>JAJJWX010001087.1:0-600000 GCA_023529315.1 Papaver bracteatum | reverse complement strand
AACAGACAAATCGAAGGGTGTAATCTGTTTACCTCATTGTTTTCAGCTCGGGGTTCCTCATTTTGAGGGTTGGTTGCTTCATTTCCACCAATGGGATCTTCATTTCCATCATTATTCATGGCTTCATCTATAAACATTTCTTCATCAAACATCCAATCCATAGGATTAGTTGACACAATCTCACGATCAACACAATCATGGTTGTAATTAGAAGCTTCACCAGCATCATTTCCTACACTAGAATCATTCATTTCAAATAACCTAAATTTTTCACCAAAAAACTCTACTTCTCCCTACCCAAAACACCAAAACACAATTTTTCCTTTAATCCAAAAAGTTACCAAAAAACTGATTTTAATCTAACCTTATTACTTAACACATTAATTAACTAATTAAATTTAATTAACACTAATCACTCAGGGGTATTTAAGGCATTTCGAAAAATATGGGATAAGGGATAACCCAAAATTAATATTTCATGACCCTTTTTGTCACGTAATGCAGGGCCCCTAATTAAAAATCAGGGCCCCCAATTAAACTAGCTTAGCAAACCAAGATTGTGAACAGTCACAATATATTAAGAACCGCCATGTCGACCATGTACCCCGGTTGGACAGAGGCGTCTTTTCGTCAAAAGACTCATGGCTTGGGGACTGTAAAATTTCCGTATTTTGCACCTGTGGAAAACCTCTTCCGTAAACGGTAAAGTGACTGGATAGATAGAGGTTCATTAACGCTTTGGTATCGCTTACATGGAAGTCATGCATGTGCCGGTATATAATGGTTAATGGATTACATCCGTACACAGTAGTTGGTTATTGTGAAAGGTAGATCTTGCCCAAATACAGTTTGAGCAGAGAATCATTCTTTCACAAAATGTTGGCTTGAGGTTGAGATAAGAAAGCCAACTTCTAAGAAACGGGTACGAGGCGGTCCTATATATATTAAGAAATTGGACATATTTCCTAATATGGAAGGGGTTTGGACTAATCTTTTTAACCAAGTGCAAAAGACATCCTGATGATCTACCATACCAATTTTCAGAATTTTTGCACTTTTGGGAGTAATTTTAGAAATTACTCAAAGTCGAGTGTGCTGTAGGGGAAATTCAGGGGAGCAAGAAAATGTGTTCCAGTGCAGAGCAATTTTCTTCCACCTATGGTATTTTTATGATTTTTGGTGAGGACACAATTTGGATATCAGGATATCTTCTTGAAACCAATTTGTTTCGATGCAACATGCTCTTAAAGATCGAACAAGAGAGAGGAGAACATAAACGCGGAAGCGTAAAAGACTACATTGATATTAATCTTGGTGGAATACAATCTATTTGATATTTTTGATTGTTTGATTCTTTCTTTCTTACTTACAAATGAATACAACATGCCTATTTATAGGCTACAAAAGAAGAAGAGAACTATGCCTATGGAGGCTAAAAACTATGCCTTTGGAGGCTAACAACTATGCCTATGGAGGCTTACCAAACCAACTACTAGACAATCTAGTATTCTTGTTTGATTTGTCTAACCCTAGAACACTCATTTTACACATGTTAATTGTCTAATATTGACTCTAGACATCCTAGATATTTCTAGGTTAGTCTAGATAGGTGTGAACTCTTGACTAAGTTGGTGTTGAATATTCAACATTCCCCCTCAACACCTACTTTCCAACTTCTCTTTATCTTAGACGTTTCGGTCCCCTTCATAGTTTAAGGATGTTTCGGTCCTCTTCATAGTTCAAGGACGTTTCGGTCCTCTTCGGAAGTTTAAGGACATTATGGTCCTCTTCGGAAGTTTAAGGACATTACGGTCCTCTTCGTAGTTTTAGAACATAGGGGTTCCATCGTAGTTTAGGGACATTGCGGTCCTCTTCGTAGTTTTAGAACATACGGGTTCCATCGTAGTTTAGGGACATTGCGGTCCTCTTTGTAGTTTTAGAACATACGGGTTCCATCGTAGTTTAGGGACATTGCGGTCCTTTTCGTAGTTTTAGAACATACGGGTTCCATCGTAGTTTAGGGACATTGCGGTCCTCTTCGTTTCAGTAAAATACTTCTTGTACTCTTTGGACAACTCATAGGATTTTCACCCACTTTTGTTGTTCTCTATCTCATCACCACTTGGTGATTGCTTCCATTTCTTCACAATCTTTTTGTTGTTTCTTCTTCTCTTCTTCTTTTGTTCCGGTCATGCATTTGTTGCGAAAACCTTCACACTTCTTTGATTTTTTTTAAAGATTCTCTCACAATCTTTCATTTCGTCAAGCTTCTGCCACAAACTCTAACTATTCTTATTCTTGCTATATTGATGTTACAATTTTACCACGCTATCCAGATTTGCCACATTTCTGAATTCCTAACAGATTTGCAACGCTGAGACAATTATTGTCACACTTATGTTTCCCTGATCATCCTTACATTTAAACAAACATATTGTCTGCATCTTCTCTATTTTCTTTGAGGCTTTCAGCCCATCGTCAAATCACCTTCAACTTGACCATCATCACCGTGAACATCATGACAGGAGCTCTTCATCACATGTGAAGAAAGTTCCCATGCGCATCATGTTTTTTTTTTTTAATATATGAGAATGCTCCTGTGCGAATGCTCGACAGAGTTATCCCACGTGCATCATGGTGGAAGGTCACTTTCTTTGTTCCTATGCGAATGTGCTGCACGAATTGATCTCTGCACGCGGGCATGTGATGGGAACACCTTTCTTTTCTAACAGCCAACTCATGCTATTTTCTAACACCACGTGCTCGAACCGCTTCGTACTTCACGTGAACCCCTATGTTCTCCCATGCTTATCATGCTTTGACTGCCACTACTTCACGTGCATGCGCATGCCATCATCTCCAATGTCATCAATCTCTGCCCGATCTCCGTTCAACAACAGCAGCAACCACTCGAGCATTACCATTGTTCTTCTTCCGGAAATGCATGCAATCTCATCGTCTCGAGCTACACCTAACTAAGTTCCATTTTCACTCCTGAACTTGCTCGAGCATCATTATCATTCACCGGAAAAACCGCCATTTCTTTCCAGCTACCCATGCGCTTTGTTGACCCATACTCGAGCTCCATGTTCTTCTCTTTCCTAGCATCATCATCACGAGCTCTTCATCTCTGGCAACACCCTAAGCAGCACCGTAACCGAGTTTCTTCACGTTCTTGTCTTCCATGCTCACTGTCGAGCTTTTCCCATGCTTTCACATTTTCTCCTCCATGCTCCTGACAAGCTTCAAAAACATCTCGACAATGGCAGCAACCACTCGAGCTTCTCCGTACAACTCGAGCTTCAATGGCAGCAACCACTCTCTTATTTCGTCCATGGCAGAAGCGTCTCGAGCTCTCTTGACATGTTATTCGTCCCATTACTTCCATCGTTTGTTGTCAACAACACTTCCGTATTATGGCAGCGTCTTTACAACTCCATTATTCATCATTCTCGTTGACGTGAAATATCACGAGTTTCTCCATCATCAACATGAAACTTCATCGAGCACAACATCATCATCACAGCAGCCAACAGTCCCGAACAGCAACACCATCACCGAGCCATGATTTATCCAAAGCTCATCCACAGTTCGGCTCCACTGTCTCTCATAACAGCCAGTCTAGCATCATGACCATCATCTTTATCCGAAGCTCCGCCACATTAATTGCAATATGAACCGCAGCATCATTTCCACCGATGATGATCATCATCCACAACTTAGTGATTTGTTTTCTCGAGCATAAACCAATCGATATTCATTGTATCTTCTCGGCCTTCTCATCTACTCGAGTTGCAAGTAATGGTGGAGATCATGGAGCCAGAGAAAGTGATACTTTACCCCAACTTTTCTGGGGTTGTGTTGCATCTTTGCACACGGATTTTGTCCATGTTTCCTTCCAGGTCATTGAGCTATTTGGGCGTGTTATAGACAGGTTATCTTTCGGAGACAAGTACCAAAGAGAACGTCCCGATTTCAAGCATGCCCCGGATGAGCTCGACACCTGCCATACGGGCGAACATCAAAGGACGAAGTCGAGAGTTGGAGGCGAGCCTCCAACTTTAAGTGGGAAGGTGCCGGCTTTTGAGGGAGTACAACCTCTTGTGCTCAAAGGACTGATGTGAACTTTCAGTCATGGGTATTCCATTGAGGTATACTGTCACGTATCACAGTGCACTCATGCGATTCCATATTTGGGGACGGCGAGACACGGCTCCTCATGCACATTACTGGGTTGCTTCCATGGCTCTTTTCACAGCTCAGCAACTCGTCACTTCCAAGCCACACAACTTCCTACTTTCTTCGTTGTTAACCTTTTTTTTTTTTTTTTTTTTTTTTTTCACGGCAACTTTCATACCGTCCTCATATCATGTTTTTTTTTGGACAATCAACATGTTTTTTTGATACCACGTTTTTGTGTATCTAAAAAACCTAGTTCCACACGTACACTTACTTGGGTGGTGAAATCCAACACACATAGCCGCAACACACATAGCCGCAACCCCATAGCCAGCACCATCATAACGAGAACTTAAACCTAGTTCCACACGTGTATCTATGGTTTTTGTTAAACCTTCTATACTCAACACCATAATGAGAACATAAAAAATAACAACCAGATTTTTTTTTTTTTTTTTTTTTTTTTTTTGAGTTTGTCTAGCTCTCTTCCTCTCCTCTCTCTTCCTCTCACCTTGCTCTGATACCATCTTAAAGATCGAACAAGAGAGAGGAGAACATAAACGCGGAAGCGTAAAAGACTACATTGATATTAATCTTGGTGGAATACAATCTATTTGATATTTTTGATTGTTTGATTCTTTCTTTCTTACTTACAAATGAATACAACATGCCTATTTATAGGCTACAAAAGAAGAAGAGAACTATGCCTATGGAGGCTAACAACTATGCCTTTGGAGGCTAACAACTATGCCTATGGAGGCTTACCAAACCAACTACTAGACAATCTAGTATTCTTGTTTGATTTGTCTAACCCTAGAACACTCATTTTACACATGTTAATTGTCTAATATTGACTCTAGACATCCTAGATATTTCTAGGTTAGTCTAGATAGGTGTGAACTCTTGACTAAGTTGGTGTTGAATACTCAACACATGCAAGAGATGCAGAAGTTTCAAGAAACGAAAAGTCCGCATCAGAACGGCCATAAAATGGGGATATTACTATTTGGGAGATATATAGTAATCCCAGAGATAGTTACGCATGTCAGTTTAGGATTAACGACGAATGCGTTGAAATGGCTTTGATCTCTCGAATTCCACAATGTCTGTATG
Organism: Papaver bracteatum; assembly: GCA_023529315.1. Taxonomy (NCBI): domain Eukaryota; kingdom Viridiplantae; phylum Streptophyta; class Magnoliopsida; order Ranunculales; family Papaveraceae; genus Papaver; species Papaver bracteatum. The sequence continues at coordinate 594,708 of JAJJWX010001087.1, read as the reverse complement.
GTCGACTTGTATGTTCACATGGACGGGGAACATTGTTCAACTTCTCAGCAAAGTTAGGATCGAGGCAGTTGGGCAGGAAGTAATATATATCATTGAAAGAAATGATGAATGGGTTTCTAAATTTACTCCAGAATTGTGGGGGAGCGTTGCTCAAAATGTATTGTGTATCCGGTTACCCACGGTTCGCACCCCTAATGAGGGGAAGTCCTTTAATGGTCTGTCAAAATGTGGTGATACAACTTGTAATCCTCTGATTAGGTATAACCAGTAAAACAAGGCAGCCAAACTTGGAAGGTTGTCTTGGGGACCACACTAGCAGAATTGGTTTTTGGGGAAATCTGAATTGCTTGTATGGTTATACTATTCATGAGACATGAATAGATATGAAACTAATGACTGGTTTGTTTCATGGCAATTAATTCGACGATGCGCATGAAATATTGTACCGGATAGAGGTGGTTTTATGGGGAGTTAAAGTAAATTTACAAGTAATTTATGTAACTCAAAACTCACATTTAAGACGTGGTTGAAATTCTAAGGCGATGGAAATTATCGAGGATAATTTACTCCATGTACGTATCTAGAAATATTAAACGACATGTACATGAATCTTAGATACAGATGATTTGAAGTCATCATACAAGGAACTGTGTGTTTGGTGTTAAAGGAAATGCAGTAGCAAGCAAATTCAAATGAAATTTGATAACGTGATCAACTATGAATTCCGGAGCTCTGGACACAAAGTCGCATTAGAAGTAAGAGTAATTTTGGAATTTTCTAGAATATATATTTATGGTCAAAGTATATGTATGCTTGAAATTGATTGTTTTGATCAAACAATTATTTTGGAAGAAACACATAGTTTGAGATTATGGTATATAGATCGACGATATAGTACCATAAAGCAATTGCTCTCAAATACGCGCATCGAAAAGAAATAGTGTATGTGAATTGTATCTAGCCGGCAAATGATACGAATTCTAGAGAGCGTATGATTGCGTCATCGAGGGAAATGGGATAGCCTATATAAAGTAGTATTTATAGCGGACACCCAACCTAGCGATTGGAGATCCCATGGTTATCTAGGTTCAAAAGGGACAACCAAGTTATAAATTTATACTCACCGGAAACACTGTGAGAGTTTACTCTCTTTCCCATTTCTATGATGAAACAATGTTGCTTGTCAAGTGAGAGGTTGAGAATTTCTCTTAATGATTCATATGGCTTAGTTTGACTAAGAAAAGTATGGCAGGATACTTTCAAATAGGAGATCACCTATATGAGTGTGAAATGGGGCCGCTTCTATGATAACTATAAGGCTAAGTTAATCTAGAGCACTCATGAAAACCAACATCGTTCAGGGCCGAAATGAACACAACCGAGAACCGGATATGTAAGGAAATAAACTGTGTGATATCTATTGCATTGGTTTACATTATAAAGTTGGGCGGTTCAAGACATCGCGTTCACCGATCAGCTAGTAAACCCAGTAGGTATTCACTACGAAAGATTCAAAGCCAAAAGCTATCTCTCCCGATGCAGTGATGTTCCGCGCACAAACTCTTTCTAGTGTCTGCATGAATTTCAATTCAATGTGGGGGATTGTTGGAAATTTGAATAGAAATTAAGTTAGTTATAACCAACTTGTGAAGGGTTGTGTCTATTCATATAAACCCTTTCAAGGGATGTGTCTCTCCACTAAGGGATGTGACTCTTCATGAAAGGACTTCTCCAAGAGTCACCACTAGCCTATATAAACCCCACTCATTCTCCATTGCAAATGTGGTTTTTTAGAGTCATAAAACTAGTACTAGAAATTTAAGAGTTTGCATGTGTCTTCAAGAGTTAAAGAAGAGTTTGTGCTACATCTATTCGCGTTCGCTGTTCGGTGTTGTCGAAGTGCTGCGAAAAACATCGAGGTATTGTTGAATGTTGGAGACATGTGCCGTTAAATCTGTAACAGCATTATATACAGGGCATCATATGTCTTAAGCAAAGAGATTACTCGCCTCAATACACCCAAGTAAGTCTGTTTAAGTTTTGTGATTGATCATCTCTTTTCTATCACTCTTTTCTTGTTTTGTTGTTGGTATTACGAGACGTAATACATAAATGATAACCGTGTTACAAAGAGTTGTAACGGATCGGTGGATAATACAAGAGTTGTATTATTGGAGAATCGGTAACAAAGAGATTTATCCAACAGGTTATAATTTCCTAAACATAAAAAACCCTAAAAGCGGTGGTTAGGAGGCTATTTATAGCAAATATACGTCTCTTTCTTCAGCCACCACAATCCCAACCAACTTCTCAATGACAGCAATGGTGTCTCTGCCATTCTCTACCGTCAGTCACTTAGTTCCCCTATGTAACCCACCGTCAGTCACTTAGTTCCCCTATGTAACCCACAGAAGCATCTTGATTTCTGTTCCTATGTAACCCGCAAACAGAAGTGTTCGTTCCTATGTAACCAGCAGAAGCATCTTGATTTCTGGTTCAAAACTATCTTCACAGGCATTCTTCACCTTGTTAATCGCTATGTTTATACGGAACATGAAAACAGAAGCATCTTGATTTCCACAGTGATTTCTAATGTCAGAGACACAAAGCTCACCAGCTCTTCGATCTCTCTGAGAGGAGAAATCATTATGCTGATGAAGATGTTTCATACCATCTTTTGATTTTGGATTATAGAAGCATCTTTGATTTCCATGATGATTTTTCTTCTCAAATACAAAGGGTAACCATGCCGTTTGATGATCATTGAGAGGAAAAGTCATTATGGAAATAAAGGTGGTTCAACCTTGAGACATTATAAGTTCATAGATTCAGAAAAGGTTTCAAATTATGAATGTTATTCGTAGTGGTGGTGCAGGTGGATGTGAACTGTCGCCGTCGTGGAGGCCTGTATCTGTCTCGTTCGGGAACCTACAGCCAGTCATTAGTTTCTGTTTTTGTACTGACATATATGCTAGTTTCGGAATATATCTTGCTCTTGGGCTTTGCCCTTACTTGTCTTGGTCCTTGGGGTTTGCCCTTATTGCTTTGGATTGGTGTTGTATTTTTCTTAATTAATTGATCCCTGTTAGTCTCGTTATCAATGAATAGATTACAAACTTAAAAGTAAAACAAACAACACTAATGGATTTTCTGTAGATATAAGTTTCGGTAGAAATTGAGTTGTTGTATTATATAAGCCGATAATATCTGGTGGTAATGGCAGTGGAGGATGGTGTTGGTGAATTAGCTACTTTGAGATGCCTGGACGCATTCTTATTGGATCAACTACATTCTTTAATTTAGTAAACTCCATGCTGATGAAAGACATTCTGTAAATTATCATTCCATACGATACGAAAGCGTTGGTCGTTCACGACATAAACCATTCAACTATTTTAGATTCTTGTTCCTAACAATGTAGATATAGTTGAACTTGTCATGTGGAAACTGTAAATCAGAGGAGGGAAGGAGGACGAAAAGTGGTAAACCACCACAATCTCTCCGCTTTAGACAGTTTACCATTCAGAGAGACAATTCTGAATATTTCTTCAAATAATTATTTTTAACTAATTTTGTGCCCGTGCTACGCACCGGGGCCCAAAAATCATCCATCATCTTTTTTATTTTTATTTTGAACCATATTTTTGGTTTGGTGTGATGTGGCTTCGCCACGCCCCATCCTTCCTTTTTATTTGGTGTTGTGTGGCTTCACCCTGCCCTGTAGCGATGCATGCTTAGGATTTCTGATTTGGTGGCTCAGATTTCTCTCGTCTCGCCCCGTCCCCATATATTTTTGATTTGGTATGCCTCCGCTTCGATCGCCTTTCCCCGTCCAGATTTGATATGGTGTGGTTCGGCTTCGCCTCGCCCGTCCAAATGCATTTTCACCTATAGATGTTGATCAAATGAACCTACTTTAGTCTATATCTCAAGTAAAAAAGGTTCCAAGGCAAAGAATTCGACAACCTGATATAATATGTGCAAACAACATGGCCAACTTCACAAATTGGTGTTTTGGTTCAGGCACATTGAAAATATTATGCAGTCCAGATTACAAATTCTTTAATCAGAAAAAGAAAAGAAAAGAAGGTTAAAGTTTTTTATTGCGGTGGATGATGATTTTATATGGCACACAGGTGCAACTTCTGCACAGTGATTGACAATATGCACGTCTTTGCAGTACAGTGGGTAAAAGTGCAATGCAAAATCATAAAAAAAAAATGGGCTTAAAAATAGTTTAAGGCTAACGGTATTTTATGAAAATGGGCATATACTCAAATAGCCCTACTATCATTCTCAGTACACAACACCAATGCTCAGACAACAACCAAGTCTGTTTGTTCTCGTCTGCAAGTCAGCAACAATATCATGGAACCATTGAGCATCATCATGTCATCCTTACTGACCGTGAACAACAACACCATCATCCTGATCCTTTCCATCTTCTCTCAAGCAGCAAACCAAACTTCATATCAGTCCATGATTCACCTAACTTGAGCTCTTTGTTCCTTGGATTCAATTAAAGACTTCACCACTGCACCATCATTAACGGAAATCACCAACAGCAGCATTACCATCAACCACAGCTCCATCTTCCCTGATTATTAGTGATCATCAGAAACCACCATTGTTACAGCAGCCAACAGTTTTGTACCTTCTCTTCCTCATAGGAAGCAATCCACTCCTCCATATCCTCGAGTCACTAACAGACCAGCTCGACTTCCTCCCTTGTTATCCTGTTAGCCATATCCATCTCCATTCCATCACCGAGCTCTACTTTCCCTCTCTAGTTCAACTTCCAACAACTCACGAACTTTCAACATTACAGACGCAACCCATCGCAGACCCCATCAACAGCCAACTCCAATGATCACCATTATTCCATCTCCTCTAACCACTATTTACCTCCATCTCATGTTGTCAATGGCACCATCTCTGTTTTGTTTAATCTCGCAACATCAAAATCCATGACAGCGAACTTGCAACGACCATGGTTCCGTGAACTGGTGTCGTGACAATAATAAAGGAGGCTGCTTTCGATTAGGTTTAGGGTTACATTTTAACGAGGGTATTATCTACAAAAGTAACGTCCAGTTAAGTATTTGGTGTAAATCAAGTGTAAGTAATTAGTTAGGTATAATTTCACATATAAGTATTGTATACCTACGTTTTGGATAACAGTGTTACAAACGGCTAGTTAAATACGGAGTGTAATTCATGTTTTAATGTATCGACCAATAGAGTCCCGCCAAGTGTCCTCTCCAAAATTATTAATTCCCAAACATTTTATCTAATTTAATTTGAGGGGAGTGTCACATTCACCGTGCGACGTGGGAGCTCATATGACTTAGCATTTTAAAGGAGGGGAGATGAAAATGATATATATTGTGTGTGCCAGTTTTGGTTTCATTGACGATATGAGAACCAGACCATTTACCAATTAACCTCAAAAATCATGTGCTATAAGGACCTTAAAGTCTAATTACTTAATCTAGATACTTAATCCAGAATCCTGAAATGTTTGGCCTAGAACATGCAGTTGTTATGTAAGTTTTCAGTGCAGTAAATGTGTACGAATTTAGGGCATATTAACCTTGGTTAATTGATAGAAAAATATTTGGACAAAATATGTTTGGAAAAAATACAAGGATTTTAAAAAAGTAATGGAAAGATCTTTCGGCATTAAAGAAAAGTGATTTTTTGTTGTGATGTGCCTTGTTGTGCTATACTAAAATAATAAAGTGGCAGGACGTAAACTATATTTTAAAAAATTGACCAATTGTAAACTTTATTTGGTAAATTAGTGTTTTAATGTTATTAATGATGAAAATAGACATGTTTAAAATTTTAGTTTTAGATACAACATAATTATAAAAACCTATAATATATTTAAGAACTAGCCCTTAACCCATGCCATAACGGCACGGGCCATGATGTTGGTTCATTTTTAATATATCGTGTAATTTGTGTCCCGAATACTTATCAACTCCTTATGATTTAATATGGGTTTGTCTTAAAAATAGTCGGGATTTTCCTCTCTTTTTTTCTTGTTTTTTTCCTTTAATATTTTACTTCGGAGATTTGCACAAACGAAAAAAATATAATCTTAACTTCCAGGCGATTTTTTATTTAGGTTCATTGCTTATAATGAGATAATGCTCTACATGAACATGGAAATTTAAATATTTTTTGGAAATATGTCGTCAGCAGCGCTCATCTCAGTGAAATCAACTAATCAATATCATCCATAAAAGTCTCCCCATGCTCCTATTTCGCTCCAAATGACTCATTTATCATGGTCATGTTGTCGATCCTCCAAATAGGCAGAAAATTGTATTATTTTTCATCGAACGGATGATACAAACTCTCCAATGTAACACGATTTTCCTGTAATTTTTCAACACCCATCAGATGACAATACTTAAAATGTGTACCAATTACCTTTTCGAAGGGATTGTATATATGCGAACCTCTGCCATTAAATATTCAACACAGTATTGTGCCCAGCAGTTCGTCTTAACGAAGGCTTTGGCAATTTCAAAAGTCATGGACATTTTGTCACTTCTATATGTTCCTACCTTCACTTGGAATACAATATGGCGACACATTACCTCATAAAGAACCTTGATCCTATTTCAAATTAATAGGTTTTCAATATATCCTTTACCAAAAGTTGACATCTTCTACGTTGAATATTTATAAAAAACAATTATGGTATTGTGAATCGTTGCTTTCTAATATTGTAATTTTCAAAATTGGCATCATGAAGTCCCGCGGCTTTCTAACTTTATATACTCCGTTTTTTTAAACATTTTAGTTAGTCATATTATGTGTGTTGCTAACTTTAAACTTGATGTCATCTTTTACAGTGAACTTTATGTGATTTCAGAATCGAAATAGTTATACATGTTTCATTCGTATCAAGTAATCTATTGTATATCCCAACAATTCATTTCTTTTGCCGTTTTCGGACCATTAGTAGCCATCAGTGTCAAACACAATCTGTCTAATTTTTTTTTTATGTTATGTATTTGCAATGTTCATTTTTCTTAAATAAATAGATTGAGGAAAAACTAAAAAAAAAAAAAACATAAGTATTACATCGGGTCTAAGTTACTATATCCAAAATACTCAACACATTGCTTCAGGTGCCTTGTTTCCTCAAATTCCACGTTGCACTCTAGGCAGTACATGCAAAACCAATCATTTGCGAAGTGAGCTATTTGCGCAAGTGTGGTCAATGTATCCCTTACCTGTAATAATAATAACAACACGTCAATTTTTTTCAAGGTGTCCAGTTATAAATGGTATGAATCAAATAGATTTTAATTGTACCTCAATCTTAGATATCACCTTCTTCTCACATAACATATCAATTGAGGAAGGACAAATCTTGACCACTCATTACATAGGTAGAGTTAGCCAAACTATGTTTTGCAATTGTCTTACCTGAAAAATTTTATTTATCCGTATTTTAGTCGGATCTTATCGAAGGCGATCTAATTATTCCTATAGAAAGTTAATCTTAAGTTTTTGACCTTATTTATTGACCAAATTATTGAAGTATTCTCAGTAATGTTCTTCTTTGTGTGATCTACCCATCTGTATCTACTATACATTTTAACCCAGTGAATGAGACCTATACATATTGATCTGTAATTTAATATTGTTGATTTGTAAGCAAGAGGTCGCATGATTTGAGAATGTAAAATATAAAAAATATTCTATAAACATCGGAGGTGAAATTTAGATTTATGATTCAAAGTTTTTAATGATAATTTTGATGAACAAACATAATTTTCAAACAAATATTTTAGAATGCTAATACAGTTTCCCGGTCAATAAGGTTTTATATCGGGAATTGAGTGAAAGTTGTTGTCTTTGTAGGTAGTTGTCGCGAAACAACTCGAAACTGATGGTCTTTCAGGAAAAAGAATGTAATAGTACTTGAGAGAGTGATAATATTCTCTTACGCGGGTACACCAATTGCGTTTATATAATACGGATACCGTTTCGATGATCTAACAATCATGATCATAATGTCTTATACATTCCGGTATCATCCTCGAAATATTTGATTTTTGTCCTTACCAATCGTGCTAAAAACAACCAATTACATATTTCACAATATAATGTTGCATGTTTTATGAAGATTTTTTTACTCGGTCAATAAAACTCACTAAAAAGCAAAAACTATTATTATCCACTACTATTACCAACACCCACCACCATAAAAACCATCCTCCGCCACTATTTCTTCCACCAATAGTAATGTTACCACCTCCACCATTCACAAACACCCATCACCGTTTATACTAACCCTACTTCCAGCACCACCATTAGAATTAATATAGTTTTTAGTAAAATTATTTATTAATAAAATTATGTATTTATGTTGCATTATTAAAGGGACATTTATAATAGAAATATAATTAATTATTGTGAACAATCAATGAGACACTAATTAATAAAATATTTAAAAGTGGTTAAGTTGAACAAACCCCAGCGGTAAATTTATCTTTCCCAAGGAAAAATCCTGACCACTCTTTACATAAATAAATCGATAATAAATAATTTCATATGGTCAAATCTTGATTCATGTCGTTCGTTTAGTTATTACATAACATGGCAATTGATTGCACCAATTTTTTAAAATGGACATGTGTTTTATCGAGTTTATTTTAATATTAGAATGATCAACCACGTTTTATACTTTATAATATAACGTTACATATTTTGTGGCGTTACCAAATTAGCATGATATGTTTTTCTTCACCAATACCCGCCACCACCATAAAACCATATGAATCCATTTTTTTTTATCCACCACCACCTAGTGGCAGATCCAAGGATTTGACTAACCTGGATCCAACCCTTTATATTTTTAATAACTACATAAATTTTTTAGTATAAATATTTTGAATAACTACATAAATTTTTTAGTATAAATAGTACTTTGTCCATATATATTTATGGTTTACTCCACCAAATTTTACATGTTTCTTTAAAAAAAAGAAGTAGGCCCTCCTCAATGTCAATTTTTGACTCCACCACAGCCACCTACCCCATGTAGGTTGTTGGATGCAATTCTAATTTTCAATCACAAATGCCATGTATGAGGTTTAGATTGAACAAAATGTCGTCAATTGATTAGTTTCATTATCTTTTTTCCATGTATATATTCGTTTCTGTATTGCAGTCAATTTTATTTTAACATTAAAAATCATGATTTATACGATATGCTACTGTTTATGGGAGGAAATCACCTTTGCCGAATTTGGTAAATTCGATGATGGAGAGACTGGTTAAAACCATTAAAAAATATGCTGCACGTAAGCACTTTTGATTCGATATATCAATCTGTACAACTCTGGCCTAAACCAAGAAGATGGTCGTTCCATATTTTCTTCGGTCACAAAGTGCAGGAGAAGGGTTGATTTGGGGAGGATAGCGAAGAAAGGTGATGAGACCAGAGAGTTCTGGATAGGAAGTATCTCGACTTATATCAGAAGTGTAGAAGCTTGTGGAAGCTTGCTAGTGATGGAAGCTTTTGAGAGAGCTTGCAAAGTTGCTGTTATTGTTGTATTTTGCCTGACAAAGACTTGTGTGTTTTTGCAGAATAGGTGAAACCTATTTATACAAGTGAGATTAAACGTACCCTGGCCTCATTAAGGAATTGAGTAAATGTGTCAATTAAAACAGAGGAGGTGGAAACCGTTGGCTTTATGGTGAAAAACCTTTTCACCATAAATTTCCTAATTTAATTGACCGTATTCATTCCTTGCACGCCTTTCTTTATTGCGAGCGTAGTGTACGCTGCACGTTGTGACCGCCAAACCAAAACCCCAAGAAAGCATCCCCCAGTTTGTTTTGATGTCTCAAGAGTTGGGCGCAAGTGGCAATGCCAAAGTTGCTAGTGAAGCGTCGCGTCATGTGCCAATGGCATGTGCGGGATGTCTTGACCGCGTGTTGTACTTTGAGTGCGGATGGAAATGCTAAAGTCGCTTAGTGGAGCATTTGGTATGTGCCAATTGCATGTGTGGAATTCCTTGGACGCGAGTAGTATTTTGAGTGCGGATGGCAATGCCAAAGTCGCTTAGTGGAGCATTTGGCATGTGCGGAATGCCTTGGCCGCAAGTTTCACTTTGAGTGCGGATGGAAATTCCAAATTCGCCTAGTGGAGCACGTTACATGTGCCAATGACACGCGCGGAATGCCTTGGAAAAGAGAGTGGCTAGTGGTAACGTGTTTGGCATGTGCCAATGGCACGTACGGCCACTTTGGCCAAGTTGCGGGCGCTACTTTGGCATGTGCCAATGGCATAGCGTCTTGGAATGGGGATTGGTTAGTGGTTGCGTGTTGGCATGTGCCAATGGCATGCACAGCCACTTTGGCCAAGTTGCGGGCGCTACTTTGGCATGTGCCAATGGAATAGCGACTTGGAATAGAAAGTGGCTAGTGGTTTGTGTGTTAGCATGTGCCAATGGCACACACGACCACTTGGGCCTTTGAGTTTTGGCATTAGTAGCAGTTTGGAAAATGGCTAGTGGTGCGTGTTTGGAATGTGCCAATGGAATGCACGGCCATGTTGACCTAGTTGCACGGTTTGCAAGCCTAGGGCGCTATTTGTGGCATGTGCCAAACGGCATAGCGACTTGGGAAATTGGATAGTGGTGCGTGTTAGCATGTGCCAATGGCACGCACGTCCAAGTTTACCTAGTTGCACGTTTTGCAAGCCTAGGGTGCTATTTTTGGCATGTGCCAAACATCATAGCGGCTTAGAAATTGGCTAGTGGTGCGTGTTGACATGTTCCAATGGCACGCACGGCCAAGTTGACGAAGTTGCACGGTTTGCAAGCCTAGGGCGCTATTTTTGGCATGTGCCAAATGGCATAGCGGCTTAGTTTTGCATGGTTGCCTGTGGGTGCAGTATGTGGTTTGGTTTTGGCGTCGTAGCCATGGTGTGCAGTATGCGGCTTGGTTTTGGCGTCGTTTCCATGGTGCGCAGTATGCGGCTTGGTTTTTGCGTCGTTGCCATGGTGCGCAGTATGCGTTTTCATTTTGGCGTCGTTGCCATGGTGCGCAGTATGTGGCTTGGTTTTGGCGTCGTTGCCATGGTGCACAGTATGCGGGTTTGGTTTGGCGCAGTTCCCATGGTACGCAGTATGCGGCTTGGTTTTGGCGTCGTTGCCATGGTGTGCAGTGTGCGGCTTGGTTTTGGCGTCGTTTCCATGGTGCGCAGTATGCAGCTTGGTTATTGCGTCGTTTCCATGGTGCGCAGTATGCGGCTTGGTTTGGGATTAGGGTTTTGTGTCGAAAACCCTAATCCGGTATTTTGAAAAAATACCCCTATTAATTGTTTACATCTAAATTAAATGCTCTCAGTTAATGTGTTGCGGGAAACATTAGGTCATGGGGTTTTACGATTTTACCCCTTGTCTAAAATCCACCATCAACATTAAGTCCCATGCTTAGCTCGGAACATGAGATTTGTTGCGAGGTAAGAATAAGATGGTGCCAAGACAAAATTGGAAAGAGAAGTGAGGAGATTTATCTGACCCTTTTTTTTTCCTGAGATGCGAATTGGATTCGGAATCCTTGTCCTTGGAAGTTTTGCGCGAATCGGGAGGTTGGCACAAATTGCAAGATGGGAAGTATTGTGCTTCCGGCACGAGTTGAGAAGCTAGTGCGGTGGGACCGGCGCAGAGTGAGCGGGTTACCCCGGAGAGTTGGGCGTTGAGCGCAAGTTTAGGGAGGGAGATTGGTGGGATCAACATGCTCGAAAGGCATTGGCGTTGGAGGCTTGAGCGGCTATTGGGAAGTTGGGCGCCCTTGTGGGCCCAAACTTCCCTTACACGCGCATCTTTTGGGAGAAAAAAGGGGGATCCTTCATTATTGTGGAAACCGCCCACATATATATACATGAAGTTTTTTGTTTTACCTTGCGCTTTGTTCCTTCCTTCTTTCTTGCTAGCGGTAAAGTGATAAAGGAGAAACAGGCTATCCAGGTGTGTCTTCTAATACTTCTCTTGTTTTCCTTTGTAGGTGCAAACCCTAGCAGTGGGTGCTTTTTCTTTTATAAATCTTGCATTGATATCGCGCACATGATTGGTTGGCGTGCTTCTTGTAGAGAATATTGTATATATATGATTTGATTCCGTAGAAAATATTGCACGTATGATTTCGAACCCGTAGAGAATGTTGCGCGCATAATTTTGAACCTGAAGAAAGATTCTGTATATGTATTTGAACCCGAGAAATATATTGCGCATATAATTTCGAACCTGAAGTAGGATACTGTATATGTGCTTCATATGAACCCAAAAGAATTACTGTATATGAATCCCGAAGAAGAATATTTTATATGTGCTTCATATGAACCCGAAAGAATTACTATATATGAATCCCGAAGAAGAATACTGTATATGTGCTTCAAATGAACCCGGAAGAATTACTGTATATGCTCTTGAACCCATAAAATATACTGCGTGTATAATTTTGAACCCGAAGTAGGATACTGCATATGTATTTCGAAACCGTAGAAAATACTATTCTCCCATGTGTCAGGGATTTTTCTCTTGTCAAGCGCGTTTATGTGTTTGGGAGATAATTTCATAATTTCTCTGTTTAGTTTTGTGCAGATATCTTGTTGCTAAGCGAGGAAAACCGACAAGATGTTACCTGAACAAGGCTCCGTTTCGTCGAAAGATGTTGATAGTTCTAAACCAAACATAGATGATAAGTTCTTTACCAAACCCCTCGCTACTTCTCGGAGAAATCATCCAGATTTCGTGCCAATTTTATTTACTGGTGGTGAAGATGAAAAGAAAACCCGTTCGGTCCGGCCGGAGCACATTATACGTCTTTGTATGCATAAAGGATTGTACGCCTCTTCCAGTATCGATTTCAGAATGTGTCAAAGCCCATTGCATTCCTTTGATGTGTGGGTTGAGTTTATGGTAAGTAAGGAGCATATAAATTCCAACATGACTCGAGCACATATCATTGATGTTGTCAGAGCTTCAGTAAGTCTCCAGGTTAGGAAAGATGTTTCGGGCTTGGTTGCTTTCCTCTCTAGGTGGTGCTCGGATACTCACACAATTATATGTAGATGGACGAAATAGTTTTCACCTTAGAGAGCGTGGCTCTCTTGCTGAATCTTCTGGTAACTGGGGATCTTAACATCCAATTATCAAAAGATGAGAAGAAGATGCGAAATGACCTTGCTGCTAAGTTGGGAGATTTTGTCCGAAAAGACTGTACTGCGAAGTCGAAGGATTATGTCCGGAAAGAGGATGAAAGGTGCTTTTACAGCTGGTGGATATCTCAGTGGTTTCCGGAAGAGTTGGTGGCTAGACATAAAAGAAGCGATATCCACGTTGCAGCATTTTTGGCCCTCTGGTTGTCTAGAGATATTCTTGACGACGGTTCCGGCAAGAAGGATATAAGGCCAGAGATGCTACCAATTGCTGTGAAGTTGGCGAAAGGTGAAGTTCTCCCCATTGGAAAGCTATTCCTTGGCTCCTTGTATGCGCATCTAGATCATTTGGTCGTGAATATCCGAGTTTCAAATGGTTTCATGAAAGTGTATTTATATGTGCACGTCGTTTTTCTGCAAGCGTGGCTATGGGAGAATTTTGAAAAGTATGCTCCAAAGCCGTTGCCTACGATTCTTGTGAGTTGGGGTGGCTCTCGAATTCTTCGATGGAGGAATAAGCGTCCAAGAGTTGGTGTGAGCTTGGTTAGCCTTCTTGATAAATCGTACGAGATCAATTTTCGCCCGTGGGAGCCAGTTCATAGGTCCGTGCCTCAAATTGACACTTATGATTCTGCTCCGGATGTGATTTTGTCTTCAGATGATGACTTGAGCGTTGGTGAATACTTTTTTATTCAAAGTTGCATCCTGGGTTACATGCCGGCTTTCTTTAGGGGGGGTTTTCGGATGGCTGCTTATAATATTGACCGTGTCACTCATAACATGGGTTTCGATCAAGGGGTGCCTCTTGCTCGCCAGCTGGTGCTTCCCGAGGATTCATTGCGTGCTTCCTTCGATGCTAGTGCCCTTGATTCAGGTATCCATCTTATTTTCTTTCAATCGGAAAGATATTCCTCAAAGACTTCTAGTTACAACGAGTTCTGGTGTCGTGAGCGTCTTATGATTCGCAAGTTTATGGATGATGCGGTGGAGAATGTTCGTGGTAAGCCTCCCCAAGAAGTTTTGAAGAAGTACCCAATGTTGAGGGATTTCAAGAGAAAGTCGTCTGGCAATTCTGAAAGTCCCCAAGTGAAATAGAAGAGGACGAAAAACCGTGCTGGTGGGTTTCAGACAATTTCATAGGATCCTCTTGCATCCCTTAAGTATTTCAGTTCTTCCAATAACCAGGTATGTGTCGCCTCTTTTCTGGTTTGTTTCCAAATGTGTTAATTTCTGCTGAAGGTATATGTCTCGTTTCTTCCAGGGCTTTGGTAGTGTTAATGCTTTTGCTGCTCTTGCTCCTTGTCAGGAGATGTTAACTCCTTTGAGTAGTTCTGGCACTATCAAGTCTTCTCACAACGGTAATGCGCCAGAAAAAGAAGAAAGTTTTGCAGAGAAAGAAGAAAGTTCGGAAAGTGAAGGTGATTCTTCAGATATCAGCGCTGGATCCCTTTCGGAAAGTGGCTCGGTAGGTTTCACGCCTCTTTTTCTTCCTCCTCTCTTTGAAAACGTCTAACTTAAATCTTATCGGAGGAATCTGACTCAGGATATGGACCTGAGGTGGAGGAACATGAAGACATGCCCTTGGTGACAACAACCGTCAGTGATAACCTGGAGATGGAACTTGGAAATCCGCCTGTAGTGACTGTGACCGTTGATGATGGCTTGGAGATGGAAGTTGATCAATCACAAAGCATGAATGCAGCTCGAACGAGAAATGATTCTCTGGTTGCTGGCGTAGATGAGGAAGGGAACCCTTCGCAGATTGCGGATCTGGTTGCAGGCTCCATTTTCGATCCTCCGTACTTGGTTCCTTACCCAGGTCACGTGTTGGTCGGAGGTTTCAGTGTGCTGGCTAAATATGAGGCATTGTATACCAAAATCTGGAAGAAGTATGGACACGTGGATATGACTAGGAAGGTCACTAGTCGTATTGGGTTGGTTAAACGTGTGGAAGAATCTTTATCTTCTATTGAGTACATGTGCGGGGTGACTAGCTACACCATTTCTGAAAACGTAATTGCTAACTAGGAACATCACCGCAATGTGTGTGTGGAGAAGGAATTAAATGCTTCGTGGTTCGTCGAAAATCTTGCTGAGATTCGGAAATTGAAGGATATAGTAGTCGCAATCCCTTCTGCGGAGGATATCACACGACAAGAAGTGGCAGCTGAGGAGTTGTATATAGGTGTTAGCTATGAAGAGAGCGGCTATTGAAGATGCGAAGGACCGTCTTGCTAAGAAGAGTAAACCTCTGCTGGACAACTTCATGAATGTTTCTTCTTTAGATTCCCTTTTTTTTATTTCGAGGAACACTTTGGGTGCTTGATTTCGGAGTCTGACTGATTTTGGTAGTTGGTTGATGTTTTTTGAGATGTTGGATTATTTTCTGGGATGAATGGTTTTAATATATAACTTTGATTATGCCTTGTGAAGGGAATATTTTTTTTATGAAAGTGTGTGCTAGAAATAATACAAAAAGTAATGGTATGATGGTTTTGCTGAGAACCCAAAAACATATCAGATATCTTGCCCGGGATAGACTCACTTGCTGTATGGATCTTTCATCGCAAATATGCCTATTTTTGTATAAGAAATGGTTTTTCCGGTGACTTTTTCAGTAAGTCCCCAGTTGCTAGTAACAGTTTTGCTGAAAAAGCTGCCAGCAAGTCCCCAAATCGGAGCCCCCAGTTTCCAGTGTAGTTTTTACGGCTGGCAACTGGGTTGTCTGGTAGTTGAGTCGCAGATCTCCAAACTGATTGGCTTCTTCTTCTGTTGGTGCTTGTATCGAGACACAAGATCGATTTTTAGAAGTAGATATTGTAACCAAGAGATTGAAACTCCCAGTGTGGTCGCCAATTATTTATGGGAGAAAATCGCCTCTGCCGAATTTGGTAAATTCGATGATAGAGAGATTGGTTTAAACCCTTAAACAAATGTGCTGCACGTGAGAACTTTTGATTTGAGATATCAATCTGTACAACTCTTTCCAAAACCAAGAAGATGGTTGTTCCAGATTTGCTTTGGTCACAAAGTGGAGGAGAAGGGTTGATTTGGGGAGGTTAGCGAAGAAGGGTGATGAGACCATAGAGTTCTGGCTAGGTAGTATGTCGACTTGTATCAGAATTGTAGAAGCTTGCGGAAGCTTGCTAGTGATGGAAACTTTTGAGAGAGCTTGCAAAGTTGCGGATAGTGTTGTATTTTTCCTGACCAAGACTTGTGTGTTTTGGCAGAATAGGTGAAACCTATTTATACAAGTGAGATTGAACGTACCCTGGACTCATTAAGGAATTGAGTAAATGTGTCAATTAAAACAGGGGAGGTGGAAACCGTTGGCTTTATGGTGAAAAAGGTTTTCACCATAAATTTCCTTATTTAATTGACCGTATTCATTCCTTGCACGCCTTGCTTTATTGCGAGCGTAGTGTGCGCTGCACACTGTGACCTCCAAACCAAAACTCTAAGAAAGCATCCCCCAGTTTGTATTGATGTCTTGAGAGTTGGGCGCAAGTGGAAATGCCAAAGTTTCTAGTGAAGCGTTGCGGCATGTGCCAATGGCATGTGCGGGAATGCCTTGGCCGTGAGTTGTACTTTGAGTGCGGATGGCAATGCCAAAGTCGCTTAGTGGAGTATTTGGAATGTGCCAATGGCATGTGCGAGATGCCTTGGCCGCAAGTTGCACTTTGAGTGCGGATGGAAATGCCAAAGTCGCTTAGTGGAGCATGTGGCATGTGCCAATGGCATGCGCGAAATTCCTTGGAATAGAAAGTGGCTACTGGTAACGTGTTTGGCATGTGCCAATGGCACGTACGGCCACTTTGGCCAACTTGCGGGCATTAGTTTGGCATGTGCCAATGGCATAGCGGCTTGGAATGGGGATTGGCTAGTGGTTGTGTGTTGGCATGTGCCAATGGCACGCACGACCACTTTGGCTAAGATGCGGGCGCTACTTTGGCATGTGCCAATGGCATAGCGACTTGGAATAGAAAGTGGCTAGTGGTTTGTGTGTTGGCATGTGCCAATGGCACACACGGCCACTTGGGCCTTGAGTTTTGGTCTTGGTAGCGGTTTGGTAAATAGCTAGTGGTGCGTTTTTGGCATGTGCCAATGGCACGCACGGCCATGTTGACCTAGTTGCACGGTTTGCAAGCCTAGGGCGCTATTTGTGGCATGTGCCAATCGGCATAGCGACTTAGGAAATTAGCTAGTGGTGCGTGTTGGCATGTGATAATGGCACTCACGGCCAAGTTGACCTAGTTGCACGGTTTGCAAGCCTAGGGCGCTATTTTTTGCATGTAACAAATGGCATAGCGTCTTAGAAATTGGATAGTGGTGCGTGTTGGCATGTGCCAATGGCACGCACGGCCAAGTTGACCTAGTTGCATGGTTTGCAATCCTAGGGCGCTATAGCGGCTTAGTTTGGCATGGTTGCCTATGGGTGTAGTATGTGGTTTGGTTTTGGCGTCGTTGCCATGGTGAGCAGTATGCGGCTTGGTTTTGGCGTCGTTCCCATGGTGCGCAGTATGCGGCTTGGTTTTGGCATCGTTTCCATGTGCGCAGTATGCGGCTTGGTTTTGGCGTCGTTGCCATGGTGCGCAGTATGCGGTTTGGTTTGGTGCAGTTGCCATGGTGCGAAGTATGCATCTTGGTTTTGGCGTCGTTGCCATGGTGCGCGGCATGCGGCTTGGTTTTGGCGTCGTTGCCATGGTGCGCAGTATGCTGTTTGGTTTGGGATTAAGGTTCTGTGTCGAAAACCCTAATACGATATTTTGAAGAAAAAAATACCCCTATTAATTGTTTACATCTGAATTAAATGCTCTCAGTTAATTTGTTGCGTGCAACATTAGGTCATGGGGTTTTACGATTTTACCCCTTATCTAAAATCCACCATCAACAACTACCAAAGATAATAGGGGTACCATTTGGGTGATCCAACTACGATCATGAAAGTATTATCTTGAATGATATCATCCCGGAAATATATGGTACCTTCATTTATCAAAAGTGTTAAAAACAACCAACCACATCTTATCGATGTTATAACGACAACATAAAATTAATAATGTCCATCACTACTCACCAGCACTCACCGTCACTGCTTCTTCCACCACAAACCAGGAGCGGAGCCAGGATTTTGGGGAATGAGGGACAAAAAATTCTTGGCAAGTTGGATACATGTGAAAAATGGACTTTGTATCCCATTTTACGATAAAAGAACAAAAATAAGTATAATTGTGCTTGGCTCCGGACCTAACCACCACTAATCTTTAGGCCTCCACCACTTCTACTACTCATTGTCGCCAAAAATATCTATTGATATTATTTATCAAAATTACTTATTAATAGAAATAAATATTATAATTAATTAAGAAAACTTTTATAATTAAAAAATGATTAGTCATTTATTATGAGCAATTAGTGAAACACTAACTAAAGAATACTTTATAATGAATAGATTATTTATTATGTGCAATTAGTGAAACACTAATTAATAAAACAATTATGATGTTTAAGTTGAACAAACCACCACCGTTGATTTATCTTTTATATTAATTCCAACCAAGGTGGAACACTGGTTAGAGGCCACTCTTATAACACAATAGGTCATGAGTTCGAACCTCCCCGTTATTGTTTTTGAAAATCCATATCTTGAATTGAGTATTCATTTTTCATTCATAATATTGGAATTAACGCCACACATGCGAGTTGTAGGGTGTGGCACGGAGCACCGCAGCCCTTGATTTATCCTTGTCTGGACAAATCCTGACCACCAATAACAAAGGCAAACTTATCCTAGCTTTGTTTTGTACTAATGAAAATAAGTAAATTTATTATTTTATTTATTTACATTTAATCAATATTTCACTATTATGGTTGCTTCAAAAAATATTCATTATCCTAATTATTA
The DNA here is from genome assembly GCA_023529315.1 of Papaver bracteatum. Taxonomy (NCBI): domain Eukaryota; kingdom Viridiplantae; phylum Streptophyta; class Magnoliopsida; order Ranunculales; family Papaveraceae; genus Papaver; species Papaver bracteatum. Next base: position 575,605 of record JAJJWX010001087.1, on the reverse strand, counting down.
GTATTGTTCATTATTTCAAAAGAAAAAAAAATGAAAAAATGAAAGTTAAGAGGAATATTATTATTCTAAAGTAAATTTTTCTTTATAAGAAAATTACAAGGTTAAAATAGAAATATCTATTAATATAAAAATAATTGTGGGTCCACAACTTCTATTTTGCATGTTTAAAAGTTAGTGCTGAGTAGCTTTTAAAAGAATGATTAATTGGGGGATACTAAAACTAATTGGGGGATATGTGCCGGCATGGTTTTTCAATGCCGGCAGTCCATCGCCATGCCGGCACATATCCCCCAATTAGTTTTAGTATCCCCTAATTGCACGTTCTTTTAAAAGAAGGCCTAACGTTGAAGTAATTCTCCCTAAAAATCCTAACGAACACAACTTTGGTAAAGTTTGTTACCAAGTGTTTTTGGTAGAAAAATATAGGACTTAAATTTACCCTATCTATAAGAGAAATAGAAAATTATATTTTCATTTTATTTTAATTTGACAATGGATGTGTATGGTTTAGCCTCTCTCAAAATACAATCGTTTTCATTGTTCAGATTAAAAAACACTTCATAGTTATTATCCGTTTGCACCACAAATAAAAAGCTTGTTATGCATGATGCTGAGGTTTCTTTGGAATTGATAACAACAAAACGTAATGAACCTTTTGTTGGAATTTTTAGTGAAAAAATCTTATCTGAGTGAAAAATTGGTTTTGGAAGTTTAAATTTCAAGAAATGTGTTTGAAGGTCATGCCTTTTCACCGTGAGACACTCAGTGCACCAGTGTCATGGAGAGTCACCATTAGACATGGTGAGTCACCTATTGACGAAAAGACACCTTGTAGAGTCACCATTGACTCTATATAAACACATCTTCTAGTTTTGTTTTTACACAAGTTAGAAGAGAACAAAAAAACAAGTTTTGAAGTTAAGAGTCAGAGTCATTTAAGGGCACAATAATTGTCAACATTCGTCGGACTAGTAGTATTGTAGTGCTACTTACTACAAGGCGTGATCGTTGTATCTTGGAAGGCGACATCCTTAGAACCGTGAGCAGCGTATACGGGGATGAATTGTCTTTAAGGAAAGGGGATTACCTCGCCTCTATCAACCAATTCGACAAGTTATTCTAACTCTTTTTTTTGTTAGTATTTTGTTTGTCGCATGAACATTAGCATGTGCAACTGGACTAAAGACTTTCGTCATTTTTGGTTGATTTGGTCAAGAAAATTTGTCGACTTTACCTATTTACCCTTACAAGTCCTATTATACTTATCACGAGGGGAACTGAAGAAAAAACCATCGCCATCTCTTCTTTATGGCCTCCGTAGCTGTGCTTCTTATTCTTTCTCATCTTTTCCTTCTTTCAAATCTCGGCCACAAAAAAAAATAAAAAAAATGGTGATTTTGAGATCGAAAAGGGTAAGGAAATATCAAAGAATAACCAGTATTGGTGGTGTTGATTCGTTGGATTCATGATCAGCAGAAAAGGGGATCCCAGAGAATAAAACTTAGGGTTTTTGTGAGTTATTGATCAATTAGTTGGACTTGGTTATGAAACTATATAACTGAGATATGTATATCGAGTTATTGTTAGATATATAACTGAAGGTTTGATGGTAATTGGTGAGGAGGAGTTGTATTGATTAAATCAGTGAGCTAGGGTTTCATAAGAGATCCAAATAAGAATTCAAGGATGCAATTGATGTTGTAGGCAAGGGGATTTGAGTCGGGTATTGATCAATTAAGTGAATTAGGGTTGAGATGAAGAGTAATTTAAGATTAATGGAGTTAGGGTTTTTGAAGATGACATTGGTTGAAGATCAGAAGGTTGACGAAAAAGTAAACTAGGGTTCTTAATTTTAATTGAACATTTACAGAAATTAGGAGAGTAATTTGGTTAAGAAAAAATAGATGGAACAGAGATCGGTCTAATATTGACTAAATCTGAATGAGATGGAGGTTGACCAGCTGTAAAGGATTATGGTTTGTGTCCAAGGTAATTCTTCCTCAGTAAATTGAATTTTGTTAAGATGTGTTATCAAATTGAAGTAATTATTGTCTTAGAATTCTGAATTAAAGAATGATATTGTTGATGTTGATAATTTGAGATGTTTTAGTAGATTAAATTATAATTATTGTATGAACTGGAGATATGAAGGTGAACTTGAAACAGTTGGTGGTAGTGGATATGGGAAATCTGGAGTAGTAATGGGAGTTTCCCGAGATAAAAAAGATGAGTTTGTTAGTGGTTTTGGTTAAGTTTTGAAATGAGAAAATTCAGGGAAAGAAGATTGTAGCTTTGAAATTATGATGGACGTTGCTTTGAGTGAGTGTATGTTAAGTTACAAATGATGGTGTTGTATTGAGTTTGAGTTTAGTGTTCTGATCAAAAGAAAATGAGTTTAGTGTGTAAATGTGTAGTTTAGTTTGATTATTCAGGGGTTTACTTGTATTTTATTAGGGTAGAATAACCTCCACGTATACTTTAACATCTGTTAAACGTTTTTTCCAAAAAAACAGGACGGAAAAGTCAAACATGTGTCATTTTATAAATTCTGAAAAAAACGGTGGCACTTTCTTAAAGGTGATATTGAAAGTGTGGCACTTTATTAAAATCCCCAATAAAGATTATTTTTGGTTAATGAGAATGAAATTAGAATAGAAAATACTATTCATGATTATGTTGTGATGTCGGTTTTCTCTAAACACGTCAAAGGCTTTCCATGTAAGCAGCAGAACTGTAAGTACGACAAGATCTCATTTCCCAATTGTAATGTAATAATAGAGCCGGATTTTATTAAGTTAGTCTCTCAAATGGACAAAAAATCAAACTTATCGTAATGCCCATATATATACTTATAGTTTATTCAAGAACTACCCAATTTCAAAAGTTTAGTCATGTCCATACTTATCGTTTTTTATTTGAGCACCGTGTTCATTGACACCAATTAGATCATATTATTTCCTCATTAATTAACGAGGACAAACATGGGGAAAAGAGTTCAACAATTTTTTCACTTTCAACACTAAGAGTTATTTAGTGTTTGGGTTGCAAATTTTAGTATGTCTTAGTGTTTGGGTCCTAAATTTGCTCAATTTAGAGTTTGGGTTGTTGACTTGTTAGTCAACCAACTCAACTGATTATTTAAGTCAAACTGTCAGTTATAACTGACTTATGTTAGTTATTATATTTACTAAGCTTTACACTAAGTTAATACACCACCAACTCCGTCATTATGGTTAATTGTTTTTAACGGAAATAAGATAGGATCTCTCAACGAGATCACGGAGTTCCAAGTAGTCGAGTAATCACAATTACCAGCCAGATAAATGAAAGTTCGAGAGCAAATTTTGCAAAGCCATGAACTAAATTTAATGATACAGAAAGAATAACAAACTGGATTACGGAAAAATAGGAAGTGGGGTGGTGGCGGGGGATAGTGAAGTCGAAAAACACAACTATGTTTTTTATTGAAAAATAGGAATGAGAGCAACTATGGAAGATAAGTATGTTCAGCCCTTGTTGATACTGGACAGGTATGTTTGGGTCTTTGTTTTGTGAGATTTTGAATTTGGGTTATGTGGAACTTGCTAAAGTATTCTAGTTTGTGAATAAAATTTGTTAGGGTTTCACTGAATTTCACCAAATTTCACCAAAATGTGCAATTAGAGGGTTTCTCTCGGTTTCCTAAAATTAGATTGAATCCCTGTAATATAGTATTTTGGATGATGATGAACAGTATTGGACATCATTTCTAATTAATCATTATTCGTGGTGATCTTATATCGATTTAGTGGTGGTGCTCTTGGGGTTGGTGGTGTCCACCGATGTGATTTTCTCAAGTAGTGAAGAGTCTTTCACATGTTTGATATTGCATATATCATCTGAATCCACACCAAAAACTAATTAAGATATCTTGGTCTCTAAAATGGAAATTGTTTGTACCCAAAATCACTTTTAGGAACAACCACGATGATTTGATGATTATTATTGAGAATTAGGGCTAAATTAGGGTTATAATCGAATTGAAGGAAAACAAGAAAGACATAGAATTTAACGTGGTTCAGCATTGTGCCTACGGCCACGGATGAATCTCCCTAAGGAGAGTTGTTTTATTGATTTGATTACAATCGCTATCCCTTTTAGGGTTTCTCTTGGTGTCCCCCTTTAGGGTTAAGATTCCCCTAATTTATACAATTATTTAGACTTGCCTACCAAAGAAGTTGGAACGTTTTGTGACCCCCTCTATTTAGTAACTCCCTTCTTGAATAAGTTGGCAGAAACGGACAGGTGTAAATGGGCATTATTGTTTCGTAACTCCTTTCTTGAATAAGTTGATAGAAACGGGCAGATGGAAACGGGCCAGCATATGCGGGTTGTTGGACATGGGATGAAGACTGTCTAGCTAGCTAGGCTACAACCTATATTGTTACCCAAATAGCATGGTACAAACATCGCCCCCTCTTAACCCATAATTTATTGTGGGATTAAGAACTTCGGGTTCGGAACTGTGTTTGTTTGAGATGCCCCGTGTTTCGCCTCCATTGGTGCTCCATTGCTGTTGAAGTGTTATTCAGAAGCGAATTCTAGAGTATACACTTAATTTCCGCCCCCACTAGCATTTAGTGTGTGAAGTAAATAGGCGTGTATGTAGAACATTGTAGTGAGATAGAGTTTCGGTTGTTGCGATAACCCCAATTGGCATATAGCTTGTATTATGTACTTCTGTGACAATCCCAATTTCCATGGTTTTATTTATCATTGTAGATCTGCTTCCAGTTGATCTGTCCCCCTTCTTTCTAACCCATGTCGCAGGAATGAACACTCCAGCTGGAGAATCTTCTATTAGAAATTCGAGATTCCGACTAGATGGATTCCCCACAGCTATAGAGACTGGATAAGCACCTCTACAGATTTAGGAAATGGCGAAAAGAGCGTAAGGACAATGTCTTCACTGTCACGGGCTTCCTAGCTGGTAACACGAATTTTGACCAATGATTTTCTTATCTTGCAAGTATTTCTTCCATCAGACGTTCGTTATTTGACCAACCCTTGATTTAGCAGATAATATACTTGCCCCTGATCTCACAACTGACGGTGAGGGTGATGATCGCATAAGCCAATTTTTCAAGTTACTAGAAGTTCATTCGACGTCTCTTTCCAACGGATGCATTGAGTGGCGCTATAACAGAGTTTTGAATGCAGATGAGATCTCACTCCCAAATGCTGATGTTCCTCTCAATCGAAGGCCGTGGGTCACAGTCATTGAGTCAAACTCCAATAGTCTTCCCAATGTTACAAACAGGAACCTACTGCTGTCAAGACTCAAGAGTCGTCTTCTTCTCCTAGCATGATGAGAATCCCTCGGTGGCATACAACCAACGTTTGCTTAACAAAGATTACATTTGTGGAGAAGAGAGCTTGTGTAGTTCCGATAGTGTATTTGCCACTGGCCATGATTGAATTAATAAAAGCACAAACTCTGGTTCAAGTGATCCTCTGAAATTTTCGAGGACATCTCGTCAGGTGGTCCTCCTAGTACTTCTCTTAACTTGGATGCTGATCAGGTCCCTTGAAGGGGAGAAACCATGGGAGGAAATGACTTTTCTAAAACTGTATTTGTTGACGAGTTCTCGCCCTAAAATAAATGCCTTACTGCCATGATAGTGTTTTATCACCAGGCATATGCACTTCCTTGAGCACATATGTCATAACCTCCAGACTTGATTACTAAAAATTTATTGAGTGAATTTCACGTGTTTCATATGCTTCAGGTCTCAGGGAGACTACTCGCGATAACAGAGAAAAGGTTAGCCAACCTATTTCTGTTCTCTGAATCTTTGCTCAACTCTAATATATTTTCTGAGCGAGGAATGACAGGTAGCAGCTCAGCTAACCCCCTTCGATACCGAAATCCGATAATGGCATTAGTGGACCTGCCTCTTTCTATCAATCTCCAATCCAACCGATAAAGGATCTTCATTATAGCACGCTACTTAACACCATGACGAGTACTTTTTCCAGGTATCTGAATCGGTTAAATTATTACTTGTATCTCTGGTTAAATCATAACTTGTATACTTGATCAATTTAAAGAAGCTTCATTATCCTCAATATATATGAATTTGTCAGAAGTAAGAATTCCATTCTCGATTTCGATGCCACATCTTCGACAAATCGACCACGTAATGTAGGAAAATGTATCCATAAATGAGCACTTGCACACTTGTTTGATCATTTTTCCTGTATAGTACGTTGTTTGATGACAAATGTTGGCACGTTCCTCTTATATACTGATCGGCGAAGCGAATAAGCAATTAACTATTATCTCTTCTTATCCTTTTAGTTTATGAATTTCGTAGCTCAACTAAATAATGCTCAGAACCAACATTCTCCGGCCAGTAGTGAAGATGCCGATACGAGACCAGAAATCACACGGTTAAAAAGTGATATTAAAGATGTATTATGCTTCTAGAAGGTACTGACTACCTTCTAGGAAGGTAAACATAGTGGGGATGATCCCACTTTATCCCTTTCCACTATTTGCAGCAATTTTCATTGTCATCAGACTGCATTTTAGATGTGAACCAACACTTCTGTGAGGAGGCGATGGTGCTCGAACTGTTGTATAATTTTGGTGATGATGACAGTGGTTTCCCATGCCTGACGAGATCTGACAATGTTAAGGTACTATCTACTCGTTTCTCACAAAAGATAGACGACGAACGTACTAGCTTCAGACTTATCACATAATTTTCTCTCCATGAGGTAGATAGCTTTCATGATATTCGGTCCCCTCGATTAATGAGAAGTAATGGCCTTCATAAGGATGTTAACCTTTTGCTGTCGAGAAATTAAGATAGCCGGGAAGGAACCGCTGGTATAACTAACCATTTAGCTGAGTATTATGAAGCTTAAGCTTTTGCATTCGCAGTTTAGCAGGCGTACACGCTGGCTGCTCTGAAAAGATGTTTAGACCATTCGACTTATCATGGACCTCGTAGGTGGAAAATCACTAAGCATCGTAGTTAAGAAACTGCCGGTGTTACCGAGTTGCCAGAATAATTAATCTAGACTGTTTGATGTAGAAAATCATATTTAATGGAATTACTTCCGGCTATATTCTTCAACTCGAATTCAACTCGAACAAATAGACTTCTTCAATTTTTGGACAGAAAGTAATAATTCCTCGGAGGCAAGAGCTAATTTATAATCTTAGTGTTGTATTATCAGTGTAGTAGTATATCCGCCCCCACTAGCATATACGAGAAATTATATGCACACTCGTTTATGCTAGTAATTTACTTGCTCATCTGTCGTTGGTTCTTGCTTTTGGGGTGAAATTTATATCTTCACTTCTCAAGCGATCACAAACAATCAACGATCCAATTTAGTTGTACTTCTCGGGTGCTGCCAAGTTGCCAATACACTGAACTTGAACCTCGTGTCTCCATGATACAGGTCATGATATTTATATAGTAAATGATATTTTATAGAAAATCTTGGACCATGAAAATAAAATGCTGGAGAATATCTCAAACAGCAATCCTATCGAACTTTGAACTCGATCTTGTGTTTCGGACAGAACAGTCTACACCAAAAACATAATTTCTGTAGAATATCTCAAACAACAATTCTATCTATTGTTTTGCGGACAAGTCGGTCTACGCAAAAACCTCGATGAAATACGGGTTCGGTCATGTTCAATATATCTTGAGCTTGTTGCGGATAAAAGAAAAATCAACACAATAGCTTCCACGAACCCAGCTACAAAAGCTTAAAGGAACTTCGATCTCGAGCTTGTTTTGGATAAAAAATCAACACAATAGCTTCCACTAACTTAGCTATAAAAGTTTAAACGAACTTCGATCTCGAGCTTGTTGTGGATAAAAAATCAACACAATAGCTTCCACGAATCTAGCTATAAAAGCTTAAATGAACTTCGATCTCGATCTTGTTGTGGATAAAAAAATCAACACAATAGCTTCCACGAACCTAGCTATTAAAGCTTAAACAAACGATAATTTTTATGCCGAAGTGTTACATATCTCGCCCTCAAGCGTTGATTATCTCGGTCGAGGTGAAATGCAACTCGCCCACAGAAAATTAAGTATCATGCTGCTTAATGCTCGCACAAGGTTTGAAATTCCTTGCTGCATCTCGCTCGCGCATGGAAAGAGGATTGAGGTTTTCTACTATCTTGAATTCGCGTAGGGGGCCAATCATACTATTCAAGATGCAGAATTGAGATGTGTGCATTTCACATGTAATGTCATGCAAAAATGCTCGCCACATGGGTTTCCGGGCGCGGACCGTCGGACATGGATTTCCGGGAACGGACCGCCGGATAAGTCGAGACTCCAATGCTGACCAAATTGTGCCTCAAAACTTGGAAGCTCTTTCAATGTTATCATTAGTTATTGAATGAGCAGATGCAAATTAATATAGTTTGAGAACCAAAATCGTCAGAAATGAGACAAAAGCTAGCATAAGAGGTACATAAAAGTAGTTAAGAGATAATCAACATCTTACCAAAATATTGGTTTTTGACTGAGCAGATACGCCCAAACATTTGGATGATGGATGTCAGAAGCTCTGAGGATTTATGAAAAAGAAAATTCCTTCCCTTTGTCTGTCGAGAGGATAGTAATGGGTCCTTCTCTGCATAATGAACCTGCATCTAGATGTATCAATTTTGTTGCATTCCTTTGCGATATCATAGCAACAGCAATGCAGCATTCCTTGTTCTAGTGTCATGATGTCCCTCACTATGTTATAGTAAAGGTAACTGGGGCTTATCCATTCGAGATGGACTGCAACGTACCCCAATTACAGGACCTCCACAGAAGTACTTTGGTATAATATTTATTGGAGACCGAAAAAAATCGCTGTTATCGAGCTTTAATCCAGGATGCATGCCTACTCTTCGGCTTTGGCGGATGATTTTGTTGGCTTTTTGTAACTTTTTAGATATAATGGTATCCTTGCTGAACTGAGGGTAGCTTATCTTGACATTTTTACTAATTCCATGACAGTCAGTGCCCTTTGTGTTGGTACTCCTCAAACTCGTTTGAGACTTGGCTCTCTACCGTTGTGGTTTCATCCTTACCTGTTGTCTACAAGTGTAAGGTTTTGGTGTTCACGGAAAGTTTAGACTTTTCCTGAAGTCAAGGTGTGAACATAGAACTTGAGGCTCGGAGAGGCTTTCGCACAAATCGGTCTAATATACAACAGCTTACAATATCGCCGAGATCAAGAGCACAGGATGTAAACTATGTGGTTCCTCAGAATTTTTCTTTTTTCCTTCCATAACTTGTAAGGAAGTCATGGATTTTTACTCGCGACATAACCATCTTGTTATCCCGGAGAAACCCAAGCTTCCTTGTTTTCGTGACAGTGAGACTGATCACTCTCATCCTACTGTTGAACTCTACGTAGTGAGTTTGTTGGCGCAACTTTGTAGCTATCTTTGATATAGGTGGTAAGGAAATCTTAGGCCTGTCTTCACGTCTGTCGACATCTTGAATATGAACATAAACACCAGTGTACTTCAAGCTGGGGTGCGGGATAACATCACAGTGAAATCATCTGTAATCGAGCTAGAAACCAGGATGGGCCGGTGTTGAAAGTGCAGGTGGAGTTACTGCCATGACAAGTAGTCATCCTTGTTGGTGTAGCCTTCTTATCAAGGAAATGTCAGGTTGATATTGTCAATTAAGATTGACAAAAAAAAAAAATATCAGTTCCATTTAAACTAAATAGAAACATTGCAAAATTGACCTTAATCAAATCATGACATTATATCCACATTGCTAGATTTGTTAAAGTCTTTGTATGGCTACAAGTAGGAGTTATGACATCCACATCTACACTAGATGATAGGTAAGAGTGATCTTCCAATTGTCAGAAATGACATAAGAAAAAGTAGGGTAGGAAGTTGAAAATGGCTATTTGTTGACCACTGAATGAAAAATTCAATTTATGGCCAGTGCTAGAAATTATAGCCCAAAATTGTCATATTACTGACCTTTACCATTTAAATATCAACCAAAAATTGTTGGTACCAGATGCATATCAAGATAAATAGATAAAATAAAAGGATGCGCAAACCAGTATTTCCGCGGTGGAAAAGAAGAGCACGTGAGCAGGACATAACGTGCAACTAGAGTTTGATGTAAGCCTCTGGCTGAGAGAAGAACTGCGTGCTTTCTTTCCAGTAGAAAATTATATCCGTAATTGAACTTTGGTACTGTGTTGTGTGCTTTGAGCCACGGACCTCGAACTTGTCGCATTGTAGGTCCTTGAACTTTTGCATAGTTGATCATATGACAACGGACATTTTCAAGGCAGGGTGAGCACCAATGCTTTTGAAGACTCCGTGGGGTTGTGTGGTAATGAAAGCTTACTCCGGTCGATGCTCTGATGTCTTCACTTTGACTACGAGATATTAAACAAAAGACGAGAATTAATCTCTAAGGAAGCCACAAAATTGGACCAAAAGTTACTTGATAGGGCAATGTAGCTTTTATTTTTCTACAGCAGCAATGATGTCGTCGAGTTGCAGTACGGGATATCATTGCCTCGACTAACCAAAAGAAGTGTAACCGTTCCTTAAAAGCTTATAAAGTTCCATCCTTTCGCGGTACCACTGTCGAATGTTTTAGCAGGATCAAAAGTATTTTCATAATTGTTATCAATTTGAATCTGAATTAAACCAGAGTCAAGTGCATCTTGATAATAAACAACCATATATAGCTAGGCCTTTTATCAAACTTAGAAAGTGCACAAGTCAATTGTGATTAATCAAACGACCTTTTTTTTTTGTTTTTTTTTTTAATGTCGTTGATCACTTAAAAGAATATCAGAATTATGAGTAGAAATGTTGGAATGAAAAAAATAGATGAAGCTTATCTGTGATTTTATTCCAAGATTATGTGTCTGCCATATCGAACTTGAGCTATAGGATTGTGCTTCCGTTGGAGCGCGAAATTAAAGCCCGCGTGTATTGTTGGTGCTGGTGCAGCAGCTTGTTTTTGGTGCTCGCAGCAGGATGAGACCTTTGTACTCACGGCTTTGATAAATCTTATTCTTCCTCAATGGAAAAACACAATCATTTTCCATGACTCCCCTTAATCGGCGCCAATGTTTGTACCCAAAATCACTTTTAGGAACAACCACGATGATTTGATGATGATTATTGGGAATTAGGGTAATAATCGAATTGAAGGAAAACAAGAAAGACAGAGAATTTAACGTGGCTCAGCATTGTGCCTACGTCCACGGATGAATCTCCCTAAGGAGAGTTGTTTTATTGATTTGATTATAATTGCTATCCCTGTTAAGGTTTCTCTTGGTGTCCCCCCCCTTTAGGGTTCAGATTTCCCTAATTTATACAATTATTTAGACTTGCCTATCAAAGAAGTTGGAACGTTTTGTAACCCCTCTATTTCGTAACTCCCTTCTTGAATAAGTTGGCAGAAACGGACAGGTGTAAATGGGCATTATTGTTTCGTAACTTCCTTCTTGAATAAGTTGATAGAAACGGGCCAGCATATGCGGGTTGCTTGACATGGGCTGAAGACTGTCTAGCTAGCTAGGCTACAGTTAGCCTATATTGTTACCCAGATAGCATGGTACAAACAGAAATAAACGTAGAATAATATTAACTATTTTATAATGTCCCCTAAAAATGGGAAATAATAGGAGCACTAGTCCAAATTTTGAAAAATACATCAGGAAATCAAAGTACTTACAAGAAAGGTGTGACACATTTATTCTTGGAATCTGATAATTAGCCTCTACTTTATCATAGGGACCTACAGTTTAATTTAGCAAATGATTGTTAAATGCCTTTAGCAAAATTCCCAGACAGATACTTAGGAGTGATGCTATTCCAGGGCAGAGTAAAAACAAATCATATTTGGGGAGTGGTGGAGCAAATACAAGGCTATTTGGCTGGATGGAAGGGTAGAATGCTTGCTGTTTGTACCCAAAATTACTTTTGGGAATGAAACACAATGAATAGGTGATTTTGGTGTGTTTTTAGGGTTAAGGGACGATTTGAGGGACAAATGAAAAGACACAGATAGACGCAGGTTTTACGTGGTTCGGCATGGTAGCCTACGTCCACGGGTGAATCCCCTTGGGGAGCAGTTTTCCATTGATAATTTGTGTTATAGCATCCCTCCCATTTCATCTTGGTTACCTCCCCTATTTATACAATTTTACATCTAATTTTTAATATCAACTTAAATGGCATTAAACTATGCTTCCGTCATAAAATCTGCATGAAATTGTCCCCTTTATGTTTCTATGACAAATTCGCATGAAACTGCCTCCTTTATGCCTCTGTGATAAATTCGCATGAAACTGCCCCTGTTATGCCTCTATGATAAATTCGCATGAAACTGTTGTTTTATGGTTCCATGTTAAATTCTGCATGAAAACCCCTTTGCATGCTTCCTTGGGTAATTTCTGCCTGAATAATGGCTGGCAGGATTGGAGGATGCTGGCTGGCAGCGTAATTGACTTACTGACTGGATTGACTGGCTGGCAGCATAATTGGCTGCTGGCGATATGAGTGGAGACTGGTTGGCAGGGCGGATGATATTTTGGCCGGGAATTGGTTAGCGTCATTGCTGGCTTCAAGACTGAAAATTGGTGAGGGGTGCGACTGAGTTCGATAGTTGATCGACGATTGATTTTTATAGTTGACCGACTTTGACCATTGACCGGTCATTGAATTTATGTAATATTGGGCATACGGGTGGGCTTCCTCGGTTGACTGGTTAGCGGGATTGGATGAGGAACAAAGGATGACTCAAGTATCAATTGGGCCCATTAAGTGAAATTTTTACTTATGGTACAAACATCGCCCCCTCTTAACCTCCAACTTGTTGGGGGTTAAGAAATTTCCGTTTTCCTTAGTCAATGATAAAACTAGCCCCCAGGTGTGGTTTACTGACGTCGAGGTGATTGGAGAACTTTCCTTGTTTGCGGAAATCATAATCAAGACGCCCCCAAGTAAGGCTATTGTGGATGGGGGATCGACGGGAAACAGTTGAGCACGAACCATTATCGTATGTAAAATCGGGACTGAAGGATGAACCGCTCTGTAATGGAAGCGTGATGCTTGAGTAGAGTAATGAGCGGTAACAACATTGAGTGATTTTGGTCTGCAGCAGCTGCGATTAGCTGGTCTGCAGATGCTGCGAACAAAAATGGATTGCAGCAACTTCGATCAGCTGGACTGCAATCAGCAACGAGCAAAACTTCACTGCAGTCCAGCTGCGACCAGCGGGACTGCAGGAGAGAACATAGCTAGACTTCAGCAACAGCTGCGATCAGCTTAAATGCAGCGGCAACGAACAAAGTTGCACTGCAGCAGCTGCGATCAGCCGGACTGCAAGAACTGCGAGCATAGCTGGACTGCATCAGCTGCGATTAGCTGGAATGCAGCAGCAATGAGCAAAGTTGAACTGCAATAGCTGCGATCAGCTGGATTGCAGCAACGACGAGCAGTACTGCAGCAGCTGCGGTTAGCTGGTCTGCAGGAACAATGAGCATGGATGGACTACATCAGCTGCGATCAGCTAGAATACAACATGAACGAGCAAAGTTGAACTGCAACAGCTGCGATCAGCTGGATTGCAGCAGTTGACGAAGAATCTGCAAGCAGCTGCGTCAGTCTGGACTGCAGGAACAATGAGCATGGCTGGACTGCATCAGCTGCGATCACCTAGAATACATCCGAAACGAACAAAGTTGCACTGCAGCAGCTGCGATCAGCTGGACTGCAACAGCTGCTGAGGGACTGGACTTAAACAGTTCGATAAACATAGGTGTAATAGTTACAAATAAAACTTGGCTGCATCTGAGTGCCACCAGACTGCATTAGTTGCGTCCAATTGAGTACATAATTCGCAGGAAACTGAACTGCATCGATTGCATCCAACAGAGTGCAACAATTGCTTTTGAATTGGAGTACAATAATTCAATCAACATAACTATGGAAGTTTAACATTACTGATAGTAATAATTGCGTAAACATATTATGGTGTATGCTCGCCCCCTCTTAGTCCTGCAACTCGTTGGAGGATTAAGAAGTTCGGGTTACCTGAAGTTTCGACTTTCGGAAGCTGAACTTCGCATTGAATTTAGGCGCTATGTAACTTGCCCCCAATCATATAGAGTGTTTACGCATCCTGCCCCAAAGGAGTCATTTCAAACCATGAGGTATCACATATCTCGCCCCCATGTGACAGTCAGTCACGTTGAAGTGATATGCAATTCGCCTCCAGAAGATAGTGATTGTCATGCTACTCAATTCTAGCACAAGGGTGCACTGCCTTGCTGCATTTTGCTCGCGCATGGAATTTTGAATATGTCTGCTATATAGAATTCGCGCGGGGGGGAAATCCCACTATTCCAGATGCACGCCGAATTGAAATGTGTGCATCCCCTCGTTGAGAAAATGCTCGCCGCATTAAAGGTGTCTCATTGAACAAAAGTATGCATGATTAATGAAAAGATGAAAAAATATGTAAATTGTATACTTACCTTATTAAAAATGTTACCGCGACTTCGTTTATGAAGTGACTAGGATGCACACCGGCTATGTCGGTGTTTTCCAGCGACGATGATTAGTATAGCCGCCTTAGCGTCTCGTCTCGACTTAGCAATTGATTTGTCTGTGGGACTAGAATGCACCAGTTAAATCAAAACTGGATTGAAAACAGTTGCCACTGAACTGTATTTTAGTAGCTGCGATAGGATATACTGTGACATTTATGCATCAAACTGGACTGAAGCAGTTGTGAGGAAAACTGTATTGAAACAGTTTTGGGGAAAACGGACTACACGATTCGAATTAACTGGATCGTAGGAACTAAAAAGGACTGTGGTTGTTCGACCAATAAAGCCGCATCTTTCTTTGAAATGGATTACTGATTAGATTCGGTCAACTAACTCGAGCAGTTATGCGAAAAATAACTGCAGCAGTTCGGTCAACTGGTATGCAGTATTGCAGAGGAACTAGATGACAGCAGCTCGATCAATTGACTGTAGTAATTTCGATGTTGATTGAATGCGATCATTTCTGATGCTGTCATTTTACATTTCTAAAAATTCAATTTTCTCCAAAAAATTGAAACTTCTCCTTCACGACGTTGGGAATTGACATACGATCTCATCGGGCCGAAAACCACTCATTTTGAATGGACGAAGAAGAAGTTATCGAAGAAACAAAATTAGTTGGTTAGCGCCTCGCTCCAAACATGTTGATGACGTGATTGTACCCAAAAAATATTATTCTCCAATTGCAAAATTTTACCTTCATGTCGTAGGATATTGAAATACGATCGCAACAAGCCAAAAATCATCCAATTCGGACGTGAGACGAAGAAGATATCAACGAAATAAATTTTTAGACCAAGCCCAAGTGGGGCGTAAAGATCCGCTAGGCAAACTGAATGGGGTGGAATAATCCAAGGGTGACGAAATTAAGTTGCACCGTGATGCATTGAAACAGGGCTACGGAATTAAATTGTACCGCGCTTCACAGGATCGGGACTACGGAATTCAGTTGTAACGCGTTGCACCAAAGCAGACCCTTGAATTAATCTACTCCGATTAATCTCCACAGCTGACTAAACCCTTACCCATCGCCGATTAATTTGCCGACGTCTTGGGCCGCCGTGAAGAGCCGCCGGCTGTTTTTTTATTTTTTTTTATTTTGAAACCTTTCGCCACGGTTTTCGTTTTCAGTGATCTTTTCCCCTCGGACTTTTTGTAATATTTTTGTGATAACTGTTGTCTTTGCTCTTTCCCTTTGTAACATTTTTTCTGAAAATGTTGTCTTTCCTATGAAGGTATCTTGCAACGGCTTTCTCAAATGTGATCTTTTCAACCGCATATGTTGCCTTTTCTTCCTTGTAACGGCTGTTGTAACAGTTTTAAAAACTGTTGACTTTTCTTCTAAAATCGTTGCTGCAGACCGTTGCTGGTTCTTTATGGACCTTTCACCATGGTTTTGCTGCACCTTAGCGGACTTTTTTGACACGCTTTTCCGGAGGCTTTCTATTGGGTATTCAAGCACCCAGAGATGTAAGCAACTTGGTAACCTTGCGATCATGATAGGTGAAACCTATTTATACAAGTGAGATTGAACGTACCCTGGACTCATTAAGGAATTGAGTAAATGTGTCAATTAAAACAGGGGAGGTGGAAACCGTTGGCTTTATGGTGAAAAAGGTTTTCACCATAAATTTCCTTATTTAATTGACCGTATTCATTCCTTGCATGCCTTGCTTTATTGCGGCGTAGTGTGCGGCGCATGTGGCTGGATTCTCCAAAACAAAACTCTAAGAAAGCATCCCCGCTTTGTATTGATGTCTTGAGAGTTGGGCGCAAGTGGAAATGCCAAAGTTGCTAGTGAAGCGTTGCGGCATGTGCCAATGGCATGTGCGGGAATGCCTTGGCCGTGAGTTGTACTTTGAGTGCGGATGGCAATGCCAAAGTCGCTTAGTGGAGTATTTGGAATGTGCCAATGGCATGTGCGAGATGCCTTGGCCGCAAGTTGCACTTTGAGTGCGGATGGAAATGCCAAAGTCGCTTAGTGGAGCATGTGGCATGTGCCAATGGCATGCGTGAAATGCCTTGGAATAGAAAGTGGCTACTGGTAACGTGTTTGGCATGTGCCAATGGCACGTACGGCCACTTTGGCCAACTTTATGGGCATTAGTTTGGCATGTGCCAATGGCATAGCGGCTTGGAATGGGGATTGGCTAGTGGTTGTGTGTTGGCATGTGCCAATGGCACGCACGACCACTTTGGCTAAGATGCAGGCGCTACTTTGGCATGTGCCAATGGCATAGCGACTTGGAATAGAAAGTGGCTAGTGGTTTGTGTGTTGGCATGTGCCAATGGCACACACGGCTACTTGGGCCTTGAGTTTTGGTCTTGGTAGCGGTTTGGTAAATAGCTAGTGGTGCGTTTTTGGCATGTGCCAATGGCACGCACGGCCATGTTGACCTAGTTGCACGGTTTGCAAGCCTAGGGCGCTATTTGTGGCATGTGCCAATCAGAATAGCGACTTAGGAAATTAGCTAGTGGTGCGTGTTGGCATGTGATAATGGCACTCACGGCCAAGTTGACCTAGTTGCACGGTTTGCAAGCCTAGGGCGCTATTTTTGGCATGTGACAAATGGCATAGCGTCTTAGAAATTGGATAGTGGTGCGTGTTGGCATGTGCCAATGGCACGCACGGCCAAGTTGACCTAGTTGCATGGTTTGCAATCCTAGGGCGCTATAGCGCTTAGTTTGGCATGGTTGCCTATGGGTGTAGTATGTGGTTTGGTTTTAGCGTCGTTGCCATGGTGAGCAAGATATGCGGCTTAGTTTTAGCGTCGTTCCCATGGTGCGCAGATGCGGCTTGGTTTTGGCGTCCGTTTCCATGTGCGCAGATGCGGCTTGGTTTTAGCGTGCTGTTGCTATGGGCGCCGGTAGATGCGGCTTTAGTTTGGTGCGATTGCCATGGTGCGAAGTATGCATCTTGGTTTTGCGTCGTTGCCATGGTGCGCGGCATGCGGCTTGGTTTTGGCGTCGTTGCCATGGTGCGCAGTATGCTGTTTGGTTTGGGATTAGGGTTCTGTGTCGAAAACCCTAATACGATATTTTGAAGAAAAAATACCCCTATTAATTGTTTACATCCGAATTAAATGCTCTCGGAGTTAATTTGTTGGTGTAACATTAGGTCATGGGGTTTTTTACGATTTTTACCCCTTATCTAAAATCCACCATCAACAACTACCAAAGATAATAAGGGTACCATTTGGGTGATCCAACTACGATCATGAAAGTATTATCTTGAATGATATCATCCCGGAAATATTTGGTACCTTCATTTATCAAAAGTGTTAAAAACAACCAACCACATCTTATCGATGTTATAACGACAACATAAAATTAATAATGTCCATCACTACTCACCGGACTCATCACCAACGCTTTCCACCACAAACCAGGAGCGGAGCCGGATTTTGGGGAATGAGGGACAAAAAATTCTTGGCAAGTTGGATACATGTGAAAAATGGACTTTGTATCCCATTTTACGATAAAAGAACAAAAATAAGTATAATTGTGCTTGGCTCCGGACCTAACCACCACTAATCTTTAGGCCTCCACCACTTCTAATACTCATTGTCGCCAAAAATATCTATTGATATTATTTATCAAAATTACTTATTAATAGAAATAAATATTATAATTAATTAAGAAAACTTTTATAATTAAAAAATGATTAGTCATTTATTATTAGCAATTAGTGAAACACTAACTAAAGAATACTTTATAATGAATAGATTATTTATTATGTGCAATTAGTGAAACACTAATTAATAAAACAATTATGATGTTTAAGTTGAACAAACCACCACCGTTGATTTATCTTTTATATTAATTCCAACCAAGGTGGAACACTGGTTAGAGGGCCACTCTTATAACACAATAGGTCATGAGTTCGAACCTCCCCGTTATTGTTTTTGAAAATCCATATCTTGACTTGAGTATTCATTTTTCATTCATAATATTGGAATTAACGCCACACATGCGAGTTGTAGGGTGTGGCACGAACCGCACGCATGACCCTTGATTTATCCTTGTCTCGGACAAATCCCGACCACCAATAACAAAGGCAAACTTATCCTAGATTTGTTTTGTACTAATGAAAATAAGTAAATTTATTATTTTATTTATTTACATTTAATCAATATTTCACTATTATGGTTGCTTCAAAAAATATTCATTATCCTAATTATTAGTATTGTTCATTATTTCAAAAGAAAAAAAAATGAAAAAATGAAAGTTAAGAGGAATATTATTATTCTAAAGTAAATTTTTCT
Organism: Papaver bracteatum; assembly: GCA_023529315.1. Classification (NCBI taxonomy): domain Eukaryota; kingdom Viridiplantae; phylum Streptophyta; class Magnoliopsida; order Ranunculales; family Papaveraceae; genus Papaver; species Papaver bracteatum. The sequence goes on along the minus strand of JAJJWX010001087.1, from coordinate 556,712 downwards.
TTATAAGAAAATTACAAGGTTAAAATAGAAATATCTATTAATATAAAAATAATTGTGGGTCCACAACTTCTATTTTGCATGTTTAAAAGTTAGTGCTGAGTAGCTTTTAAAAAGAATGATTAATTGGGATACTAAAACTAATTGGGGGATATGTGCCTAAGCATGGTTTTTCAATGCCGGCACCATCGCCATGCTTAAGGCACATATCCCCAATTAGTTTTAGTATCCCCTAATTGCACGTTCTTTTAAAAAGAAGGCCTAACGTTGAAGTAATTCTCCCTAAAAATCCTAACGAACACAACTTTGGTAAAGTTTGTTACCAAGTGTTTTTGGTAGAAAAATATAGGACTTAAATTTACCTATCTATAAGAGAAATAGAAAATTATATTTTCATTTTATTTTAATTTGACAATGGATGTGTATGGTTTAGCCTCTCAAAATACAATCGTTTTCATTGTTCAGATTAAAAAACACTTCATAGTTATTATCCGTTTGCACCACAAATAAAAAGCTTGTTATGCATGATGCTGAGGTTTCTTTGGAATTGATAACAACAAAACGTAATGAACCTTTTGTTGGAATTTTTAGTGAAAAAATCTTATCTGAGTGAAAAATTGGTTTTGGAAGTTTAAATTTCAAGAAATGTGTTTGAAGGTCATGCCTTTTCACCGTGAGACACTCAGTGCACCAGTGTCATGGAGAGTCACCATTAGACATGGTGAGTCACCTATTGACGAAAAGACACCTTGTAGAGTCACCATTGACTCTATATAAACACATCTTCTAGTTTTGTTTTTACACAAGTTAGAAGAGAACAAAAAAACAAGTTTTGAAGTTAAGAGTCAGAGTCATTTAAGGGCACAATAATTGTCAACATTAAGTCGGACTAGTAGTATTGTAGTGCTACTTACTACAAGGCGTGATCGTTGTATCTTGGAAGGCGACATCCTTAGAACCGTGAGCGGCAGATGGAGGATGAATTGTCTTTAAGGAAAGGGATTACCTACGCCTCTATCAACCAATTCGACAAGTTATTCTAACTCTTTTTTTTGTTAGTATTTTGTTTGTCGCATGAACATTAGCATGTGCAACTGGACTAAAGACTTTCGTCATTTTTGGTTGATTTGGTCAAGAAAATCTGTCGACTTTACCTATTTACCCTTACAAGTCCTATTATACTTATCACGAGGGGAACTGAAGAAAAAACCATCGCCATCTCTTCTTTATGGCCTCCGTAGCTGTGCTTCTTATTCTTTCTCATCTTTTCCTTCTTTCAAATCTCGGCCACAAAAAAAAATAAAAAAAATGGTGATTTTGAGATCGAAAAGGGTAAGGAAATATCAAAGAATAACCAGTATTGGTGGTGTTGATTTGTGGGATTCATGATCAATGCGAAAAGGGGATCCCAGAAGAATAAAACTTAGGGTTTTTGTGAGTTATTGATCAATTAGTTGGACTTGGTTATGAAACTATATAAACGAGATATGTATATCGAGTTATTGTTAGATATATAAATTGAAGGTTTGATGGTAATTGGTGAGGAGGAGTTGTATTGATTAAATCAGTGAGCTAGGGTTTCATAAGAGATCCAAATAAGAATTCGAGGATGCAATTGATGTTGTAGGCAAGGGGATTTGAGTCGGGTATTGATCAATTAAGTGAATTAGGGTTGAGATGAAGAGTAATTTAAGATTAATGGAGTTAGGGTTTTTGAAGATGACATTGGTTGAAGATCGAAGGTTGACGAAAAAGTAAACTAGGGTTCTTAATTTTAATTGAACATTTACAGAAATTAGGAGAGTAATTTGGTTAAGAAAAAATAGATGGAACAGAGATCGGTCTAATATTGACTAAATCTGAATGAGATGGAGGTTGAGCAGCTGTAAAGGATTATGGTTTGTGTCCAAGGTAATTCTTCCTGAGTAAATTGAATTTTGTTAAGATGTGTTATCAAATTGAAGTAATTATTGTCTTAGAATTCTGAATTAAAGAATGATATTGTTGATGTTGATAATTTGAGATGTTTTAGTAGATTAAATTATAATTATTGTATGAACTGGAGATATGAAGGTGAACTTGAAACAGTTGGTGGTAGTGGATATGGGAAATCTGGAGTAGTAATGGGAGTTTCCCGAGATAAAAAAGATGAGTTTGTTAGTTGTATTGGTTAAGTTCTGAAATGAGAAAATTCAGGGAAAGAAGATTGTAGCTTTGAAATTATGATGGACGTTGCTTTGAGTGAGTGTATGTTAAGTTACAAATGATGGTGTTGTATTGAGTTTGAGTTTAGTGTTCTGATCAAAAGAAAATGAGTTTAGTGTGTAAATGTGTAGTTTAGTTTGATTATTCAGGGGTTTACTTGTATTTTATTAGGGTAGAATAACATTACGTATACTTTAACATCATTAAACGTTTTTCCAAAAAATCGAATGGAAAAGTCAAACATGTGTCATTTTATAAATTAAAAAAGCGGTGGCACTTTCTTAAAGGTGATATTGAAAGTGTGGCACTTTATTAAAATACCTAATAAAGATTATTTTTGGTTAATGAGAATGAAATTAGAATAGAAAATACTATTCATGATTATGTTGTGATGTCAGTTTTCTCTAAACACGTCAAAGGCTTTCCATGTAAGCAGCAGAACTGTAAGTACGACAAGATCTCATTTCCCAATTGTAATGTAATAATAGAGCCGGATTTTATTAAGTTAGTCTCTCAGATGGACAAAAAATCAAACTTATCGTAATGCCCATATATATACTTATAGTTTATTCAAGAACTACCCAATTTCAAAAGTTTAGTCATGTCCATACTTATCGTTTTTTATTTGAGCACCGTGTTCATTGACACCAATTAGATCATATTATTTCCTCATTAATTAACGAGGACAAACATGGGGAAAAGAGTTCAACAATTTTTTCACTTTCAACACTAAGAGTTATTTAGTGTTTGGGTTGCAAATTTTAGTATGTCTTAGTGTTTGGGTCCTAAATTTGCTCAATTTAGAGTTTGGGTTGTTGACTTGTTAGTCAACCAACTCAACTGACTATTTAAGTCAAACTGTCAGTTATAACCGACTTATGTTAGTTATTATATTTACTAAGCTTTACACTAAGTTAATACACCACCAACTCCGTCATTATGGTAAATTGTTTTTAACGGAAATAAGATAGGATCTCTCAACGAGATCACGGAGTTCCAAGTAGTCGAGTAAGCACAATTACCAGCCAGATAAATGAAAGTTCGAGAGCAAATTTTGCAAAGCCATGAACTAAATTTAATGATACAGAAAGAATAACAAACTGGATTACGGAAAAATAGGAAGTGGGGTGGTGGCGGGGGATAGTGAAGTCGAAAAACACAACTATGTTTTTTATTGAAAAATTGGAATGAGAGCAACTATGGAAGATAAGTATGTTCAGCCCTTGTTGATACTGGACAGGTATGTTTGGGTCTTTGTTTTGTGCGATTTTGAATTTGGGTTATGTGGAACTTGCTAAAGTATTCTGGTTTGTGAATAAAATTTGTTAGGGTTTCACTGAATTTCACCAAATTTCACCAAAATGTGCAATTAGAGGGTTTCTCTCGGTTTCCTAAAATTAGATTGAATCCCTGTAATATAGTATTTTGGATGATGATGAACAGTATTGGACATCATTTCTAATTAATCATTATTCGTGGTGATCTTATATCAATTTAGTGGTGGTGCTCTTGGGGTTGGTGGTGTCCACGGATGTGATTTTCTCAAGTAGTGAAGAGTCTTTCACATGTTTGATAGTGCATATATCATCTGAATCCACACCAAAAACTAATTAAGATATATTGGTCTCTAAAATGGAAATTGTTTGTACCCAAAATCACTTTTAGGAACAACCACGATGATTTGATGATTATTATTGAGAATTAGGGCTAAATTAGGGTTATAATCGAATTGAAGGAAAACAAGAAAGACATAGAATTTAACGTGGTTCAGCATTGTGCCTACGTCCACGGATGAATCTCCCTAAGGAGAGTTGTTTTATTGATTTGATTACAATCGCTATCCCTTTTAGGGTTTCTCTTGGTGTCCCCCCTTTAGGGTTAAGATTCCCCTAATTTATACAATTATTTAGACTTGCCTACCAAAGAAGTTGGAACGTTTTGTGACCCCCTCTATTTCGTAACTCCCTTCTTGAATAAGTTGGCAGAAACGGACAGGTGTAAATGGGCATTATTGTTTCGTAACTCCTTTCTTGAATAAGTTGATAGAAACGGGCAGATGGAAACGGGCCAGCATATGCGGGTTGTTGGACATGGGATGAAGACTGTCTAGCTAGCTAGGCTACAACCTATATTGTTACCAAAATAGCATGGTACAAACATCGCCCCCTCTTAACCCATAATTTATTGTGGGATTAAGAACTTCGGGTTCGGAACTGTGTTTGTTTGAGATGCCCCGTGTTTCGCCTCCATTGGTGCTCCATTTCTGTTGAAGTGTTATTCAGAAGCGAATTCTAGAGTATACACTTAATTTCCGCCCCCAATAGCATTTAGTGTGTGAAGTAAATAGGCGTGTATGTAGAACATTGTAGTGAGATGGAGTTTCGGTTGTTGCGATAACCCCAATTGGCATATAGCTTGTATTATGTACTTCTTTGACAATCCCAATTTCCATGGTTTTATTTATCATTGTAGATCTGCTTCCCGTTGATCTGTCCCCCTTCTTTCTAACCCATGTCGCAGGAATGAACACTCCAGCTGGAGAATCTTCTATTAGAAATTCGAGATTCCGACTAGATGGATTCCCCACAGCTATAGAGACTGGATAAGCACCTCTACAGATTTAGGAAATGGCGAAAAGAGCGTAAGGACAATGTCTTCACTGTCACGGGCTTCCTAGCTGGTAACACGAATTTTGACCAATGATTTTCTTATCTTGCAAGTATTTCTTCCATCAGACGTTCGTTATTTGACCAACCCTTGATTTAGCAGATAATATACTTGCCCCTGATATCACAACTGACGGTGAGGGTGATGATCGCATAAGCCAATTTTTCAAGTTACTAGAAGTTCATTCGACGTCTGTTTCCAACTGATGCATTGAGTGGAGCTATAACAGAGTTTTGAATGCAGATGAGATCTCACTCCCAAATGCTGATGTTCCTCTCAATCGAAGGCCGTGGGTCACAGTCATTGAGTCAAACTCCAATAGTCTTCCCAATGTTACAAACAGGAACCAACTGCTGTCAAGACTCAAGAGTCGTCTTCTTCTCCTAGCATGATGAGAATCCCTCGGTGGCATACAACCAACGTTTGCTTAACAAAGATTACATTTGTGGAGAAGAGAGCTTGTGTAGTTCCGATAGTGTATTTGCCACTGGCCATGATTGAATTAATAAAAGCACAAACTCTGGTTCAAGTGATCCTCTGAAATTTTCGAGGACATCTCGTCAGGTGGTCCTCCTAGTACTTCTCTTAACTTGGATGCTGCTCAGGTCCCTTGAAGGGGAGAAACCATGGGAGGAAATGACTTTTCTAAAACTGTATTTGTTGACGAGTTCTCGCCCTAAAATAAATGCCTTACTGCCATGATAGTGTTTTATCACCAGGCATATGCACTTCCTTGAGCACATATGTCATAACCTCCAGACTTGATTACTAAAAATTTATTGAGTGAATTTCATCGTGTTTCATATGCTTCAGGTCTCAGGGAGACTACTCGCGATAACAGAGAAAAGGTTAGCCAACCTATTTCTGTTCTCTGAATCTTTGCTCAACTCTAATATATTTTCTGAGCGAGGAATGACAGGTAGCAGCTCAGCTAACCCCCTTCGATACCGAAATCCGATACTGGCATTAGTCGACCTGCCTCTTTCTATCAATCTCCAATCCAACCGATAAAGGATCTTCATTATAGCACGCTACTTAACACCATGACGAGTACTTTTTCCAGGTATCTGAATCGGTTAAATTATTACTTGTATCTCTGGTTAAATCATAACTTGTATACTTGATCAATTTAAAGAAGCTTCATTATCCTCAATATATATGAATTTGTCAGAAGTAAGAATTCCATTCTCGATTTCGATGCCACATCTTCGACAAATCGACCACGTAATGTAGGAAAATGTATCCATAAATGAGCACTTGCACACTTGTTTGATCATTTTTCCTGTATAGTACGTTGTTTGATGACAAATGTTGGCACGTTCCTCTTATATACTGATCGGCGAAGCGAATAAGCAATTAACTATTATCTCTTCTTATCCTTTTAGTTTATGAATTTCGTAGCTCAACTAAATAATGCTCAGAACCAACATTCTCCGGCCAGTAGTGAAGATGCCGATACGAGACCAGAAATCACACGGTTAAAAAGTGATATTAAAGATGTATTATGCTTCTAGAAGGTACTGACTACCTTCTAGGAAGGTAAACATAGTGGGGATGATCCCACTTTATCCTTTCCACTATTTGCAGCAATTTTCATTGTCATCAGACTGCATTTTAGATGTGAACCAACACTTCTGTGAGGAGGCGATGGTGCTCGAACTGTTGTATAATTTTGATGATGATGACAGTGGTTTCCCATGCCTGACGAGATCTGACAATGTTAAGGTACTATCTACTCGTTTCTCACAAAAGATAGACGACGAACGTAGTAGCTTCAGACTTATCACATAATTTTCTCTCCATGAGGTAGATAGCTTTCATGATATTCGGTCCCCTCGATTAATGAGAAGTAATGGCCTTCATAAGGATGTTAACCTTTTGCTGTCGAGAAATTAAGATAGCCGGGAAGGAACCGCTGGTATAACTAACCATTTAGCTGAGTATTATGAAGCTTAAGCTTTTGCATTCGCAGTTTAGCAGGCGTACACGCTGGCTGCTCTGAAAAGATGTTTAGACCATTCGACTTATCATGGACCTCGTAGGTGGAAAATCACTAAGCATCGTAGTTAAGAAACTGCCGGTGTTACCGAGTTGCCAGTATAATTAATCTAGACTGTTTGATGTAGAAAATCATATTTAATAGAAGTACTTCCGGCTATATTCTTCAACTCGAACAAATAGACTTCTTCAATTTTTGGACAGAAAGTAATAATTCCTGGGAGGCAAGAGCTAATTTATAATCTTAGTGTTGTATTATCAGTGTAGTAGTATATCCGCCCCCACTAGCATATACGAGAAATTATATGCACACTCGTTTATGCTAGTAATTTACTTGCTCATCTGTCGTTGGTTCTTGCTTTTGGGTGAAATTTATATCTTCACTTCTCAAGCGATCACAAACAATCAACGATCCAATTTAGTTGTACTTCTCGGGTGCTGCCAAGTTGCCAATACACTGAACTTGAACCTCGTGTCTCCATGATACAGGTCATGATATTTATATAGTAAATGATATTTTATAGAAAATCTTGGACCATGAAAATAAAATGCTGGAGAATATCTCAAACAGCAATCCTATCGAACTTTGAACTCGATCTTGTGTTTCGGACAGAACAGTCTACACGAAAAACATAATTTCTGTAGAATCTCTCAAACAACAATTCTATCAATTGTTTTGCGGACAAGTCGGTCTACGCAAAAACCTCGATGAAATACGGGTTCGGTCATGTTCAATATATCTTGAGCTTGTTGCGGATAAAAGAAAAATCAACACAATAGCTTCCACAACCCAGCTACAAAAGCTTAAAGGAACTTCGATCTCGAGCTTGTTTTGGATAAAAAATCAACACAATAGCTTCCACTAACTTAGCTATAAAAGCTTAAACGAACTTCGATCTCGAGCTTGTTGTGGATAAAAAAATCAACACAATAGCTTCCACGAATCTAGCTATAAAAGCTTAAATGAACTTCATCTCGATCTTGTTGTGGATAAAAAAATCAACACAATAGCTTCCACGAACCTAGCTATTAAAGCTTAAACAAGCGATAATTTTTATCTTAAGTGTTACATATCTCGCCCCAAGCGTTGATTATCTCGGTCGAGGTGAAATGCAACTCGCCCGACAAATTAAGTATCATGCGCTTAATGCTCGCACAAGGTTTGAAATTCCTTGCTGCATCTCGCTCGCGCATGGAAAGAGGATTGAGGTTTTCTACTATCTTGAATTCGCGTAGGGGGCCAATCATACTATTCAAGATGCAGAATTGAGATGTGTGCATTTCACATGATGCACGCCGAATTAGGGTTCTGTGTCAAAAACCCTAATCCGGTATTTTTTAAAAATACCCCTATTAATTATTTACACCTGAATTAAATGCTCTCAGTTAATGTGTTGCGGACAACATTAGGTCATGGGGTTTTACGATTTTACCCCTTGTCTAAAATCCACCATCAACACCAATATTATCAATACCCAAGTTCCATTTCAATTCTTCAAGCAAAATTTCAACAACAAAAATCGAATCAACAAACCCTTCTCTGCACCTGAATTTACACCTACATTTGTAGACCAAATTTCAAACAAAACCAAATACTTATGCAAACCCGAACCTTCAACCGAATTAGCTCTTCACTTAACCTATTAATCTCCACCGCATCGGAAAAAAAAAATCAATGAGAATTTTCGGTAAAAGACTAGTTCACAGTGAGATGGAAGAAAAGAAAATATGTATAGATCGAAGAAGATGGTTATAAATCCAAGATTATAATGCAAACAAGCGATATCGAATCATGGTGGAACAAGTTTACTTCCATTAATAGATCAAATCGACGCTGCGAGGACAAAACTTCTTGGATTTGAGATAAGGAATTGATTTGGGATTTGGGGTTTCAGAAATTAGTAACCACTCGACCTTAATCTCGAAGAGATTACTGATCTGAGACTTCATAATTTCTCTGAATCAAAGTCTTGAACCCTAAAAATCGAGAAGAAAAACGAGAGAAAATAGAGAGGGGGTCGGAGGAGAATGAGAACGAGTTAGGTTTCTTCGATAATAATAGTCACCCGAGTCAGTTTTTGATCTGAATCGTCTGAATAGAACGAGTCAGCTAAGAGTGTGGGAAGACACACTCGGTAGTCGCACGCGTACAACTCCAATCTGTTGCGAGTCGTAACAGAATGAAGCAGTTGCGAGTTTTGTAACAAGCAAAAACTGTCGCAACACTTTTGCAACTAAATTTCGCAACAGGGGAAAAGCTGTTGCAAAATCTAGTTGCTAATCAGGGAAAATGGTGTAGTGTTTTGTTTGCTGTTTAGGTTCCAAAATAACTATCTATATACATTGCACCGTATTTTCATCCACTTAAAAGGAATATCTTACGCTACAAGGACTTCACACTCCATTAACGACTTTAAATGAATAATTGATTTCTTTTTAATGAAAACCATAGACCATTTAATTTTTGTAACCGGCTTGCAAGGTTAGGGTAAATTGCTTAAGGTTAACGAACTTCATAAATTTAGAAAATCTAGACAATATGGAACTGTATTTCTAACCATCTCAAGTTATGAATTAGCTGGTCTCTGACACTAGAATTGTCTCTACTGCAAAGTATAAGTTTCTTCAGCTATCCTGTGTAAGCCAACTAAAATGAACTGATGTGTAGTAGTACTATGTAGTTGTTTCTCTTTCTGCTCTTACTGACATGAATCTCTCCTCTTACTTTGGCTTCTACAAGGTTTCTACATCTTCTTCCACAGCATGAGCAACAACCTAATCATACAGAATATACAAAGCTGTATTTACCAGGAAGCGATTTTGCTCTAGCATTGCTAGAGCCGTTGGATTAACCAATCCAATGGTGGTGGTGGTTTATGATGGAAATTCAATTTTTGCCCTTGGAGTAAAAAACTCCACTGGCAACCACCACCATTGGATTGGTTAATCCAACGGCTCTGCTTGCTAGAGCAATTTTTTTTCCTATTTACCATAATATACTAGAAGGAGGCGCAAAAAAAGGATATTCAGCCTTTGGTTTGATTCCGAAGAAAACTGAAAATATCAGTCCGTCAGTCTTCAGATAAATTAAAGCTTATATTGCGAAGAAATCACATAACTTTTAGTTTTTTACTCTCAAACAAACATTATTATGAATTCTGAAAAAATCGCCATAATTATTTCATATTTTATTATTATATAAAATCCAAATATTGGTAGTTACAACCTGGAAAAAAGAAACAAAAAGGAGTACATGGAGACAATTAATCATTCTGAATAAACTTGTTATAAATTTTAACTGCAACGGAATCCATATATTTCCAGTATGGAAACCACCATTCTTGTTTCCTTGAAAATAAAACCAGGAATGGACCCCAAAATCCAACTCCAAACCCCACGGCAGCAATTGCAAACAACAATAATCTCTCCTTTGCATCCTTTCGGTCGACTTCATCAACTTCAATTGTAGGATTAGCATCATTGGTACTAGTATTCCGATCACCCTCACAAACTTTATTTGTTGGAGATCCACACAACAAAGGGTTCCCAACAAAAGCTGAACCATCCAAACTAAGTGTATCAAAGTGATCTTGTCTAGGAATTCTACCACTAAGGTTATTGTAAGATAAGTTAAACATCCCGAGAGAGTCGATTGTTGCCAATGATTGTGGGATAGGTCCTGACAATCTATTAGAACTTAAATCTAAGGACTCTAGAACAGACAAGTTTCCCATACTTGTTGGGATATCACCGGAGAAATGATTATGGGACAAATTAAGCGTATAAAGTAGTTTTAATAAACCTATATCTGTGGGAATGGTTCCGCCAAGACAATTGCACGACAAATCGATCGCTCTGCTGTTGTTATATAAATGGTCGAGTTGTACCATGACCCCTTTGGTCATAAACTGAATTCAGGATAACTAATGTACGAAACAGTCCTATTGATGAATCCATCCAAGTTTCCTATTTTTGTAGAAATATTTCCGGAGAGATTGTTCAGTGATAAGTCTAATATATTTAGATATTTCAAATGAAAGATATTTTCAGGGATTGAACCGTTAAACTTGTTTGATCTCAAGGACAGGACATTAAGAAACTCGATAGAACCAATACCAGCTGGTATACTACCTCCAAAATTGTTATTGGCTAAGTTGAGAATCGATAAACTCGAGCTCAACTTATGTGGAAGTTCTCCAGAAAACAAGTTATCGCTCATCACAATGTACGTTGCAGGTTCTATAGACCAGAAACTAGCCGGAACCTTGCCACTTAACTTGTTATTTGCAAGATAGATTTCCGTCAAACTAGAACAATCTGCCAAAGTTTTTGGGAGTTTTCCCGTAAACTTATTTGACGATACAAAAATAGAAACTAACGCACCACCATGACATAAATTATCTGGTAACCTTCCTGAGAGCTTGTTTTCATCTACATAAAGACCAAGTAGCTGCGAATGTAAACCTAGTTCTTGGGGTAGTTCACCTGATAGCATGTTTTCAGATAGATAAATATATACTAGTAATGGAAGTAAAGCAATACTCACAAGTATTTCTCCACTTAATTGATTCATTTGCATATTTATACTTGTTAAGTTCTTCAATTTACCGATACCTTCAGGGATCATACCAGTTAACTTATTCACCGAAAAATCGATGCGTTCCATATTCATACATTCGAAGTCTTTCAGAATTTCACCTGACAATTTGTTCCCAGATAAATCCACGTGCGTTAAGTTCTTTAAGAAAAACAACTTGCCCGGAATCGTCCCTCTAAAATTATTCGATGCCAAATCAAGCACCCGAAGATTCGAAATTCTATCAATGTCATTCGGAATTTTTCCAACCAACTGGTTATCGACCAGTTTCAAAACTTCCAGCTTTGAACAATTTAAGATAGAAATTGGGAACTCCCCAAAAAAATAATTATCAGAAAGATCAATTTCCATCAAGTTTTTCAAATTACAAATGAATTTTGGAATTTTTCCTGTAATATTCATTCTTGCAAGAAATATACTAGAGACAGAACCATGGGTGTCACATTCAATACGTTTCCAATTGCAGAGATGAGATGAATTCCATGATTCCAAATATAACGGGTTTCAAATTCTTTCTTGAGTTTTAGAAGAATACTTCGTTCTTCTTCGTTCTCTTGAATTTTCTGAGAGTTTACTAAAAGAACGAATAGGGGAAGAAACAAGATGAGAGACACAATAATTTGTTTAGAAATCAACATTTTTAAGAAGATTGAATTATGATCTAATAACTCCAAGTTGTCGAATTATATAGACAGTTTGAGTTTTCTAGTCAAATAATATAACATTAAGATATTACAAGCATTTCACCTGTATTGCACGGCATTACAGCCACTTGAAAAAAAAAATATATCTGACACAACATATACTAATTACTATAGTTCTTTTTTATTGTGTGAGCCTCCAACGTAAAATATACGTTGCGCCCTGAATCAAAACGTACACAACATGCAATACATATACTTTAATTACCAACCATTTATAGAAAAGTAGCATACCTCAGAGTCCAGCTAGCAAGTATGTTCCTGTTTGAAACTGGAACGTCTTATATATGGTGAAACTTAGGAAGTGTGCAATAACTTGGTGAGTCTAATGATCGACAATAGAATGTGAAAGTCAGTCTACCATATGTTCATTAAGGAAATCCAACATAGCTACACAATATTACAACAAAGGGATTGTAATTGAGAAACATTCCTTATGAACGCCTTTATATATCACGTTTCAGGTAGCTTCTGGCGAGTTCTGCTCGGACTGAGCTAGTTAAAGAGAATCCATCGAATCAATCGAAGTTGCACTAGTAAATGTAAACTTAATTCGATTTAGGCAGATCAATCCAGGTTGCACAGTTGGGTCGATACGGCTTGTAACGGCAGAACTTGTTTGAATCTACAGCTGAGAACATTTAAAATTCAGTTTTCCACCACCCCGTGGACCTATAGTTATCTGCTACCAAAAAAATAAAAAAATAGTCGCATTCTTTGGCCACCTTGGCAATCCTTTACACTGCAGCCATATCCACAAAAACATATTTCCCAGGCACGACCATGCACATCAGTATCCATTTTAGAGTGTCCATGGATCCTCCCCCTTAATCAAATTCACTACCATATGTTCCTTTCCTTGTTCTTCTTCTGTTCTATTGAGGTTTTGGCTTAGTCTCCCTCGTTCATTTTTTTTTTTTTTCAGCTTTAATTTCAAAACCAAAACAAAACAAAAATGCAATGTTTTGTTTAGGTATCATAATTGGGAGGCAATTTGTTCACCGTTCACTATTGTGTTTATTTTGACAACTAGGCTCTGCTTTCACTTGCTTTATGAATATGGATGATTCTTGGCAGATTGCCAAAAAAGCCACCAAAAAAACCTTACACTCTCAGTTATTTTTGGTGTGGTCCTTGTGGATTCTGTGGAGGACAGCAAGGTAACCAGCTTTTATAAGAGCTTTTGGGTCGGTTATTCCTCTGGCATTTTTTATGGCGGTCCGTGAATCATTTTTGTACGAATATATTCATGGTCAACCGGATCTTCAACTACGCAAAACCTCATTTGCAAAGTCTGGTCTACTAAAGTTGGTGGTTTTATCTTCATGAGTACTGACTTTGGACGGAGAGAGCGGCCAACCTAACAATCTAGTATTTATCAAAGAAAAAAAAAAGGACAATCTAGTTCCAATCAACCAAACTTGGAGGGATGGCGTTTTAGTTTGTCAAATTTAAACATCAACAGAGCCGCATCATTTACGGGTTCTCCGGGAATTGACAAATTATTTTACTCTTAGTATAGTATTCGGCAGACGTTATTTTTCTTTTCTAAATAATTTCATTAAAAATACATCACATAAACCCACCCCACTAGACCAACGGTGGTTAGAAAAAAACCCGGCAGATGCATTCTCACTCAGAAGACATCTATGCGTGTGGACAAGTGCTTATTTAACATCATGGAATGTTTCAACATCTACATGAACAGCCTTGTAACAGCTACTTAAGAGCTGATCGGACATGGCATCAAAATGGTGGTTGAAGTGGCCATTCCTTTGAATGTTTCAAATCAAATCAGCAACCACAGCCTTAATTATCGGATATTTATGTTGGACTGAACTGGCCATCTTTTATTATGCCACTAATTTTGACTTTTGTGCCTAATTTTGACTTTTATGTCGTAACAGATGATCTTGGACATTCTTGATCTACTTAAGAAGCAGACTTGAGTCATCATCTTTCTACGAGAAGACATATATCATAAATTTTGAAATTATTTTGCAACCATCAATCAAAGATAAAGATATTGATTCTTCAAAGATTAGAATTTGTTTTTTATTAATCTTCTCAAAAACGATGTGTTGTCCAAGCCAACGAAGCAGTGTGCCTTATACTCTTCTCCTCCTTTCAATCAACCGAACTGTAAATACTATTTATTTATTTTCTTGAATGGAAGAGAGACATATACTATTCAAACCGAACTCCAAATACTATTCAAACCATAATCTTCTCCTCCTTTTAAAACAATTTATGCAGTTGAGTTTCAATACTGGAATAGATTCAGTGTGCATCGAATCTGATTAAGTTTTGATGTAATTGAGTTCAATACTGGAATTAGTTCATTGTAGACCGAATCTAATTAAGTTTTGTTCAATGGAAACAGATTAAGGCTTGTCAAAAGCTTAATCACCTAATTTTCCATGTGAAATTTGATATAGCTAGGATGAAAAATCATCACCAAGGTAGAAAGTGAAAGACAGTATACATTAGTTTGATCCATGGAGATTGTTGTGGATGTGAAATATGAAGCGGTGAGATGGAAAATCTGAGAAGATGGGAGATAGTTAACGCCCAAACTACAAAGTTAAAACACATCGTGTTTTTTTTCTGTATCTTGTTTTTTTTTTTGATGACATGTCAAAACGAAAATTTGCATCTTTCCGCCACGTCAAAATCAGCTGTTACAGAGCTGTCAAGAAGCTGGTCATATAGCATTTTCGGTTTTAACATCATCGTTACCCATGATAATGACCACCGTTGGCATCAAAACCAAAAAAGAAAACTGAAAAAAAAAAAAAGATTCCTGCTCGAAAGAAAATCCCGAATACAGCCTACTCAACATAGGTTTAACTCCAAACATTAACAATAACAAACATTAGTATTGTGATCACAATAATACTAGGATGATGCGTTTAACATTCCATTATTGAGCTGCGAAAGACTATTCTTTACTTTATCAAGTTTTAGGAGAGTCATTGTGTTTTATGCGTTTTGAGTGAAGTTGTAGAACAGGGGAGGCACGAATAACTTGAAAATAAAATTCCTAACAAACAACCCGAGTGACCGAGTTTGATCCCAAACGGCAAGTCAGAAATTTAATTATATAAAAATTTCCCATTTAAATCGTGATTTTCCAACTCAAACGAGTCGCTTATTCAGTACTTAACTCGGCCACTATAAATAGCAAAACCTAGCCGCCGACAACCACATTTTACCGGGATAAAAAGGTAGTTTGAGGTATAACTTCCTAAACTTACAAAACCCTAAAAGTGGTGACTAAGCGGCTATAAATAGCAAAACTATACGTCTCTTTCCTCAGCCACCGCTCAATGACACCAATGGTGCCATACTCCACCGTCGATCTGTTCCATTCTCCCCTGTCAGTCTGTTCCTATGGAAGGTGATTCAATACTATGACGAAGGTGGTTCAATGCTATGTCCACTGCCATTCTCCTCCTTGTTGTGTTCTAATTTTATATGGAACATGAAACAGATGCATCTTGATTTGCACGATGGTTTCACCTCTCAGAGACACAAAGCTAATCAGATCTTGGATCTCTCTGAGAGGATATACCGTCATGCTGATGAAGTTGCTTCAATACTATCTCTACCCATTCTCCACCTTAATACTCAACACGTTTATATGGCACATGAAAACAGAAGCATCTTGATTTGCACATTGATTTCTCCTCTGAGAAACACAAAGCTAACCAGCTCTTCCATCTCTGAGAGGAGAAATTATTGTGCCGATGGATATGGTTCATCCTGTACTTTGGAATTGTTTTTATTATTACTTCAGCAGATACAAAAAACATAGAAGCATCCATGATGACTTTTCTTCTCAAAAACATAGGTTATTCACGCCATTATAAGTTATATGATCATTCAGAGGAAAAGTGACAATAAAAGTAGTTAACCTGGAGATTTTTTTTCTTTGCCTGTTGAACGTTATAAATTTTTAAAATATGGATAGGATTTATGGTTTTTGCAAGTGGATGTGAACTGTCGTTGTATGGTGGTAGCCATCCCAGGTGGCTGTTGAAAACTTGAGGCTGGTAATTTTCTGGTTGTCTTTATCGTTGGGGAACCTACAGCTTTTTATTCTAAAAAATGCTGGTATCCGGTTATGCCTTGTTCATAGGCTTTGCCCTAATTTGTTTGCTGGGTAATGGGAGTGACTTGGTTGTATTTATGATTATTGGAAATTTTAACAGTGTTGTTAACTTGTTATTTTGTCTTAGATTTATTTTAGAAAATTCTAAACAAAACATTTAGAAAAACTGCCAAACCACTTTGAGCCTTTGGCATTCACTTTGGCACCCATTAATTCCTAACCAAATGGTTCACCATTCAGGGTTAGTTTTGAAGTAAAATGGGGTGTTTTTTCTACGGTTTGTTATGATCATTTTTTTATATTTTTTTTTTGAAACATCTTGATTTCATTAATATTGTAAAATTGGATACATCAATTCCAAATACATCAAAGATGGGAATAATAAAAGATTACATATATCTTGTTTCTTGTTTCATAGATGAAACTGATATTTAAAAAAGGGATGTGAAATAAATTCCTGCCATCTGAATTTGTCTTCTAAATTAAGAGTAAAATGTCCCATAAGGGAGTAATCTCCCTTAAACATAGAAAGCAAAGATCAACCTCTATTATTATTATACATCAAAAATCTATTCTGCATCTTCTAATGTCAAGATACATAGAAATCAAAGATCTATTGTTATATCACGATTTCATCATGGGTTTTTTTTTATGTTTCTTTCCCTTGTTTGAATGACCTTTGAATTGAATGTTTGAATTTCATTAAGATACCCTCTTCTTTTTGGGAAGATCGGAAAAAGATTTTTTGTTTGTTTGTTTGTTTGTTATTATCTTATATTAAAGTCGAACCCGATTATAGACCGTCTTGGTTAAAAAGTAAAATGATCGACAAATCAGGTCAATACGATTTTCAAGATTTAACACGTTTTTTTTAAATTACGGGTCAACTGCTTGACGGGATAGGTAATCTTGTCACGTTTGTGATCCGGCCATGCGGTCCGTCCATTTTGAACAACTGAAATAATCTAAGAAAACGTCTATCACATCAGAAGGTTTTGGGGTCCAAACACTTGTTTATAAATTGACATAGAACTATTTTTTTTTAAAGTGCAGACAATTATCATCATAAGTTACTTAAAACTAAAAGTGTTTACAAAATAAAAATGAGTTCAACTTCTAAAAACTAAAAAGGTGAATTACTCGCCTACTGGCTAGTCTACTGTACTAAATCTAGTATCTAAAGAAAAGAAAGATCATGTGATGTGATTCATATCAAGCGACCAGCTTCCTCCATCAAAAAATGTAGAAGTTTTACCCATGAATGCGCTGGAAGCCTGAAATCAATCAAAGTATGTCAATTAGTTACAATAACAAAGATTTAACATACCAACGATGAACTCAGAAATATCAATTTACTGACAGCGGCCATTGGCATCATTACCTTGTCTAACTTGATAAGAATCAATCATCTATGATGATGGAAGAAGTAACAAGGTCGCCAAATAGATCTGTAAAGGGAAATGAACAATTCTGATGAAAGTTGATGTTAGTAATCAAAGCACAGAGCAATGGGGTATAATTCTCATATGCCATCCATGTGACGCAACCAGATGACCATGAGAATATTAATCCAATATTGAGAAGCGGGAAATGAAAATATAGACATACCAAACTAAAGAATATCAATCTCCTCCTCCTCGAAACTCCAAGGATAGAAGAATCCATGTTCAAAATTAAGGCCTCAAACGTCCAAGGCTTTAAGGAACTTGAAATGGTAACCTGCACAAAAGAAACAAGTTACAAGTTACAACAGATGAGTTCAATACAACAAAATACAAAATGGTACTACTGGTGGTGAAGACTGAAAAACATAAATGGTAATACTAAGTAAAGTACAGTAACATAAACTCATCCAAATCAGCAGAACAAGAAATTGGGACCAGATAAATAGACTAGGATAAGAAATTATGGATGACTAGGATAAGAAATTAGGGACCAATAAAACCCTGTACCCTTCACCCTTGTGATGATTAATAATTTAGAAGACTAAGATAAGAAATTAGGGACCAGAAACAAAAAGGACATGTACCCTTGTGATGATTAATAATTTAGATGACTAGGATAAGAAATTGGGACCAACCTAAATCGGACAAAAAAACAAGTTAGACAGGAGTACATAACAAAGGAAAACGTACCCTCTCCTTTCCATAATGTAAAATTTGTGTCAATGTGCCAGTAATAATGCCAAACAAAATGAATTGTAGCATAGCAGAGATATTGACAGGTATTCCATTTCAAAGAGAACAGAAGCAGATACAGATAAAAACTAAGAAACAACAGTTTTGAAATGTCGCCTTGCAAACATAGTAGGATTGCCAAGTTTGCTGGAATGAGTAGCAGGACAACTTACAACGAGGATAAACATTCCCAACTTCCTAGAAAATTTCATAAAGCATAATTCCACCAAGGCTAGCAAAATGTTGTTGTACTCTACTTAGTAAAACTCATGAAAGACAAAATGAATCTATCAAATAACTGAACAGATTAAACTTTACGTTTCACAAAATCCCCAAATCCAATTCCAATATACACAAAAGTTTAACAAATCAAAGTCAGAATATCGCAAGATCAATTAATCAAAGATTGTAACTGTTTGTACCCAAAATTACTTTTGGAGCGAAACACGATGAATAGATAACTTTGTGAGTATTTTGGGTTAAGAGACGAATCGAAGAACAAATAAAAAGACATAGTTTTAACGTGGTTCGGAATAGTTTGCCTACTTCCACGGACGAATCCCCTTGGGGGTGATATTTTATTGATATTTGTGTTACAATGTTTGTTTTCTTGTATTGGCTACCCCCGTTTCCTCTCTCCTAGGGTATCTCCATTTATCGATTTTAAAACCTAATTTTGAAATGGACTTAAATGGCATTAATATCCCAGCAATCAATTACGCATGAAATCGCTGCATGCCGATGAAATCAATTCTGCTTTGCAAGAAACTTCCCTCTATTTTAGTTACGCACTTGGCGCTGCCTCCTCCTGCATGCCTCCTGGCACATTGATGCCTCTATGATGATTCTGCGAAGCACATTCATGCCTCCATGATGATTTGCATGAAACGCTCATTCATGCCTCCATGATGATTTACGCATGAAACCTGCTCATTCATGCTTCCATGATAAATTGACATGATGGCATCTTGGATTGATGGTTGACATGCATAATGGCTAATAGTATGGATGGATACTAGATGGTTGGTGTTGGATTGGTTGCAATTGAAAGCTGGATGGAGGTCGATGTGCAACGACTTTAACAGTTGACCAACGGTTGATCTTATTTGATTGACTTTGACTATTGGCGATTGTCTTGACTTTGACCATTGACCTTGACCATTGATCGGGTGTTGACTTTTACCATTATTGCGATCATTGAATTTATGTAATCATTCATGGTGGGGATGCTTGATTTGACTAGTTAGCGGGCTTGGATGAGGACCAAAAGGTGATTCAAGTAACAATTGGGCCCATTAAGTGGTATTTTTCTTATAGTACAAACTTAGCCCCTTTTAACCTCCAACTTGTTAGGGGTTAAGAAAATTTTGTTTTCTTTAGTCAATGAAAAAACTACTTCAAGTGTGAATTATTGATGTTGAGGTGATTGGAAAACTTCCCTTGTTGTTTGGGAATCAAGACGCACTTTAAGTAAATTTACATTGTTGAAGCGAAAAGAAAGCGCCTTGATGATTATGGAAATCTCAATTAAATCGCCCCAAATGAGGCTATTGTGAAAAAGTTGAGTATGAATCACTATTTTATGTAGAAACATGAATGAAAGTTGAATGGGTAGTAGTTTCTATTGGTGTTAAGCTAATTTGTCAATTCTGCAATTTTGGTAGTTATGGCGAAAAGGTGTGACCCTTTAGTTGTTGAAATGGTAACAAACTTTGTGTGTTGTTGGACCTCCGATGGTCTTAATAAGTAAATCGATTGAAAAGGAGCCAAAGAATTCCACTTACCACGGAGCAAAACTATCCTCTCGCAGAATGATAAAAATCGGTAGGAAATCATGATTGAGAAAACTGTCCATGAAGATTGCGATCATTTGGATTGCAACAACAATGAGAAGCCGTGATCAGAAGCAATAGGCTTTATCAGCCGACCGCAGAGGTAGTGGAAACATCGATTACTTAAATGCTCGTGATTAGATGGATCGCAGAGCTGACTAGAAAGATACGAGACGCAAATAGGCTTTATTAATCAATCAGTAGGAAAGACGAAGGAGATACACTCAGATCAGCGATGCAGGAACTATGAACAGGAAGGATCGCAAAGCAGCTCGTGATCAGCCGGAATATAGCGGGGCCGCATTTGAAAAATTATATCATAGCACTGTGATCAACTCGACTGTAGTATATGCAAACATACTAGACCAAGAAGAGAATTTGTGCAAAGTTACACCGCAGAGGCCGCATGTCAGACTGGCAGGATTGGCGATGGAAGGATAGACTAGCCATTAGCCGCGATCACCGATCAGAGCGGAACAGCAGCCTCACTACATCAATCGCGATCACCGGATTGGCGTGGATATGAACATAGCTAGACTGCACGATTGATGATCTGTAAATGCAACAACAATGAGCAAAGTTACATCACAGCTCACGGTCAATGGATTGCAGGGATTGCGACCGAGAGATTATCGTGAAGAATTCATCATCCACGTTTGGCTTGGAGCTTACCAACATCCTTGAGTATGGCCGAATTTTTCTCTAGCGGTGTCATGACAAAGATTCTCTCAAGACTTAAACTTTCCAAACAACTACAATGAAACAATACGAGGAGAAATTATTACTGAAAATGCACGGAAGTTATTTTTCCATCACACAAGCCATTTGTTTCAAGGATATGCCTACAACATGGAATTCTCGTCCAACTGGGGAGGTGTGCCCCACCATGGGGGACTATGAACACGGCCATACCAAAACAAGGAGCAAACCCTAAAAATCTAGGTTTTTGTGAGAAGACAGGTCCATTACTATCACGTGTCTACCTTGCACCGTGAGTAGGGGCGGTCAACATTACTATGGTATCCATGCGTAAGTGTTACAACAAGCTAGGGAAAAAAATACCTAAGATTCATGCTAACATTTCTACAAGGTCATGCAAAGGTACGCCTACAACTAGGGTTTACACCAGTAAAAAAAAAAAGGAGTTAAAGAGAAGTGTTGGAAGGCGAACCTGGGATTCGCTCGGCCGCTCTGCTTTACTGCTATCACATGGCTGGGAGGAATAAAGAGGTGTCAAACAAAAGAGAACCCGACCCTCCTTCATATATATACATGGTACGTGGGAGCTTGAACAAATAAAGGATTTCTTATTTTGAGCCAAGACGGGAAAAGAGGAAACTTGTCCCGCAAAGACCAATTTCCATGTCCAAGACCACTCATGCCATATCACGGCCCCATCACACCATACCACGGCCCTCACCTAACCTAGCCGCCATGTATTCCATTTTAGTGGCCTTAGCCAAGTCCTCGCTCCATCATCGCGACCCCAGGGTGCCCTGGCGCCATTTGCATGCCATCGCCATACCGGCGCTAGCCCGGACCTAAACTACATCACAGTGGCCCATGCTGCCTAGTCGCCCCTGCATGTTTCACCGTGTCCTCGCGCATGACAAGGACCAAGCCACCTCTTGTCCCTTCGATCCAAACGTCCACTTTCTTTGCCTTCCATAACAGCACCCCCTTTGCCTTTGAGATGTCAGACCAGACCAAGACCACTTCCATTCACCGCTCCACGGTTGCATTCCCATTACAACACGGGACCACGAGCAAAACTCTCTTTACCACTCAAAAGGTTAGTCGGATTCTCCTGGCCATCTTTGCAATGATTTACGCCTCGATTCCGTCCTTGTTTGTCACCATCATATGCTTACCTCATGACAAGGAACTTCTTAGGAAGCTAAGTATGGGACTTAATGTTGATGGTAGTTTTTAACTTAGGTTAAAATCGTAAAACACTAAACCCTAGCAGGACAATAATGTCACAACATTTAAAGCAACAAGCATTTACTAGGAACATTCTTGAAAATCTTTAATGTGTGTCTAAAATAATTACCCGGTATATTTTTCAAATTAGGTTTCTGACAGGCAAACCCTAATTCCCCGTGTCTAATGGCAAATCATGCCATCCACACTAATCACACCAAAGCACACCAACCATGCTAGCGCTGCGGTGTTCCAATGGAAAATCATGCCAGCCACACTAACGTAGCGCCAAGGCATGCCAACCATGCTAGCCTACACCTCTGTTGCGATGGAAAATCATGCCATCCATACTAACTTGCGCCAAAGCATGCCAACCATGCTAGCCACACCTCTGTGGCAATAAAAATCATTCGACCCACTAACAATGCTAAAGCATGCTAGCTTTTTACCTACATACCAATGACAAATCATGTGGGCCACTAATCGTGCTAAAGCATGACAACCATGCTAGCCGCACCTCATTGCCAATGGAAAATCATGCCGGACCACACTAACACGCGCCAAAGCATGCCAACCATGCTAGCGCACCTCTGTGCCAATGTAAAATCATGCCAACCACATCAATGGCGCAAGGCATGCCAATCTAAGCCACCTCGTGCCATGGAAAATCATTCGACCACACTAATCGCGCCAAGGCATGCCAACCATGCTAGCGGCACCTCGTGCGAATGGAAAATCATGCCATCCACACTACCCGGCCAAAGCATGCCAACCACTAGCCACACCTCTGTGCCAATGAAAAATCATGCCATCCACAACGCGCTAAAGCATGCCAACCATGCTAGCCACACCTGCATGTGCCAATGAAAAATCATATACGATTTTTAATCGTGCCAAAGCATTCAACCATGCTGGCCGCACCTCATGCCCAATGGAAAATCATTCCGGCCCGCACCAATAGCGCCAAGGCATGCCAACCATGCTATCGCACCTCATTGCCCAATGGAAAATCATGACATCCACCTACTAACTGCGCCAAGGCATGCCAACCATGCTAGCCCAGCACCTCGTGCCAATGGAAAATCATGACATCCACACTAACCGCCAAGGCATGCCAACAAATGTAGCAGCACCTCTATGCCAATGGAAAATCATGATGTTTGCTATAGCCCCTTATATCGCCCCACCATGCTGGCCTTCCCCATGCGGCTACCAAAGTGAAGGCGTGCAACAATCAACGGTTTCCCTTCAATCCTAGGAGCAAATCATGGCCATCCAAAGTCCCCTCACAACATTTGGCCCAAAACCCTAGTTTGATCATGTACCTAGACAAATATAGCCACGTCTTTCCATGGCCCACCATGTCGCGCCACCATTCTGGCCTTCCCTATGCGGCTGCCAAAGTGAAGGCATGCGACAATATACAGTTGCCCTTCAAGCCCAGGAGAAAATCCTGGCCGTCTAAGGTCCCCTCATGACCTTTGGCCCAAATCCCTAGCTTGTCCCATACCCTAGCCAAAGCTATCACATCCGGCGCCGCCTTACCAAACACGTCTCGCCATGGCCCCCATTCAGCGCCACCATCTTTGCCTTCCACATCGTCTACCAAAGTGAAGGCGTGCAATAATCAACGGTTTTCCCTTGATCCATGGATCAAATCCACGGCCGTCCAAAGTCCCCTCACGACGTTTGGCCAAAAACCTAACAGTCACGCACCTAGCCCAAGCTAGTCGCCATGTGCTATGGATACCCCTTGGCCCCACATGCCAAGCCAAACCAAACCTATCCAAGCTAAGCCGTGCCATGCCAAACTCACTTGCCTTGTCCCTAGCCATGCTAGTCACGTCATGCCAATCCAAGTGCCCTCTCCTTTTCCCTAGCCATACCATACGCCTATGGCTATCCCTTGTCCCCACATTCCAAGCCAAACCAAACCTATCCAAGCTAGCCGCGCCATGCCAAATGCACTTTTCCTTGGCCCTATCCATGCTAGTCACGTCAAGACAAGCGCCCTCGCCTTGTCCCTAGCCATGCCATACGGCCACGGCGAACCCTTGGCCCCTCATCCCAAGTCTAAACAAACCCTAGCCTTGCCACCTGTTGGACCTCACGCCATTACCAAAACGCAGGCGTGCAATGATCAACGGTTTCCCCCTCTCAAGATGCAACATCTCGACCATCGAAGGTCACCAGACTAGCAAGTTCCGAGCTCGACTTGCCAAAAGCCACAACGACGTGTTTCATGTTCTCCAAAAGCATTCGAGACATCAACACAAACTGGGAGATAGAACAGTGGTGGAGAATTCACCTGACGCACACTACGTTCTGGGTTGAAATCACACCACCCTCCACTGAACAACAAGTTGATTCGGACAAGACAATACTCATAAATACTTACTTAGCTCTCCTCGTGAGATCTCCTACCTTTTTTGAAAACAAGTCGTAGAAACCCAACTATTCTGGTATCACCACTCTCCCTGCTTCCCTCTCCAAAACCAACCCATTCTCCTCCTCTTTGTGACCGAAGCAACTCTGGAACAACCATTTCTTGGTTTAGCGGACTTGTACAAATTGATATCTCGAATCTAAAGTACTCCCTTGTAGTACATTGTTTAGGGTTGAAACAGTTTCTCACCTTCACACCCATGATTACCAAAATCAGCAGAAACTATTTTCACCTATAAACAGTGGTTAAACGTATTTTACGATATCAAGCATACCATTGATTATGGACTGGTTTTCAAGCCTCGTAAACACTATTCTCTGCATGCTTACTCGATGCCGATTGGGATGGAAACTTGGATGATCGCAGATCTACTAGTGTCTGATATGTTTTGTGGAAATATCATCTCTTGGAGTGCAAAGAAGCATAAAAAAAGTTTCAAGTCTAGTACGGAGGAAGAATATCGAGGGTTGCCATTGGAACTTCCGAGCTCATTTGGATTAAGTCATTGTTAAAAATAATTGGGTATCAACACTTCTGCTCCCTCCTTATGGTGTGATAACTTAGGAGCGACCTATCTCACGAAAAATCCTATCGTTCATGCACGCACAAAACATATAGAGATCGACTATCACTTTGTTCGTGAGATAGTCGCAAATAAACAACTTCATGTCAGGTTTATCAGCACCAGAGACCAGCTAGCTGATGTTTTTACGAAGGGCTTGTCTTCACCTCGTTTTCAATACATAAGAGACAAGTTGAACATTTGCCAACTCCGGTTCAACTTGAGGAGAGGTGTCATCACAAGTCATCAACAACTTGCAAAAGACTCTCAACCATCTACGTTAGCTCAGGAAGTGGTTTAACAACCCAATACTAAGTCTCGTCATCAACAGAAGAGTCTGACTAATAACTTGGATCTAATGTGTATTTCCTACTTTTACGTTTTGAATAATGTACTGATTTTCATATAAATAGAAGTTAAAATCTCCAAAGCTCGTGTGAAAGATATTCTACCCAAAATCACTTTCTAGTTGGTGGATTTGTCGGAGTGGCTTGGAATTGTACTGGTAGTTTCTATGATTGGCTTTTGGGGAGACCTGAAAAATCGATAAGGGGAGCTTGTTGCAAGTCGATAACTTATTTGGGTAAGAGATGCTTTGAGGATTACTACGAGAAATATAGCGGCATGTATGATGAGTGTGTGCGCACAATGTAAGCGTATGCATTATTATTACGGATTATGTACCTGCAACTACATATCTAAAGCTAATTCAAATAATAAAAGTAAACAGATGAAATTTTTATCGATTCGACTTTGTTTATTCGTATTTTATGAGTGTACTGATCTCATGGCATTCACACTTTCTGACCAATGTCGGGTGAGTTGCGTATTCGCAAAGCAGACGGCCGGTGTAAAAACTTTTGTCGAACTTTTGGGGACGATTCTTTAAAAGATAGTCCCCTGCTCAACCTGGTACTTGCTCTTTGGAAAATGAGCTCTGGTTTCTGGAATTATGTCATTATTATAAAGGTAGGTTGGGCTCCGTTTAGGGTCTTCAACCATTATAGACTTCCACTTGTTGAGCCTTGCCATA
Source organism: Papaver bracteatum (assembly GCA_023529315.1). Classification (NCBI taxonomy): domain Eukaryota; kingdom Viridiplantae; phylum Streptophyta; class Magnoliopsida; order Ranunculales; family Papaveraceae; genus Papaver; species Papaver bracteatum. The sequence continues at coordinate 530,460 of JAJJWX010001087.1, read as the reverse complement.
CTCTTAGAGGGATGTTTTTGGGCATACCAAAAATTATCGGGCATACATTTTGTCTAGGTTTGGATCACAACTTGTGAGCCGAACTTAGCAAACCTAGGCAAAAAAAAAGTTGTGAGCCGAACCTTGAGTATGCCCGATAATTTTTTTGTATGCCTAAAAACATGTCTTTACTCTTGGGCACTAATTACGGATCATTATTATAAAGGTACGTTGGGCTCCGTTTAGGGTCTTCAACCATTCTAGCAAAGCCCCTCACCACAAACTAACTTGATCAATAAAAAATACCTGCATTTTCAGTGATCTTTGGCCTGTACACTTGTTTTCAGTGAAGAAATTGATCAATCTAAAAGCGTACCCAGAATCACAACATTTAAACCGATCAAATGCAATGTTATTAAGACTAACACCATTCAAAGATGATCTTCTGGTCAGGGACTATGCGTACTCATCCCCTTGGACCCATACAACTCAACTATCTGACGGACCCATACAACGCAACTATCTGACGGCCAAAGCAATAACTAGCAGAGCAAATGTTCCAATGGTATCTGCAGAAGCTAGCTAGGGGTTGTCCCACTGCTGCAATGAAACGGAAGATGGGTAGTGCTATCTGATTTAGGTTGAACGCTAAAAGCAGTTGGAAAAAAAACCCGGAGCAAAAAATAAAATAAAAAATTATGCGAAATAAATATCGCAATTATAAAGAAGAACCAATCTAAAATTTGGATGCATACTTATTTGGTTTAAGTAGAGCAAAACTCTTAGCGCTAGATCCCCAGAATGTGGTGGATGAATATCACCCTCAAATGCAGAAGATTATGACTGGAGTGCTTGAAACAATGAGCTACAAATGATGAACAAAGCTAGTGTTGAAGACTCAGCACCAAAGCATTTGCAATAAGAATCAACAATTTTCCAATTAATATTAGAAATATTATTCAAAGTTCCAACTGAGTACATAATTAAATTATTACTGTTATATATTTTGAATATAACCAATTAATTTTACAGCAACAGAATCAACAATTTTCCAATAAGGAAACCACCATTGATGTCTTTTTAGGAACAAAACAAAGAAAAGACCCCAAAATCCAACTACAAAACCCAAAGCAACAATAGCATACAACAACAGCTTGTCTTTTCGATCTTCTCCATCGTCCTCATCAAATTCATTCGCAGGATTAGCATCACTAGTACTAGCATTGCGATCACCATCCCAAAGTTTATTTGTTGGATATCCACATAGTAACTCATTCTCCAAAAAAGCCGAACCATCCACACTAAGCGTATCAAAATGTGAACCCCGAGGAATCTTTCCGCTCAACTTATTATAAGATAAGTTTAGAAATGCAAGAGTATCGATTATTACCAAAGATTGTGGGATACACCCAGACAAATTATTGGAACTCAAATCCAAAGACTGTAACCCAGACAAATTTCCAATACTTTCCGGGATATCATTGGAGAAATGGTTATGTGACAAGTTAAGTGAAGAGAGCAGTGTTAGCAAGCCTATCTCTTTTGGAATGCTTCCCTGGAGATGATTGCATGATAGATCAATCACTGACGTGTAGTCGTTTAATCGATTCATGTGTATCATATTCCCTTTGGTTGCCAAATACAATTGAATATCACCATAGTTCCTGCCTTGTAAATGATTGATTATAATCAGTCCTCTCAACTTCCCTAATTCACTAGGAACGTGGCCATGGAGATTGTTTAGCGCTAAGTCTAATATTTGGAGTTGTTTCAGATGAGTAATTGCTTTGGGTATCGACCCATTAAACTTGTTTGACCTTAAAGAAAGAAACCGAAGGTACTTGAGTGAAGAAATAGTAGTTGGTATACTACCTTCAAAGTTGTTATTCGCCAAGTTAAGAAATTTTAACTCGTGAAATTTACTGATGATGTGAAGAGGACTACCTTCGAGATGGTTGTTATTTAACTGGAGAAAGCTGATGTACTTGGCTAACTTAAGCCCATCTGGAACATTTCCGGTGAGATTGTTGTTGCCAAGTTGTAGACCACGCAGATCTCCACAATACCCTATATTAGAAGGTATCGTCCCAGATAGTTTGTTGTTGGACAGATCAATATATTGGGTAGATGTGAATCCTGGTTGTGTTGGACATATAGTAAACGGAATTGAACCTGAAAGTTGATTACCAGATAGACTGACGGAGTAAGCATTAAATAGTCTTCTTCCTAATTCTGACGAGATTTCACCGCTGAACTTGTTACTTGATAGATCAAACTCTATTATACCTTTAGGTGGAAGAGGCAGAGGACCATGAAGTTTGTTATCAGGCAGATATATCTTTAGAAGATATTTGAGTTTGAAAAGACAAGATGGGATGGTTCCTGTTAAGTTATTTTGAGAAAAATCCAATACCACAAGATCAGTCAAATTACAAATGGAAATAGGGAATAATCCTTTGAGATTGACCTTAACATGACCTTAACCTTAGATATTTTAGTCTAAACTTAGGAGGGTACAAGAAGTATTGACCTAAATGTAATCTCATATCTAGGTTTAACCGGCTATTAAACCTCATATCAAGGGCAATTAGGTTTTCATTCATCAAGGAGAAAAACGAAACATTACCCTCAATAGAGTTTCCGAGGAACTGCAAAGTGCCTAAGATTTCGGAGCTTTGATAGGCAACTTGGTATAGTTCCTGTAAAATTATTGTAATCAAAAGAAGTATTTGAAGAGGAAGATTCTCACAGATTGATTTTGGTATGGACCCATCGAAATTATTAAAAGATAAGTCGAGATGGTAAAGGAATTTTAGGTTGGAGACTGAAGGAAGAATAAAACCTGTAACTGAATTATCAGATAGGTCAAGATATTGGAGTTCGGAAAGATCATAGAATGAAGAATGTAGTGATCCGTCGAGATAAGAACCATGGAGATTACAGCCAGCTAACTCAAGAGTAGAAAGTGAAGTCAAATTAGCCAGCTCAACTGGGAATGGAAAATCAAGTACAAAATTGTGATTCATTTTAAAAGATGATAAACGAGAAAGATTATGAAACTCGTGAATGGGGAAAACTGGGCTAGATATATTGCAATATGAAAGGTCGAGCTCCCTGAGATTAGAAAGATACGATACATGTTCTCCGAATTTCTCTTGTGGAGACGTAGCCTCGTATAGATCAATACCGCTCAACCTTAATACCTTAAGATTCACTAAACCTCTCATCCATTTTGTGGATAATGATTCTAAGCAAGAAGTGCTAAAATAATCGGAGTTGCAGGATAAATCGAGGAACTGTAGAGACGATAAGTTGGCGACTTGTGTGGAAATTGATGATGCAATATTCGTGTAGGAGAGATCAAGATGGGTGAGTGATGTTACATCAGAAAACTTACGTGGGATATCTGATTCCTGGAAGTCATTATAGGCAAGATCGAGATACTCTAAATGAGTAACTTTCAAAAGTGAAGCAGAAAACTTACCTGACAGCAAAGTGCTTGGTGGATCAAAGGCATCAAAGGAATCATACTCAAATTCCTCGATGTAATTTTCAAGGCCTTTATTTCTTAGATCGATGGAGACGACCCGAAATGAGTCATTGGAACATTTAATGCCATGCCAATTACAACAGTTATATTGGATGCCTTGTTTCCATGATGATAAACGATTTGAAGGGTCGTCAAAGAGGATTTAAAGCTCAAGAGAGCACTTCTATCCTCTTCGTGGCAGCAGTGAGAGGCAAGCGGGAACTTAGTGATGCTGATCCCAAAAAGACCAAGAAATAAAGATGCATAAAATGGAGATAAAATGACGCTACTTGAGTGTTCTTATTGAATGAAGCCATAACTAGTTAGCTTCTTTGATATTTAGATGTTTTGTTTGATGAATGAATAAGTAGAATGGCTTTGATATGAACTTGTACTATTTAAAATGTTCAACATTATAATGTTCGAAGAACCCCTACGTACTAGTTCAATTATTTGAGATTGTCTGTATTTTCATTCATCGACTAGATTCGCTGATTAAGCTTGACTTGAAACCGAGTAGTCTGTCAGCCATTGTTGAATTATCTAGAGAGATTAGCTAATTATTTCCATCAGGTAATGAGGAGACTTTCTTAATATATATATTCACTAATTAATTTAAGGTTGGCAAGTTAATCATGATATGTTCTATTAGAAAGTTTGATGGATCTGGCCGGCCACATGCTATGCAAGATGCGAAATGGTGATTGATGTTCTGACACTGTAATTGTATTGAACAAATTAGGCATTAAACCAAATTCAAATCCAAGGACAGCAGCGGCATTTCCGAATCCCTGTTAGATATTAGCATTTATATAGTTTCAATCATTGACTGGAAAAAAGATGCTCGAGCTGATCAGTACATTCACAACTTGATTTATAATATTTGTCCAACTCCAGTCTATCGATCATCCAATTACATTTTTGTAGCTACTTTTGTTTGCTGTTTAGGTTCCAAAGTAACTATCTATATACATTGCACCGCATTTTCATCCACTTAAAAGGAATATCTTACTCTACAAGGACTTCACACTCCATTAACGACTTTAAATGAATAATTGATTTCTTTTTAATGAAAACCATAGACCAGTTAATTTTTGAAACCGGCTTGCAAGGTTGGGGTAAATTGCTTAAGGTTAACGAACTTCATAAATTTAGAAGATCTAGACAATATGGAACTGTATTTCTAACCATCTCAAGTTATATATGAATTAGCTGGTCTCTGATACAAGAATTGTCTCTACTGCAAAGTATAAGTTTCTTCAGCTATCCTGTGTAAGCCAACTAAAATGAACTGATGTGTAGTAGTACTATGTAGTTGTTTCTCTTTCTGCTCTTACTGACATGAATCTCTCCTCTTACTTTGGCTTCTACAAGGTTTCTCCATCTTCTTCCACAGCATGAGCAACAACCTAATCTTACAGAATATACAAAGCTGTATTTACCATAATATACTAGAAGGAGGCGCAAAAAAGGATATTCAGCCTTTGGTTTGATTCCGAAGGAAACTGAAAATATCAGTCCGTCAGTCTTCAGATAAATTAAAGCTTATATTGAGAAGAAATCACATTACTTCTAGTTTTTTACTCTCAAACAAACATTATTATGAATTCTGAAAAAATCAGCATAATTATTTCTTATTTTCTTATTATATAATATAAAATCCAAATATTGATAGTTACAACCAGGAAAAAAGAAACAAAAAGGAGTACATGGAGACAATTAATCATTCTGAATAAACTTGTTATATATTTTAACTGCAACGGAATCCATATATTTCCAGTATGGAAACCACCATTCTTGTTTCCTTGAAAATAAAACCAGGAATGGACCCCAAAATCCAACTCCAAACCCCACAGCAGCAATAGCAAACAACAATAATCTCTCCTTTGCATCCTTCCGGTCGACTTCATCAACTTCAATTGTAGGATGAGCATCATTGGTACTAGTATCCCGATCACCATCGCAACCTTTATTTGTTGGAGATCCACACAACAAAGGGTTCCCAACGAAAGCTGAACCATCCAAACTAAGGGTATCAAAGTGATCTTGTCTAGGAATTTTACCACTCAGGTTATTGTAAGATAAGTTAAACATGCCGAGAGAGTCGATTGTTGCCAATGATTGTGGGATAGGTCCTGACAATCTATTAGAACTTAAATCTAAGGACTCTAGAACAGACAAGTTTCCCATACTTGTTGGGATATCACCGGAGAAATGATTATGGGACAAATTAAACGTATAAAGTAGTTTTAATAAACCTATATCTGTTGGAATGGTTCCGCCAAGACGATTGCACGACAAATCGATGGCTCTGCTGTTGTTATATAAATGGTCGAGTTGTACCATGACCCCTTTGGTCATAAACTGAATTCCAGGATAACTAATGTACGAAACAGTCCTATTGATGAATCCATCCAAGTTTCCTAATTTTGTAGAAATATTTCCGGAGAGATTGTTCAGTGATAAGTCTAATATATTTAGATATCTCAAATGAAAGATATTTTCAGGGATTGAACCATTAAACTTGTTTGATCTCAAGGAAAGGACATTAAGAAACTCGATAGAGCCAATACCAGCTGGTATACTACCTCCAAAATTGTTATTGGCTAAGTTGAGAATCGATAAACTCGAGCTCAACTTATCTGGAAGTTCTCCAGAAAACAAATTATCGCTCATCACAAGATACGTTGCAGCATATATAGACCAGAAACTAGCCGGAACCTCTCCATTTAACATATTATTTGCAAGATAAATTTCCGTCAAACTAGAACAATTTGCAAAAGTTTTTGGGAGTTTTCCCGTAAACTTATTTGACGAAGCAAAAATAGTAACTAACGCACCACCATGACATAAATTATCTGGTAACCTTCCTGAGAGCTTGTTTTCATCTACATAATGACCTAGTAGCTGCGAATGTAAACCTAGTTCTTGGGGTAGTTCACCTGATAGCATGTTTTCAGAAAGATATATATATATATACTAGCAGTGGAAGTAAAGCAACACTCACAGGTATTTCTCCTCTTAATCGATTCCTTGACATATTTATGTCTGTTAAGTTCTTCAATTTACTAATACCTTCGGGGATCGTACCTGTTAACTTATTTATCGAAAGATTGATACGTTCCATATTCAAACATTCAAAGACTTTCGGAATTTCACCTGACAATTTGTTATTAAATAAATTCACCTGGGTCAAGTTCTTTAACAAAAACAACTTCCCCGGAATTGTCCCGCTCTAATTATTCAATCCCAAATTAAGTACTCGAAGATTCGAAATTCTATCAATGTCGTTCCGAATTTTGCCAACTAACTGATTCCCGAAAAGATTCAAAACTTCAAGCTTTGAACAATTTAAGATAGAATTTGGGAACTCCCCAAAAATATTATTATCAGTAAGATCAATTTCCATCAAATTTTTCAGATTACAAATGAATGTTGGAAATTTGTTTATAATATTCATACTTGCAAGAAATATACTGTAATATTCATACTTGCAAGAAATACTACTAGAGACAGAACCATAATCAACATTTTTAAGGGGATCTAATAACTCCAAGCATTCAATTTTGCTGTAATATTCATTTTTCGGAGCCTTTACTTGAATTATATAGACAGATTGAGTATCCTAGTCAACTAATTTAACATTAAGATATTACATGCAAGAAATATACTAGAGACAGAACCATGGGGATCGCATTCAATACGTTCCCAGTTGCAGAGATGAGATAAATTACATGATTCCAAAGATAACGGGTTTCCAAATTCTTTCTTGAGTTTTAGAAGAATACTTCGTTCTTCTACGTTCTCTTGAATTTTCTGAGAGTTTACTACAAGAACGAACAGCGGAACAAAGAAGATGAGAGAGACAATAACTTGTTTAGTAATCAACATTTTTAAGAAGATTGAATTATGATCTAATAACTCCAAGTTTCCGAATTATATAGACAGATTGAGTATCCTAGTCAACTAATTTAACATTAAGATATTACAAGCACTTCAGCTATATTGCTCGGCATTACAGCCACTTCAAAAAAAAATATTATCTGACACAACATATACTATTTACCATAGCTCTTTTTCATTGTGAGAGCCCCCAACGTAAAATATACATTGCGCCCTGCATTAAAACGTACACAACATGGAATACATATACTTTAGTTAGCAACCATTTATTCAGTTTCCCACCACCCTGTAGACAGCAAATATTTGACCGCTACCAATGCGATTCGTTCAAAAAAAAAAAAGATAGTCGGGTTCTTCGGTCACCTTGGTAAATTGCAGCCCTATCCACACACAAAAAAAAAAAAAAAAAAAATCCTGAACCTGCGTATCAAATTATCAATGTCCAATTTTTGTAGAAACTACGTTTTTTTTTTTTCAATCTTTTTCTTTTAAGGTCCCACCTTCTTTAATTTCAACCATTATATTTATATCTTTATTCTTCTTCTTCTGTAACGAGGTTTTGGCTTCGTTTCCCTTGGTAATTTTTCTTTGCTTTTATTGAGAAATAAGCTTTAATTCAAAAAAAAAAAAAAAAAAAATGTAATGTTTTGATATCATAGTTAGGAGGCGAATTTGTTCACCGTACACTATTGTGCTGATTCTGATAACTAGGTTCTTCTCTCACTTGCTATATGAATATTGATGGTCAATCCGATCTTCAACTCCGGAAAACCTCATTTGCAAAATCTGGTCTCCTCATTTGTACGAGAGAGCTGCAAACCTGACAATCAATCAACAAAACTTAGAGGGATGGCGTTCTAGTTTGTCAAACTTAAAGATCAACAGAGACGCATCATTTACGGGTCTCGGGGAATTGACAGACTAACGTATTCTTAGTATTCCGCAGACGTGATATTTTTTTAATCATTTCATTAAAAATACATCACATAAACCCACCCTACTAGACCAACGGTGGTTAGAAAATAACCCGGAAGATGCATTCTCATTCAGAAGACATCGATGCATGTGGACAACTACTTCAACATCATGGAATGTTTCAACATCATCGTTACCCATGATAACGACCACCGTTGGCATCAAAACCAAAAAGAAAAATGAAAAACCATTAAGATTCCTGCTCAACAGAATATCCCGAATACAGCCTACCCAAGGTAGGTTTAACTCCAAACATTAACAATGACAACATTAATACTGTGTGATCAGAATAATACTAGAATGGCGAAAGTGTTCAACATTCCATTATTGCGTTTTGAGTGGAGTTAACAAACTACCTGAAGGACCGAGTTTGATGGCGAAAGCCAAGTCAAAAATCTAATTATTCAAAATTTCCCATTTACATCCGGATTTGCCAACCGCAACGAGTTACACGCCGATTAAGTTCTCAACTCGGCAACTATAAACAGCAAAAGCCTAGCCGCCGACAACTAGATTTTACAGGGCAAAAAAGGTAATTTGAGGTGTAATTTTTCCTAAACATAGAAAACCTAAAATTGGTGATTAAGCGCCTATAAATATCAAAACTATACTTCTCTTTCCTCAGCCACAACAATCAGCATCCAAAACTTCTCATCGTCTGTTTCTTCACATGGAACAGGAAGCAACCAACTTCTCATCGTCCGTTCGGAACATGAAACACTATCTCTACTGCCATTCCCCCTTAATACTCACATTGTTTGGAACATGAAACAGAAGCATCTTGATTTGCACAGTGATTTCTCCTCTGAGAGACACAAAGCTATCCGGCTCTTCAAATCATTGTGCTGATGGAGATGGTTCATACCATATTTTTTCTTTCTTTTTTTTTTTACAGCAGAAGCATCTTTGATTTCCATGATGATTTTTCTTCTCAAAAACATAGGTTAATCTCTTTTGATGTTGATTGAGAAGAAAAGTCATTATGACAATATAAGTGGCTCAACCGCCTGGAGATTTTTTTATCCTCTGTATGTTGATTATATATAGAATTAATCATTATTGAGCATAAGATACTTTCCATTATTTTGATGCAGAGTATGGTAGCCGTCCCAAGTGATTGTTGAGAAATTATGATGTATCGTTGGGGAACCTATAGCTTTTTGTTCGGTTTTCGTTTCCCTTATTTGTTAATTTGATGGGTAATGGGAGTGAGTCGGTTGTATTAATTATTGTGTTGCAGTAGAATAATATGGAAAGAGAAAGAGATAAAGAAAAAGAAGGATTCTATTGATAAGAGAGTTGTGTATGTTACATGGATAGATTATCCTTTATATACATGGAGAGGGGAAAACCAAAAGACTTCCGTTTTGGATCGCACATCCATGGGCATGGGCCCTTTTAACACTCCCCCTTGTGTGGTTCAATAAAACTTCATATGCAGTGCTTCATAGTGGGATAAAATATAAAATCTTGGTACAACTCTTCATATGTAGTAATTCACATGTTATCTCATACTTTACATGTAGTTCGTCACATGCAATACGATCTTAAAAGACTGATGAGTCTAAGTTAGTTTCCTCGTTAAAACTTCATCAGGGAAAACCCAAAGGGACAAAACCTGAACTAAAGAAAAAGAGTACAATATTAACGAAACTTATAACATAGTTGAACTAGAATATGTTTCCTCATTAAAGCCTTAACATGGAAAGCAAGTTGCTTCACAACTCTTAAGGCCGAAAATCATATTCCCAGTGTTTGTTGTTGACTCATTAAAAACCTTGCCGAGTAACAAAACTATGTGGGAAAAATCAACCTCGCAAAATAGTTCAACAAACCATTTGATGCCCCCCCTAATGTCAGACAAGTTTCATTAGTCGAATGCAGTCAAAAGGAGTTTATCACACTTTACTTTGGTGACCTGAATGTTTATAAGACCATGTTGTTGATTATGGAAATTACATTGCTTAACAGACTATCGCATTTCATTTGTTTGATTCATATATTTTCAGTAATATCAACGACGATCGTTCTATCTTCAACATTCAACATACTTGATGTTTTTAGTTCTGTATTGCTAAAAAACTTGTCGAGTAACAAAACCCTTTGGGAAAAACGATTATCGATCGAAGGGAAAAGTGTATAACACAACTTAAATTTCAAAGTAAAATATGTCGGCATCATATCCTTGGATCCCCCCCCCGATGTCGGCATCTCCCCCTGATTACTTTCATAGTTATTCCAGACAGTTCCTTTAGTCATGTACTTTTCGAAACTGAATATCGGTAAGGACCTAGAAAATAGTCTACCATATATCCTCCAGATTACTTTCGTTGGAGAAGAGATTATTGTTCCTTCATAATCAACAACTTTTGGATTGCACTTTCATCAGAATTTCTTTTTTATGTTTTTGCAGGGATAAAACAAACTCATGTCAATGGTTACTTTTAAGTATATGAAGTATATGATTACGTTCATTATATCATTCCAATGACGTTGCGTTGGCGCTGAGCTATATATAGCTAACAAGTTCACTGAGGATGTAACATTTCGTCGATTACATCATGCTAAGTACAATAATGAATCTATTGTACTTAGTTAAGGAAAATTCATATCCCGACACATCTTCGTCATCTTCCTTTAGACGAATTGGTCATTTACTTACATCTAAACCTCGACTAACCATGGGAGTGCTAGCAGGATGCATGTCCTTGTTAAATTTCCTGACAACTTTAGACATATGCAAAATGGTGGAATAATATACCACAAGATCAATTTTCGGTGGAGATTTCCCCAGATTTCTCATCTCAAATTTGGATTTAGAGTTGCTTGTAGGATTTCTTATTATGTCAAGATCACCCATCTTGTCTGTAACATCAACATAGGTAGATATAATTTCTAATCAGGAACTTGCTTGTGAATACGTAAGGAAAAATACCTTACTTGTCTATCCACTCCAAATCAATTTCCACTTAGACAGGTATACCACATCCGCCTGATTGCTTCGATCTATAAATGAACGTTCTATCTAACTGTAAACGCACTCGGTGGTTTAGATTCACTTGATTTGGGCTACAAAAGGCTAACAAGTACTTTTGTAAATATTTGTTATCTCTTGATTCTTTCAGAAATTTGTAATAACCACATACATATGTCGCCTTTCAAGTCCTTTTGAAATTACCAAGCTAACTAAGTAGCAGAACGTTATAACGTTCATTAAAAGAGGAAAATTCTTGGGCTTTGTTAGAAACCTTACGCCACAAGGCGAGTCTTGATACTTTGAGACTTCATTCTTCCCACTGTGCTTTATGACAAATAATCATGTATATCCTATGAGCTTTACACTTGGTTGGTTAGCACTACCACACAAAATACATGTATATTTGTCAAAGAACCAAGTTCTACCTGGATTGTGCTGGCCAAATATGCTATTTATTTGAATTTAATCAAAATAAATCATGGTTCGATCTCATTGTGCTCTACTTCTGGAGAAACTATTTATGGATTATATCATCGCTGTGCACGCATGATCCTTCCATTTACTCATGTGCATTCTCATAATCCGTCAGGATTTCATGGTTCTCTAGAATCATTTAAAGCTTTGGAGCGTCCTCCACTATTGATTCATGGACATATTCAGAGACAATCAAATGAGAGGATTTCATTAATGATACAAATTAGGTTGTGCCTTACTCATCTACTTCCTTTCTATGTGAGTATTAATCGAACATGGTGGTCTATCCATCTTCCTTTGTGGAGCCACGTCCTTAACTACACTTCCACCAAGTGTAATTGCAACACCTTATTCTATGGTGTACCCCATACTGAGGATTTCTAACCTTGCAGGCATATTTACAGCTGGTATGTGTGACCTTTTCATGTTGCCAATAACAGTGCACTTTCTGAAATCGATTATTCTTTGTCACTTCACATTTACATTTGTGAAGTACATGAATCAATGTGAGACACAGTGGGAACACACCACGACAAGTCCTGTCATTCCCTTAGAAATTACTTTTTCTTTTCTCCCCCAAACGACGGAAAGATTGTCTCATTAAAATGACAACCCACAAATCTAGCGGTAAGAAATCTCTTTCCAAAGGTTTTAAAATGCGGATCGTCGTTGGAAATTCTTTTCCAACATAGTCACTTAATCATTTTGATGACCTATGATAGTATGGTGTGGATTCGTAATGGTACATATATAGTGAAACCAAAAATGCGTAAGAACACAAAATGTCAGGCTTATATCCAGTTACGAACTGGTACGCAAAGAATGTTGACCAATTGTGGGTCTAAAACAAATAATTAAAGATGCGTGTAATGTTGCATATCCCCCAAGCATTTATAGGAAGGTTTTAACACATAACCTATCCATAGATACCATATGTAACCTTTGATGGTACCCTATGCGAGATCATGGGGTGAGGATGTTCTAAACTGATCCTATTAAACATGTAATATTCATCAAGTCCTTTTGATGTAAATATATAGCATTGACAAGGTTGGTAAGCCCTTAAATTATATAGTAAGTGCTAGGATTGCTTCAAAAACGCATAATTTCTTGTGAAAAATAATTAAGTCAACACTTAGAATCATCCATCAGAGCCATAAATCACTTGAATGGTCTGCATTCTGAATGGATATGTTCACAAATTTCACCTTTTTTATTTTGAAAGAATGGGTTGTTTACCATTTGCATCTTAGGATGGTCTCAATCCTTTTTACTAAAGAATGACTTTGTAAAATGAGTTCGATGCTTTATTACTTTAAAAGCATAATGGGAGGGGAGGTGTTGTTTCTAGTACTTTAGAAAGATTCCCATTTTCTTATTCACTCAAATAAAAGGATGTTTCAAAACAGAACATCATATCACAACCAAAGTGTCTTTATGGTTATGAAAAAACCTGAATGAGTCAATTCCCAACATTACATTGTCGGTGATGATTTGGATTCAATTATCCAAATATTAGTGATTTATAGTTCACTAGACTAATTGGCTCATTATTTTCTCTAAAACGTGAGTCCTTTCACATTCATTAGAGACAATTATAGATGCATTCCCATTCTCACAATGAATTTTTGTACGATAACCATTCACACAAATTTAGTAAGAACTTGACAAAGTGTGATTAGCTCGTAGTTCTTACAGAGCTTATGTAACTTTTAATCGTTATACCAATTAGGCAACAGAGATTGAGCATTCCTTCGAACGGCTATTACATGTAATTATCCAATCATCACATGTTTTTATATAAGGAAATAATTTAACAAGCAATTTAATATATATCCTTAAGAGCTTCGTATAATAAGTGGTGTAGCCTTATTACGTAACAAAAGAAAATTAATATCATTTACTTTAGAGTGTTACAGTTCATGAAGATGATATACTTTTCATTATAATGTACGAATGATCCTTTTAACTCAAGTACTTTTGAGTATATCTCAACTGCTTTAGAGTATTTCAGTCTCATGGAAATGATATACTATTCATTCCGTAAGAGCATACAATGGATATAATTCTTCGCAAAAAACTTTCTTTATTTTACCTAATATAACATCGGTCAAACTATCATGTAGACAATATTTTAGGATCAAATCATGAAAAATATAGAATCTAACTATACGAATTCGATTGAATAAAGATACACAATAAGAAAAATTGGTAAATTTCTTGTTGTCATTAATGTTGACGTCTACCTAGGATATGACCTACTCCAAGAATATAGTGAGTTTGTCTTCCTTTAAACTCCATATATCTCGTATAGTTGACTACTAATATATGATACTTGCATTACAATGCTTATACCATTCTCGGTAAAATTCTTATACCAAGATTTGCAACTCTCATTGATATGAGTCATAATTACATCTCTGTCCCATTATAGGTAGGTACATTTACTTTGTATCATTACTACTGGAGATAGAATTACATCTCTGACTCATGAAAACTTTTGTGAGTTCATTCTTTCCAAAAAAAAATGAGGTATGCTTTTAATTACAACATATCATTGTCGAAGTTATTGACTCATTATAGTCTATCAAGTGGAATCCGTCCCACTGAACATTCAAATATTTTGGGGAATAAATTTGAATGAATGTTTGAAAGACTTCATTCAGAATATTACATAATTTGAATATGTCGCATAAGAAACGTAAAAACTACACTTCCTCTTTTGAGATTGCATCGTTATATATATATATATATATATATATATATATTTTATGGAAGTACTAGATCTTAACCCGTGTCGTAACGGCATGGGATGTTTTGTCTCTAATACGATATTGTTCACATTCCTCTTGCTTCATTTTATTCGTGAGTAATTATTTTGATATTCAAATAGGTTTTGGGAAACAAAATGGGTTACCTGATCTTTTTATTTTTTACTTAAGCATGTTATTCCAATTTATTATCTGGACGGAGTAATAATGTTGTGCCAACATGAAAATAAAATAAAAAATACAGTAAATAAAAAATTTCCCCATTTATTGTTCCATCATACCATAATTTAAAACTTCAAAAAGAATGTTTCATCTAACAGTACATATACCAAAACTGCCAATCCAACTCCATGATGTTTATGAATACATTTTTTCCGAAATTATTGATAACTAAGGCTCTAAGGAGTGAAGCAAAAACCCATAATATTTTCCCTACTATAGATAAACACTATTTATTTATTTTTTGCAAATGTGAGAGTTATAAAAATTAAGAACCCTTGGCTATTGGAAGGCTGAGATATACACATGTGAGTTGAAAAAATAAACTTATAATAGTAAATCAAAACATGTGTAAGATTATTTCTCCATCATATTGATAACATAAAATTGAAGAAATTCGTGGATAAAAAGATTTCACACCAACTATGTTAAGTAGTGCATGAATGACGTTCTCACATCTAGTGTTACTCAAGTAATTTGGAGTTTTAAAGAGCATAGTCATATTGATATTTGTATCTACATAAATTCAACTAACCTTCCGAAGAAAAATTATTAGTTTCAAGGTAGAGACGACACAAACTTATGTCGCCTTCAATGTATACAACACACATTGGGTTTAATCGGCCTTGAGATTAAATAAATACCCCAACATTAGTCAAATAATGTCTACAAATACGGGATCAAAACAAAGTGCTAACGGGAAAAATGAGAGACTAACATCAGTTCTACAAATAAAATACCTTATATGTATCAAAGTTTGTTAACCAAACATGTATTCAAATTAAAAAATCATCAACTTAACACAAAAATATAAAAGAACCCAAGTTAAATCAATACTTGCACAAACAAAACTTATAAGAGAATTTTGTAATTATTAAATACCTTTAAAATCACTATTAGAGATTTAATTGCATGCCTCATTTAAAACTACGGTAGGATGAAATCACCAAATTAATCTGTATAAATTTCACTGGATATGTAGCAATTCAGAGAATTTTACACTGGTGGTGATGTGTTCCATCTAAGTGTTGTTCGATTGATTTTTTTTTTTTTTGAAGGTTTCGGTTTTCATTGGAGAAACCGAGAGGGAGAGTTTCATTATATTCATTATCATTCAGAAATCCAAGACCAACTCGCCATCTGCTTACGGGATCTCAATACAACCTTAGATTTATCTATTGGACGAAGAAACCTTGATACTAAATATGTAGTTTTTAGTGTTATTTATTATATAACGTGACATCCCAATGTTTTTTTCTTCTTCTTAATTTTAATGTATTTTAACCGAGTTTATATTAGCATTAATACGATCAACCACATTTCTAGTTTATAGTGTTATCCTTTTGTAGAAGCACATAATTAACATAGTCAATTACTACTCATCAAAACCGGCCAGTACCACAAACCACCAGATATCACTTCTTTCTCCACCATCACCATTTTCCATCCCTCGTAGAATATTGGGCACACTTATAACTTTTAATCCCACACGTCATGTATAGAGTTTAGATTTAACAAACTTAGGTCGTCAATTAATTTATTCAACTATATGTTTTTTGTTAATACTGAAAATCATGCGTACGAATGGTTACCAAAGATAGCAATGGTACCAAAAACAACCATTTTGTCTTATATCATTTGGTATCATCCCAAAAGTATTTGTTATCCGCCTTTGTTGATCGTGTCAAAAACAACGAACTATAATTTTCACAATACAATGTTACCCGTCATATAAAAAATTTTATTATTTTTGATTCAAAAAGAAAAAACCAATACCACCACCATTAAAACCATCCAGCACCACTATTTCTTCCACCAAAACTAATGTTACGCCTCCACCACTTAGTAACACCTTCCACCGCTTCCACCACTTACTTCTTCCTCTACTACCACCACCACCATTAATATCTATCGAAATATTTTTAGTCAAAATTATTATTTATTGATGGAGATATGTATTAATATTAATTAAGGGATATTCATGATGTAAAATTAATAAATCATTTATCATGAGAAATTAATGAGTCATCAATTAATAAAATACTTATACTAATTAATATTTAAGTTGTACTAACCATAACCATAGATTTATCTTCTCTCTAGACAAATCACTTATACTAATTAATAAAACACTTATACTAATTGATATTTAAGTTGAACAAACAACCACTGTTGATTTATCTTTTCTATCAATTCCAACCAAGGTGGAACAATGGTTAGAGGCCAGTCTTATGACACAATAGGTCATGAGTTCGAACCTCCACGTGTGCGACTTGTAGGGTGTGGCACGGAGAACCACAACCTTTGATTTATCTTTGCCAAGGATAAATCCTGACCACCACTCAGATAGGCAAAGTTAGCCAAACTATGCTTTATATTATTGATTATACTTGTAGACATGAACTTCCACATCAAATACCCTTTAATGGTGCTCAAGTACTTTTCAAATTCGAGTATTTTTTTTTGAGTACTTTGTATCATTAATAAAAAGTCAAATTCGAGTATTTTTTCTGAGTGCTCAAGTACTTTAATGGTGCTCAAGTACTTTGTATCATTAATGGTGCTCAAGTATTTTTTCTGAGTCCAAAAGGTCAAATTCGAGTCAATTTGGTTTAATAAAAGTCTGGTCAACTATTTGGTCAAGGCCCGGTCCATTGGGTTTACAAGGTCATGGTTAACGGATATAAACATATATAGTCCATTATATATAAAGTATGCAGGCTCATGGATAATAAGTTTCAAACTATTAGCATATGAGCCCAAAACATATCGTTAACCCTAAAAATTGAAAAATTCTTCTTTCAACTGTTCTGATCTACATACAAATGCATCATAATTAGATCATGATGAAATTTGTACAGTTGATTCATCCCAATATTTTTCCAATCATATTCAAATTTCAAGGAAATCCAACGTCCACATAAAAATATATTCATGACACCATATGACTGTTCCAATTAGCGTTTATGTGGATACAGTTGGAAATATCACGTACGTTAGAGTATTTTCCATTACAGTAGCTCAACAAGAACATTATATAACAGGCATAGAAAATAAAACATAATCCAACTGTTCAAATTTTTAAACATTAAGTTTTATTACGCTGGTAAAAACTAGGGTTTTTTACGAATATAGACAGTTTCATTAAAATTAGGATTTGGAGATTGCATCATATTATGATTTAAATGAAATTTTTATTGATTATGTAATACCTTATTGGTTCACAGATATTAAATTTTGTGAAAATCTAACGGTGACATCTCTATGTTTTACGATCATATATTCGTGGAAACCTAGAAAATACTATGAAAACAAATTTCTTTTGTTAAAAAGAAATACCTGGTGATGCAACCATAATATTATAACCATAAGATCCGAACCACGCTAATCCTCGAGGAAAAATCCATAACCAATCTTGAACGAAGAAAAAAAATTGCACCAGTTGGTAGAGTCGTGTTGATGACGTGTTGCAGTAGAATAATAGGGAAAGAGAAAGAGATAAAGAAAGAGAAGGATTCTATTGATAAGAGAGTTGTGTATGTTACTGTTGATGGTAGTTTTTAGTATAGGGTTAAAATCTTAAAACACTAAACCCTAGAAGACATTTAAAACATTTACTAGGCGCATTAAATAAAAAGCTTTTAATGTGTCTCTAAATAATTACCAGGGTATATTTTTCAAATTAGGGTTGCGACAAACCAAGCCCTAATTCCCACGTGTGCCAATGGCAAATCATGCCAGCCATACCTAGCCCAAACTAGCTGCTCCATGCTAGTCGCACCATGCCATGTCCCTAGCTATGCTAGCCACATCACGTGTGCCAATGACAAATCATGCCAGCCACACCTAGCCCAAGATAGCATCGCCATGCCAAACGCACCATTCCATGGCCTTAGCTATGCTAGCCGAATCTCGAGTGCCAATGGAAAATCATTCCTGCCACACCCAACCACGCCAAAGCATACCAACCATGCTAGCCGCACCCGTGTGCCGATAGGAAATCATGCCAGACACACCTAGCCCAAGCTAGCCGCGCCATGCCAATCGCACCGTGCCATGGCCCTATCTATGCTAGCCATATCACGTGTGTCAATGGAAAATCATGCCAGCTACACCGAGCCAAATCTAGCAGCGCCATGCCAATCGCACTGTTCCATGACCCTAGCTATGCTAGCCACATCACGTGTAAAAATGGCAAATCATGCTAGCCACACCTAGCCCAAGCTAGCCGCGCCATGCCAATCACACCGTGCCATGGCCCTAGCTATGCTAGCCGCATCTCGAGTGCCAATGACAAATCATGCCAGCCACACCCAATTGCGCTAAAGCATGCCAACCATGCTATCCGCACCCGTGTGTCGATGGAAAATCATTCCAATCGCACCATGACATGGCCCTAGCTATGCTAGCCACATCTCGTGTGCCAATGGAAAATCATGCCAGCCACACCCAACCGCGCCAAAGCATGCCAACTATGCTACCTGCACCCTTGTGCCAATTAAAAACCATGCCAGCCATGCCTAGACCAAGCTAGCTGCGCCATGCCAATCGCACTCTGCCTTGGCCTTAGCCATCCTAGCCGCGCCACGCTGTCCTTATCCTCATGGCTACCAAAGTGAAAGCATGCAACAATCAACGGTTTTCCTTCAATCCCAGGAGCAAATCCTGGCCGCCCAAAGCCACCTCATGACTTTGGCCCCAAAACCTTAGCTTGGTCACGCACCTAACCAAGCTAGTCGCATCATGCCGAATATCCCGCGTCGTAGCCCCTAGCCGCTCCATCCTGCTGGCCTTCTCCTCACGGATACCAAAGTGAAGGAATGCAACAATCAACGATTTCCCTTTAATCTCATGAGGAAATACTAGCCGCCCAAAGTCACCTCATGACTTTGCCCCGAGACCCTAACTTGGCCACGCACCTAACCAAGCCAGTCGTTCCATGCTTCGCCATGGCCCTCGTGTTGCGCCACCTTGTTGGCTTTCCCCCCACGGATACTAAAGAGAAGGAATACACTAATCAACGGTTTCCCTTCAATCCCAGAAGCAAATCCTGGCCGCTCAAAGTCACATCATGACTTTTTCCAAAAAATCCTCGTCCCCACGCGCCAAAACCAAACCGCACCTAGCCAAGCTAGCCGCACCAAGCCAAGCTCCCTCGCCTTGTCTCTATCTATGCCATGCGACCATGGCAAACCCTCGGCCCCACGTGCCAAAACTGAACTGCACCTATCCAAGCTAGCCGCACCAAGCCAAGCGCCCTTGCCTTGGCCCTAGCTATTCCATGAGATAATGGCAAAACCTTGGCCCCACGTGTCAAGCCAAACTGCACCTAGCCAAGATAACTGCACCAAGCGAAACACCCATGCCTTGGCCCTAGATATGCTAGTAACACTATGCCAAGCCAAGAGCCCCTTTTCCTTGGCCCCAGCCATGCCATACGCCCATGGAAGGCCATTGGCCCCACGCGCCAAGTCTAAACAACACCTTGTCGCTCCTTCCCTACGCGACCACAAAAACAAAAGGCATACGGCCATCAATGGCCAACCTTCAAACCCAGGAGCGAATCTTGGCCGTCTAAAGTCACCTCATGAATTTTGGGTCCAAAACCTAAGTTTGGCCATGCCAAACCATGCCACACCAACGGCATGCTAACCTAGTCGCGCAACCAAGATGGCCCTCACTACCAAAACTAAGGAGCATAACGCACCTCTCAAGATACAAAATATCGACCATCGAAGGTCACCACACTACAAGAAAAGCAGTGTATAGCCAAAGTTGCTAGTGAAGAGTTGTGGCATGTACCAATGGTATGTGTGGGATGTCTTGACCGCGAGTTATACTTTGAGTGTGGATGGCAATGCCAAAGTCGCTTAGTGGAGCATTTGGCATGTGCGGAATGCCTTGGCCGCGAGTTGTACTTTTAGTGCGGATGGCAATGCCAAAGTAGATTAGTGGAGCATTTGGCATGTGCGGAATGCCTTGGCCGCAAGTTGCACTTTGAGTGCGAATGGCAATGCCAAAGTCGCTAGTGGAGCATGTGGCATGTGCCAATGGCATGTGAAGAATTCCTTGGAAATTGGCTAGCAGGTTGGGAATAAAAGTGGCTAGTGGTTGCGTGTTGGCATGTGCCAATGGCACGCACGGCCACTTTGGCCAAGTCGCGGGCACTACAATGTCATAGCGGCTTTGGAATGGAAATTGGCTAGTAGTTGCGTGTTGGCATGTGCCAATGGCACGCACGGCCACTTTGGACAAGTCGCGGGCGCTACAATGGTATAGCGGCTTTGGAATGGGAATTGGCTAGTGGTTGCGTGTTGGAATGTGCCAATGGCACGCACGATGACTTTGGCAAGTTGCGGGCGCAACGTTTTGGCATGTGCCAATAGCATAGCGGCTTGGAATAGAAAGTGGCTAGTCTTCGTGTTGGCATGTGCCAACGGAGCGCACGCCATCTGGGCCAAGTTGACGGCGCTAGTTTAGCGGCTTGGTAGAAAAAGTGGCTAGTAAGCGTTTTGGCATGTGCGGATGGCACGCGTGGCTAAGATGCAAGGAAGCGCTCGCGGTTTAGGGTTTTGAAACCCTAATTGGCTCCCTTCACTAAAACCATTGTAGAATTCTCATACGAACTCGGAGTTTGACGGTCATCCTGTCCATCTGACGGGAAAATAATTTCTTATACCCGCGGGAGAAGTTAGGTTTTGAGGCCGCTTAAGGCGTGAAAACATCCCGTAAGTGAAACTCATGAAGAGAAAGTGGCTAGCGGTGCGTTTGGCATGTGCCAATGGCACACACGGCTATTGGGCCAAGTTCTGGGGGATAGCTGGGCATAGCGGTTTGAAAATAGGAATTGGCTAGCGGTGCATGTTGGCATGTGCCAATGGAACGCACGAGAATTTGGGAGAAGTGGCGGGCTCTACTTTTGGCATGTGCCAATAGCATAACGACTTGAAATAGGAATTGGCTAGCGGTGCGTGTTGGCATGTGCCAATGGCACGCACATCCATGTTGGCTTAGGTTGCACGGTTAGCAAGCCTAGGGCGCTGCTTTGGCATGTGCCAATGGCATAGAGACTTAGTTTGGCATGGTTGCATTATGCAGTTTGGTTTTGGCGTTATTGCCATGGTGCGCAGTATGCGTCTTGGTTCTGGCATCGTTGCCATGGTGCGCAGTATGCGGCTTGGTTTTGGCTTCGTAGCCGTGGTGCGCAGTATGCGACTTGATTTTGACATCGTTGCCATGGTGTGCAGTATGCGGCTTGGTTTTGGCGTCGTATCCGTGGTGCGCAGTATGCGGCTTGGTTTTAGCGTCGTTTCCATGGTGCGCAATATGCGGCGTGGTTTTGGCGTTGTAGCCGTGGTGCGCAGTATGCGGCTTGGTTTTGGCGTCGTTGCCATGGTGCGAAGTATGCGGCTTGGTTTTGGCATCGTGGCCGTGGTGCGCAGTATGCGGCTTGGTTTTGGCGTCGTTGCCATGTTGCACAATATGCGGCGTGGTTTTGGCGTCGTAGCCGTGGTGCGCAGTATGCGGCTTGGTTTTGGCGTTGTTGCCATGGTCCGCGGTATGCGGCTTGGTTTTGGCGTCGTAGCCGTGGTGCGTAATATGCGGCTTGGTTTTGGCGTCATTGCCCTGGTGCGCAGTATGCGGCTTAGTTTTGGAATTAGGGTTCTGTGTCAAAAACCCTAATCCGGTATTTTTAAAATATACCCCTATTAATTATTTACACCTGAATTAAATGCTCTCAGTTAATGTGTTGCGGGCAACATTAGGTCATGGGGTTTTACGATTTTACCCCTTGTCTAAAATCCACCATCAACACCAATATTATCAATACCCAAGTTCCATTTCATTTCTTCAAGCAAAATTTCAACAACAAAAATCGAATCAACAAACCCTTCTCTGCAACTGAATTTACACCTACATTTGTAGACCAAATTTCAAACAAAACCAAATACTTATGCAAACCCGAACCTTCAACCGAATTAGCTCTTCACTTAACCTATTAATCTCCACCTTCACATCGGAAAAAAAAATCAATGAGAATTTTCAGTAAAAGACTAGTTCACAGTGAGATGGAAGAAAGAAAATATGTATAGATCGAAGAAGATGGTTATAAATCCAAGATTATAATGCAACAACTGATATCGAATCATGGTGGAACAAGTTTACTTCCATTAATAGATCAAATCGACGCTGCGAGGACAAAACTTCTTGGATTTGAGATAAGGAATTGATTTGGGATTTGGGGTTTCAGAAATTAGTAACCACTCGACCTTAATCTCGAAGAGATTACTGATCTGAGACTTCATAATTTCTCTGAATCAAAGTACTGGAACCCTAAAAATCAGAGAAGAAAAACGAGAGAGAAATAGAGAGGGGGGTCGGAGGAGAATGAGAAAGAGTTAGGTTTCTTCGATATTAATAGTCACCCGAGTCAGTTTTTGATCTGAATTGGCTGAATAGAACGAGTCAGCTAAGAGTGTGGGCAACCAGACTCGGTAGTCGCACGCGTACAACTCCAATCTGTTGCGAGTCGTAACAGAACGAAGCAGTTGCGAGTTTTGTAACAAGCAAAAACTGTTGCAACACTTTTGCAACTAAATTTCGCAACAGGGGAAAAGCTGTTGCGAAATCTAGTTGCTAATCAGGGAAAATGGTGTAGTGTTTTGTTTGCTGTTTAGGTTCCAAAATAACTATCTATATACATTGCACCGTATTTTCATCCACTTAAAAGGAATATCTTACGCTACAAGGACTTCACACTCCATTAACGACTTTAAATAAATAATTGATTTCTTTTTAATAAAAACCATAGACCATTTAATTTTTGAAACCGGCTTGCAAGGTTAGGGTAAATTGCTTAAGGTTAACGAACTTCATAAATTTAGAAAATCTAGACAATATGGAACTGTATTTCTAACCATCTCAAGTTATGAATTAGCTGGTCTCTGACACTAGAATTGTCTCTACTGCAAAGTATAAGTTTCTTCAGCTATCCTGTGTAAGCCAACTAAAATGAACTGATGTGTAGTAGTACTATGTAGTTGTTTCTCTTTCTGCTCTTACTGACATGAATCTCTCCTCTTACTTTGGCTTCTACAAGGTTTCTACATCTTCTTCCACAGCATGAGCAACAACCTAATCATACAGAATATACAAAGCTGTATTTACCAGGAAGCGATTTTTCTCTAGCAGCGCTAGAGCATTTTTGATCTAGCATTGCTAGAGCCGTTGGATTAACCAATCCAATGGTGGTGGTGGTTTATGATGGAAATTCAATTTTTTCCCTTGGAGTAAAAAACTCCACTGGCAACCACCACCATTGGATTGGTTAATCCAACGGCTCTAGCAACGCTAGAGCAATTTTTTTTTCCTATTTACCATAATATACTAGAAGGAGGCGCAAAAAAGGATATTCAGCCTTTGGTTTGATTCCGAAGAAAACTGAAAATATCAGTCCGTCAGTCTTCAGATAAATTAAAGCTTATATTGCGAAGAAATCACATAACTTTTAGTTTTTTACTCTCAAACAAACATTATTATAAATTCTGAAAAAATCGCCATAATTATTTCATATTTTATTATTATATAAAATCCAAATATTGATAGTTACAACCAGGAAAAAAGAAACAAAAAGGAGTACATGGAGACAATTAATCATTCTGAATAAACTTGTTATAAATTTTAACTGCAACGGAATCCATATATTTCCAGTATGGAAACCACCATTCTTGTTTCCTTGAAAATAAAACCAGGAATGGACCCCAAAATCCAACTCCAAACCCCACGGCAACAATTGCAAACAACAATAATCTCTCCTTTGCATCCTTTCGGTCGACTTCATCAACTTCAATTGTAGGATTAGCATCATTGTTACTAGTATTCCGATCACCCTCACAAACTTTATTTGTTGGAGATCCACACAACAAAGGGTTCCCAACAAAAGTTGAACCATCCAAACTAAGTGTATCAAAGTGATCTTGTCTAGGAATTCACCACTAAGGTTATTGTAAGATAAGTTAAACATCCCGAGAGAGTCGATTGTTGCCAATGATTGTGGGATAGGTCCTGACAATCTATTAGAACTTAAATCTAAGGACTCTAGAACAGACAAGTTTCCCATACTTGTTGGGATATCACCGGAGAAATGATTATGGGACAAATTAAGCGTATAAAGTAGTTTTAATAAACCTATATCTGTGGGAATGGTTCCGCCAAGACAATTGCACGACAAATCGATCGCTCTGCTGTTGTTATATAAATGGTCGAGTTGTACCATGACCCCTTTGGTCATAAACTGAATTCCAGGATAACTAATGTACGAAACAGTCCTATTGATGAATCCATCCAAGTTTCCTAATTTTGTAGAAATATTTCCGGAGAGATTGTTCAGTGATAAGTCTAATATATTTAGATATTTCAAATGAAAGATATTTTCAGGGATTGAACCGTTAAACTTGTTTGATCTCAAGGACAGGACATTAAGAAACTCGATAGAACCAATACCAGCTGGTATACTACCTCCAAAATTGTTATTGGCTAAGTTGAGAATCGATAAACTCGAGCTCAACTTATGTGGAAGTTCTCCAGAAAACAAGTTATCGCTCATCACAATGTACGTTGCAGGTTCTATAGACCAGAAACTAGCCGGAACCTTGCCACTTAACTTGTTATTTGCAAGATAGATTTCCATCAAACTAGAACAATCTGCCAAAGTTTTTGGGAGTTTTCCCGTAAACTTATTTGACGATACAAAAATAGAAACTAACGCACCACCATGACATAAATTATCTGGTAACCTTCCTGAGAGCTTGTTTTCATCTACATAAAGACCAAGTAGCTGCGAATGTAAACCTAGTTCTTGGGGTAGTTCACCTGATAGCATGTTTTCAGATAGATAAATATATACTAGTAATGGAAGTAAAGCAATACTCACAAGTATTTCTCCACTTAATTGATTCATTTGCATATTTATACTTGTTAAGTTCTTCAATTTACCGATACCTTCAGGGATCATACCAGTTAACTTATTCACCGAAAAATCGATGCGTTCCATATTCATACATTCGAAGTCTTTCGGAATTTCACCTGACAATTTGTTCCCAGATAAATCCACGTGCGTTAAGTTCTTTAAGAAAAACAACTTGCCCGGAATCGTCCCTCTAAAATTATTCGATGCCAAATCAAGCACCCGAAGATTCGAAATTCTATCAATGTCATTCGGAATTTTTCCAACCAACTGGTTATCGACCAGTTTCAAAACTTCCAGCTTTGAACAATTTAAGATAGAAATTGGGAACTCCCCAAAAAAATAATTATCAGAAAGATCAATTTCCATCAAGTTTTTCAAATTACAAATGAATTTTGGAATTTTTCCTGTAATATTCATTCTTGCAAGAAATATACTAGAGACAGAACCATGGGTGTCACATTCAATACGTTTCCAATTGCAGAGATGAGATGAATTCCATGATTCCAAATATAACGGGTTTCCAAATTCTTTCTTGAGTTTTAGAAGAATACTTCGTTCTTCTTCGTTCTCTTGAATTTTCTGAGAGTTTACTAAAAGAACGAATAGGGGAAGAAACAAGATGAGAGACACAATAACTTGTTTAGAAATCAACATTTTTAAGAAGATTGAATTATGATCTAATAACTCCAAGTTGTCGAATTATATAGACAGTTTGAGTTTTCTAGTCAAATAATATAACA
This sequence comes from Papaver bracteatum, assembly GCA_023529315.1. NCBI lineage: Eukaryota > Viridiplantae > Streptophyta > Magnoliopsida > Ranunculales > Papaveraceae > Papaver > Papaver bracteatum. The sequence goes on along the minus strand of JAJJWX010001087.1, from coordinate 503,924 downwards.
TTAAGATATTACAAGCATTTCACCTGTATTGCACGGCATTACAGCCACTTGAAAAAAAAAATATATCTGACACAACATATACTAATTACTATAGTTCTTTTTTATTGTGTGAGCCTCCAACGTAAAACGTACACAACATACAATACATATACTTTAATTACCAACCATTTATAGAAAAGTAGCATACCTCAGAGTCCAGCTAGCAAGTATGTTCCTGTTTGAAACTGGAACGTCTTATATATGGTGAAACTTAGGAAGTGTGCAATAACTTGGTGAGTCTAATGATCGACAATAGAATGTGAAAGTCAGTCTACCATATGTTCATTAAGGAAATCCAACATAGCTACACAATATTACAACAAAGGGATTGTAATTGAGAAACATTCCTTATGAACGCCTTTATATATCACGTTTCAGGTAGCTTCTGGCGAGATCTGCTCGGACTGAGCTAGTTAAAGAGAATCCATCGAATCAATCGAAGTTGCACTAGTAAATGTAAACTTAATTCGATTTAGGCAGATCAATCCAGGTTGCACAGTTGGGTCGATACGGCTTGTAACGGAAGAACTTGTTTGAATCTACAGCTGAGAACATTTAAAATTCAGTTTTCCACCACCCCGTGGACCTATAGTTATCTGCTACCAAAAAAAAAAAAAATAGTCGCATTCTTTGGCCACCTTGGCAATCCTTTACACTGCAGCCATATCCACAAAAACATATTTCCCAGGCACGACCATGCATATCAGTATCCATTTTAGAGTGTCCATGGATCCTCCCCCTTAATCAAATTCACTACCATATGTTCCTTTCCTTGTTCTTCTTCTGTTCTATTGAGGTTTTGGCTTAGTCTCCCTCGTTCATTTTTTTTTTTTTTTTCAGCTTTAATTTCAAAACCAAAACAAAACAAAAATGCAATGTTTTGTTTAGGTATCATAATTGGGAGGCAATTTGTTCACCGTTCACTATTGTGTTTATTTTGACAACTAGGTTCTGCTTTCACTTGCTTTATGAATATGGATGATTCTTGGCAGATTGCCAAAAAGTCCACCAAAAAAACCTTACACTCTCAGTTATTTTTGGTGTGGTCCTTGTGGGTTCTGTGAAGGACAGCAAGGGAACCAGCTTTTATAAGAGCTTTTGGGTCGGTTATTCCTCTGGCATTTTTTATGGCGGTCCGTGAATCATTTTTGTACGAATATATTCATGGTCAACCGGATCTTCAACTACGCAAAACCTCATTTGCAAAGTCTGGTCTACTAAAGTTGGTGGTTTTATCTTCATGAGTACTGACTTTGGATGGAGAGAGCGGCCAACCTAACAATCTAGTATTTATCAAAGAAAAAAAAAAGGACAATCTAGTTCCAATCAACAAAACTTGGAGGGATGGCGTTTTAGTTTGTCAAATTTAAACATCAACAGAGCCGCATCATTTACGGGTTCTCCGGGAATTGACAAATTATTTTACTCTTAGTATAGTATTCGGCATACGTGATTTTTCTTTTCTAAATAATTTCATTAAAAATACATCACATAAACCCACCCCACTAGACCAACGGTGGTTAGAAAAAAACCCGGCAGATGCATTCTCCACTCAAGACATCGATGCATCCGGCCCATCCTGGAATCGGATTTCCAAATCCACTTGCAGGCGTGAGTTATATAGCATTATAATTATCCTGAATAATTTATGTTGGTGCACGCGGTCTCTTTTATTAGTTAGATGTTTCCACCCAGATACCTATGAGATTTGTAAAATAATTGTCTGTTAGTCCGGGCCCATCCCTGTGAATCGGATTTCCAAATCCACTTGCAGGCGTGAGTTATATAGCATTATAAGTTATCCTGAATAATTTATGTTGGTGCACGCGGTCTCTTTTATTAGTTAGATGTTTCCACCCGAGATACCTATGAGATTTGAAAAATAATTGTCTCATTAGTCCTAGCCCATCCAGTGAATTGGATTTACAAATACTCTTGCAGGCGTGAGTTTTATAGTATTATAAGCTATCCTGAATAATTCCTGTTGGTGCCCATGTCTCTCTTATTAGTTAGATGTTTCCACCCAGATACCTCTGAGCTTTGTAAAACAATTGTCTGTTAGACCGGGCCAATCCTGTGAATCGGATTTCCAAAGATAAAGATATTGATTCTTCAAAGATTAGAATTTGTTTTTTATTAATCTTCTCAAAAACGATGTGTTGTCCAAGCCAACGAAGCAGTGTGCCTTATACTCTTCTCCTCCTTTCAATCAACCGAATAAATACTATTTATTTATTTTTCTTGAATGGAAGAGAGACATATACTATTCAAACCGAACTCCAAATACTATTCAAAACCATAATCTTCTCCTCCTTTTAAAACAATTTATGCAGTTGAGTTTCAATACTGGAATAGATTCAGTGTGCATCAAGATCTGATTAAGTTTTGATGTAATTGAGTTCAATACTGGAATTAGTTCATTGTAGACCGAATCTAATTAAGTTTTGTTCAATGGAAACAGATTAAGGCTTGTCAAAAGCTTAATCACCTAATTTTCCATGTGAAATTTGATATAGCTAGGATGAAAAATCATCACCAAGGTAGAAAGTGAAAGACAGTATACATTAGTTTGATCTATGGAGATTGTTGTGGATGTGAAATATGAAGCGGTGAGATGGAAAATCTGAGAAGATGGGAGATAGTTAACGCCCAAACTACAAAGTTAAAACACATCGTTTTTTTTTTCTGTATCTTGTTTTTTTTGATGACATGTCAAAACGAAAATTTTGCATCTTTCCGCCACGTCAAAATCAGCTGTTACAGAGCTGTCAAGAAGCTGGTCATATAGCATTTTCGGTTTCAACATCATCGTTACCCATGATAATGACCACCGTTGGCATCAAAACCAAAAAGAAAACTGAAAAAAAAAAAAAGATTCCTGCTCGAAAGAATATCCCGAATACAGCCTACCCAACATAGGTTTAACTCCAAACATTAACAATAACAAACATTAGTATTGTGATCACAATAATACTAGGATGATGCGTTTAACATTCCATTATTGAGCTGCGAAAGACTATTCTTTACTTTATCAAGTTTTAGGAGAGTCATTGTGTTTTATGCGTTTTGAGTGAAGTTGTAGAACAGGAGGCACGAATAACTTGAAAATAAAATTCCTAACAAACAACCCGAGTGACCGAGTTTGATCCCAAACGGCAAGTCAGAAATTTAATTATATAAAAATTTCCCATTTAAATCGTGATTTTCCAACTCAAACGAGTCGCTTATTCAGTACTTAACTCGCCACTATAAATAGCAAAACCTAGTACCGACAACCACATTTTACCGGGATAAAAAGGTAGTTTGAGGTATAACTTCCTAAACTTACAAAACCCTAAAAGTGGTGATTAAGCGGCTATAAATAGCAAAACTATACGTCTCTTTCCTCAGCCACCGCTCAATGACACCAATGGTGCCATACTCCACCGTCGATCTGTTCCATTCTCCCCTGTCAGTCTGTTCCTATGAAGGTGATTCAATACTATGACGAAGGTGGTTCAATACTATGTCCACTGACATTCTCCTCCTTGTTGTGTTCTAATTTTATATGGAACATGAAATGATGCATCTTGATTTGCACGATGGTTTCACCTCTCGTGAGGCACAAAGCTAATCAGATCTTGGATCTCTCTTTTCAGAGGATATACCGTCATGCTGATGAAGTTGCTTCAATACTATCTCTACCCATTCTCCACCTTAATACTCAACACGTTTATATGGCACATGAAAACAGAAGCATCTTGATTTGCACATTGATTTCTCCTCTGAGAAACACAAAGCTAACCAGCTCTTCCATCTCTCGTAGAGGAGAAATCATTGGGCCGATGGATATGGTTCATCCTTGTACTTTGGAATTGTTTTTATTATTACTTCAGCAGATACAAAAAACATAGAAGCATCCATGATGACTTTTCTTCTCAAAAACATAGGTTATTCACGCCATTATAAGTTATATGATCATTCAGAGGAAAAGTGACAATAAAAGTAGTTCTACCTGGAGATTTTTTTATTCTTTGCCTGTTGAACGTTATAAATTTTTAAAATATGGATAGGATTTATGGTTTCTGCAAGTGGATGTGAACTGTCGTTGTATGGTGGTAGCCATCCCAGGTGGCTGTTGAAAACTTGAGGCTGGTAATTTTCTGGTTGTCTTTATCGTTGGGGAACCTACAGTTTTTTATTCTAAAAAATGCTGGTATCCGGTTATGCCTTGTTCATAGGCTTTGCCCTAATTTGTTTGCTGGGTAATGGGAGTGACTTGGTTGTATTTATGATTATTGGAAATTTTAACAGTGTTGTTAACTTGTTATTTTGTCTTAGATTTATTTTAGAAAATTCTAAACAAAACATTTAGAAAAACTGCCAAACCACTTTGAGCCTTTGGCATTCACTTTGGCACCCATTAATTCCTAACCAAATGGTTCACCATTCGGGGTTAGTTTTGAAGTAAAATGGGGTGTTTTTTCTACGGTTTGTTATGATCATTTTTTTATATTTTTTTTTGAAGGAAACATCTTGATTTCATTAATATTGTAAAATTGGATACATCAATTCCAAATACATCAAAGATGGGAATAATAAAAGATTACATATATCTTGTTTCTTGTTTCATAGATGAAACTGATATTTAAAAAAGGGATGTGAAATAAATTCCTGCCATCTGAATTTGTCTTCTAAATTAAGAGTAAAATGTCCCATAAGAGAGTAATCTCCCTTAAACATAGAAACCAAAGATCAACGTCTATTATTATTATACATCAAAAATCTATTCTGTATCTTCTAATGTCCAAGATACATAGAAATCAAAGATCTATTGTTATATCACGATTTCATCATGGGTTTTTATGTTTCTTTCCCCTTGTTTGAATGACCTTTGAATTGAATGTTTGAATTTCATTAAGATACCCTCTTCTGTTTTGGGAAGATCCAGAAGAAAGATTTTTTGTTTGTTTGTTTGTTTGTTATTATCTTATATTACGGGTCAGACCAGTATAGACCGTACTGGTTCGTAAAGGCCGACGGTCGAACCGTCCGGGTCAGCCGGTTTTCAAGATTTAACACGTTTTTTTTTTTTAAATTATCAATCATCGCTTGACCGGACTGTAATGGTCACCGATTTGATGGTCCGACTCCGGTCGGTCGGTTTCAGAACACTGCAATAATCTAAGAAAACGTCTATCACATCAGAAGGTTTTGGGGTCCAAACACTTGTTTATAAATTGACATAGAACTATTTTTTTTAAAGTGCAGACAATTAGCATCATAAGTTACTTAAAACTAAAAGTGTTTACAAAATAAAAATGAGTTCAACTTCTAAAAACTAAAAAGGTGAATTACTCGCCTACTGGCTAGTCTACTGTACTAAATCTAGTATCTAAAGAAAAGAAAGATCATGTGATGTGATTCATATCAAGCGACCAGCTTCCTCCATCAAAAAATGTAGAAGTTTCACCCATGAATGCGCTGGAAGCCTGAAATCAATCAAAGTATGTCAATTAGTTACAATAACAAAGATTTAACATACCAACGATGAACTCAGAAATATCAATTTACTGACAGCGGCCATTGGCATCATTACCTTGTCTAACCCAATAAGAATCAATCATCTATGATGATGGAAGAAGTAGCAAGGTCGCCAAATAGATCTGTAAGGGAAATGAACAATTACAATGAAAGTTGATGTTAGTAATCAAAGCACCGACAATGGGGTATAATTCTCATATGCCATCCATGTGACGCAACCAGATGACCATGAGAATATTAATCCAATATTGAGAGCAGGAAAACTGGAAACAATTTAGGAAATGAAAATATAGACATACCAAACTCAGCAATATCAATCTCCTCCTCCTCGACTCCAAGGATAGAAGAATCCATGTTCATTGGTGTATGTAACCAATTCTGCAACAAAATTAAGGCCTCAAACGTCCAAGGCTTTAAGGAACTTCGAAATGGTAACCTGCACAAAAGAAACAAGTTACAAGTTACAACAGTAGTTACAGTACAACAAAATACAAAATGGTACTACTGGTAGTGAAGACTGAAAAACATAAATGGTAATACTAAGTAAAGTACAGTAACATAAACTCATCCAAATCAGCAGAACAAGAAATTGGGACCAGATAAATAGACTAGGATAAGAAATTATGGATGACTAGGATAAGAAATTAGGGACCAATAAAACCTGTACCCTTCACCCTTGTGATGATTAATAATTTAGATGACTAAGATAAGAAATTAGGGACCAGCAACAAAAAGGACATGTACCCTTGTGATGATTAATAATTTAGATGACTAGGATAAGAAATTGGGACCAACCTAAATCGGACAAAAAAAACAAGTTAGACAGGAGTACATAACAAAGGAAAATGTACCCTCTCCTTTCCATAATGTAAAATTTGTGTCAATGTGCCAGTAATAACGCCAAACAAAATGAATTGTAGCATAGCAGAGATATTGACAGGTATTCCATTTCAAAGAGAACAGAAGCAGATACAGATAAAAACTAAGAAACAACAGTTTTGAAATGTCGCCTTGCAAACATAGTAGGATTGCCAAGTTTGCTGGAATGAGTAGCAGGACAACTTACAACGAGGATAAACATTCCCAACTTCCTAGAAAATTTCATAAAGCATAATTCCACCAAGGCTAGCAAAATGTTGTTGTACTCTACTTAGTAAAACTCATGAAAGACAAAATGAATCTATCAAATAACTGAACAGATTAAACTTTACGTTTCACAAAATCCCCAAATCCAATTCCAATATACACAAAAAGTTTAACAAATCAAAGTCAGAATATCGCAAGATCAATTAATCAAAGATTGTAATCGTTTGTACCCAAAATTACTTTGGGCACGAAACACGATGAATAGATAACTTTGTGAGTATTTTGGGTTAAGAGACTTAATCAAGAACAAATAAAAAGACATAGTTTTAACGTGGTTCTAATAGTTTGCCTACTTCCACGGACCTAATCCCCTTGGGGGTGATATTTTATTGATATTTGTGTTACAATGTTTGTTTTCTTGTATTGGCTACCCCCGTTTCCTCTCTCCTAGGGTATCTCCATTTATACAGTTTTAAAACCTAATTTTGAAATGGACTTAAATGGCATTAATATGCTCTGTAATCAATTACGCATGAAACTGCCTGCATGCCTGATGAAATCAATTCTGCTCAAACTCGCAAGAAACTTCCTCCTATTTTAGTTCTCACACTGCACTTGCTAGCTTTGCATGCCTCCTGGCATTAACTATGCATAAAACTGCACATTGATGCCTCTATGATGATTTCTGAATGAAACTGCACATTCATGCCTCCATGATGATTTCTGCATGAAACTGCTCATTCATGCTTCCATGATAAATTCGACATGATGGCATACTGTATTGATGGTTGACATGCATAATGGCTAATAGTATGGATGGATACTAGATGGTCATTGACTGGATTGGTTGCGGGTAGAAACTGGATGGAGGTGCGATGTCGCAACGACCGGCGATTGATTGACCAACGGTTGTTCTTGACTGTTGACTGAGTGTTGACTTTGACTATTGATTGTGTGCTGACTTTGACCATTGACCTTGACCATTGATCGGGTGTTGACTTTTACCATTGACCGATCATTGAATTTATGTAATACTGGGCAGGCTGGTGGGATGCTTCGGTTGACTAGTTAGCGGGCTTGGATGAGGACCAAAAGGTGATTCAAGTAACAATTGGGCCCATTAAGTGGTATTTTTTCTTATAGTACAAACTTCGCCCCCTTTTAACCTCCAACTTGTTGGGGGTTAAGAAAATTTTGTTTTCTTTAGTCAATGAAAAAATCGCCCCAAGTGTGAATTATTGATGTTGAGGTGATTGGAAAACTTCCCTTGTTGTTTGCGGGAATCAAGACGCCCCCGAGAGTAAATTTCTGTTGTTGAAGCGAAAAGAAAGCTGCCTTCGCTGATTATGGAAATCTCAATTAAATCGCCCCCAAGTGAGGCTATTGTGAAAAAGTTGAGTATGAATCACTATTTTATGTAGAAACATGACTGAAAGTTGAACTGGGTAGTAGTTGCTATTGGTGTTAAGCTACTGTCAATTACTAATCGGAAATGGTAGTTATAGCGAAAAGGGTGTGACCCTTTAGTTGTTGAAATGGTAACAAACTTTGTGTGTTGTTGGACCTCCGATGGTATTAATAGTGCAACTGGATTGCAGTGGTTGCGATAAATTTGACTTCGACGGCGACAAAACTTTCCTCTGCAGTAATGATAAAAAACCGGTAGAACCGCATTGAGAAAAACTAGTCTCGCAGATTCTGCGATCAGTTTGACCTAAACAATGAAGCAAAGCTGCAGACGCTTGTACGATCAACTGGACTTTAGAGTAGTGAGAAACTACTACTACCGACATCCGTGATTAGATGGACTGTTTTGGAGCGTGAGAAAAAGATCTGTTGCAGCAGCCTTGGTCATTGGATCAGAGGAAAGATAATGGAGATACACTGCATCAGCTGGGATGCAGGAACTACGAACAGGGATGGACTGCAGCAGCTGTGATCAGCTGGAATATAGCAGCGACGAGCAAAATTATACAGCAGCAGCTGCGATCAACTGGACTGTAGTATATGCAAACATAGCTAGACTGCAGTAAGGAAGAATGAGTAAAGTTACATCACAGAGTCGCGGTCAAATTGGGATCAGCAGGATTGCGAACAGGGATAGACTGTATTAGCTGCGATCAGCTGGACTGCAGGAACGGCGAGCCTCACTGCATCAACTGCGATCAGCTGGACTGCAGGATATGCGAACATAGCTAGATCAAGCGCTGCGATCGAGTGAGGAATGCAACAAAAACGAGCAAAGTTACACTGCAGCAGATGCGGTCAGCGGGACTGCGGGGATTGCGGACATAGATTATCGTGAAGAATTCATCAGCCACGTTTGGCTTGGAGTTACCAACATCCTTCGGTATGGCCAAATTTTTCTCTAGCGGTGTCATGACAAAGATTCTCTCATAGCACTTCCGCTTTCCAAACAACTACAACGAAACAATACGAGGAGAAATTATTACTGAAAATGCACGGAAGTTATTTTTCCATGACACAAGCCAGTCTGTTTCAAGGATATGCCTACAACATGGAATTCTCGTCCAACTGGGGAGGTGTGCCCCACCATGGGGGACTATGAACACGGCCATACCAAAACAAGGAGCAAACCCTAAAAATCTAGGTTTTTGTGAGAATACAGGGCCATTACTATCACGTGTCTACCTTGCACAGTGAGTAGGGGCGGTCAACATTACTATGGTATCCATGCCTAAGTGTTACAACAAGCTAGGGAAAAAAATACCTAAGATTCATGCAAACATTTCTACAAGGTCATGAAAAGGTACGCCTACAACTAGGGTTTACACCAGTAAAAAAAAAACGAGTTAAAGAGAAGTGTTGGAAGGCGTACCTGGGATTCGATCGCCCGGTCTGCTTTACTGCTATCACATGGCTGGGAGGAATAAAGAGGCGTCAAACAAAAGAGAACCCGACCCTCCTTCATATATATACATGGTACGTGGGAGCTTGAACAAATAAAGGATTTCTTATTTTGAGCCAAGACGGGAAAAGAGGAAACTTGTCCCGCAAAGACCAATTTCCATGTCCAAGACCACTCATGCCATATCACGGCCCCATCACACCATACCACGGCCCCACCGCGCCTAGCCGCCCATGTATGCCATTTTCGTGGCCTTAGCCAAGTCCTCGCTCCATCATCGCGGCCCCACCGTGCCTAGCCGCCATTTGCATGCCATCGCCACGGCGCTAGCCAAGACCTCGCTCCATCACCGCGGCCCCGCCACGCCTAGTCGCCCCTGCATGTTTCACCATGTCACTGCCGCAACAAGGACCAAGCCACCTCTTGTCCCTTCGATCCAAGCCGTCCACTTGCTTTGCCTTCCATAACCGCGCCCCCCTTTGCCTTTGAGATGTACGACCAGACCACTTGCATTCCCAGTACAACTTACACAGGACCGCGAGCCAAAAATCTCTTTACCACTCAAAAAGGTTAGTCGGATTCTCCTGGCCATCTTTGCAATGATTTACGCCTCGATTCTGTCCTTGTTTGTCACCATCATATGCTTACCTCGCAACAAGGAACTTCTTCCGAGCTAAGTATGGGACTTAATGTTGATGGTAGTTTTTAGCTTAGGGTTAAAATCGTAAAACACTAAACCCTAGCAGACAATAATGTCACAACATTTAAAGCAACAAGCATTTACTAGGAACATTTACTGAAATCTTTAATGTGTGTCTAAAATAATTACCCGGTATATTTTTCAAATTAGGGTTACTGACAGCCAAACCTAATCCCCACGTGTGCTAATGGAAAATCATGCCATCCACACTAACCGCACCAAAGCCTGCCAACCATGCTAGCCGCACTTGTGTTCCAATGGAAAATCATGCCATCCACACTAACCGCGCCAAGGCATGCCAACCATGCTAGCCGCACCTCTGTGCCAATGGAAAATCATGCCATCCATACTAACCGTGCCAAAGCATGCAAACCATGCTAGCCACACCTCTGTGCCAATGAAAAATCATTCCAGCCACACTAACCGTGCTAAAGCATGCTAGCCGCACCTCTGTGCCAATGACAAATCATGTCAGCCAAACTAACGGTGCCAAAGCATGCCAACCATGCTAGCCGCACCTCTGTGCCAATGTAAAATCATGCCATCCACACTAACCGCGCCAAAGCATGCCAACCATGCTAGCCGCACCTCTGTGCCAATGTAAAATCATGCCAACCACATCAACCGCCCCAAGGCATGCCAACCAATCTAGCCGCACCTCTGTGCCAATGGAAAATCATTCCGGCCACACTAATCGCGCCAAGGCATGCCAACCATGCTAGCAGCACCTCTGTGCCAATGGAAAATCATGCCATCCACACTACCCGCGCCAAAGCATGCCAACCATGCTAGCCACACCTCTGTGCCAATGAAAAATCATGCCATCCACACTAACCGCGCTAAAGCATGCCAACCATGATAGCCACACCTCTGTGCCAATGAAAAATCATGTCAGCCACACTAATCGTGCCAAAGCATTCCAACCATGCTAGCCGCACCTCTGTGCCAATGGAAAATCATTCCAGCCACACCAACCGCGCCAAGACATGCCAACCATGCTATCCGCACCTCTGTGCCAATGGAAAATCATGCCATCCACACTAACCGCGCCAAGGCATGCCAACCATGCTAGCCGCACCTCTGTGCCAATGGAAAATCATGACAGCCACACTAACCGCGCCAAGGCATGCCAACAAATGTAGCCGCACCTCTATGCCAATGGAAAATCATGCCAGCCCCGCTATGGCCCCTTATGTCGCCCCACCATGCTGGCCTTCCCCATGCGGCTACCAAAGTGAAGGCGTGCAACAATCAACGGTTTCCCTTCAATCCTAGGAGCAAATCATGGCCATCCAAAGTCCCCTCACGACATTTGGCCCAAAACCCTAGTTTGATCACGTACCTAGACAAATATAGCCACGTCATGCCAAACGTGTCTTTCCATGGCCCACCATGTCGCGCTACCATGCTGGCCTTCCCTATGCGGCTACCAAAGTGAAGGCATGCGACAATCTAAAATTGCCCTTCAAGCCCCGGGAAAATCCTGGCCGTCTAAGGTCCCCTCATGACCTTTGGCCCAAATCCCTAGCTTGGTCACGCACCTAGCCAAAGCTAGCCGCGCCAGCCGCGCCTTTCCAAACACGTCTCGCCATGGCCCCCCATGCCGCTCCACCATGCTGGCCTTCCCCATGCGTCTACCAAAGTGAAGGCGTGCAATAATCAACGGTTTCCCTTCAATCCATGGAGCAAATCCTGGCCGTCCAAAGTCCCCTCACGACCTTTGGCCAAAAACCCTAGCTTGGTCACGCACCTAGCCCAAGCTAGTCACGCCATGTGCCTATGGATACCCCTTGGCCCCACATGCCAAGCCAAACCAAACCTAGCCAAGCTAAGCCAGTGCCATGCCAAACTCACTTGCCTTGTCCCTAGCCATGCTAGTCACGTCATGCCAAGCCAAGTGCCCTCTCCTTGTCCCTATCCATACCATACGCCTATGGATATCCCTTGGCCCCACATGCCAAGCCAAACCAAACCTAGCCAAGCTAGCCGCGCCATGCCAAACACACTTTTCCTTGGCCCTAGCCATGCTAGTCACGTCAAGCCAAGCGCCCTCGCCTTGTCCCTATCCATGCCATACGCCCACGGCGAACCCTTGGCCCCTCATGCCAAGTCTAAACACACCCTAGCCTTGCCATCCTGTTGGACCTCACGCCGCTACCAAAACGAAGGCGTGCAATGATCAACGGTTTCCCCTCCTCTCAAGATGCAACATCTCGACCATCGAAGGTCACCAGGCTAGCAAGTTCCCCGAGCTCGACTTGCCCAAGCCACAACGACGTGTTACATGTTCTCCAAAAGCATTCGAGACATCAACACAAAGGGAGATAACGGTGGTGGAGCATTCACTGACGACACTACGTGCTTTGGGTTCAAATAACACCACCCTACACCTTGAACAACAAGTTGATTCAGACAAGACAATACTCAAATACTTACTTAGCTCTCTCGTGAGCTCTCCTACCTTTTTTGAAAACAAGTCGTAGAAACCCAAATCTGCTCTTCCAGAATCAACTATTACTCGTATCACCACTCTCCTTGCTTCCCTCTCCAAAACCAACCCATTCTCCTCCTCTTTGTGACCGAAGCAACTCTGGAACAACCATTTCTTGGTTTAGGCCGGACTTGTACAAATTGATATCTCGAATCTAAAGTACTCCCTTATAGTACATTGTTTAGGGTTGAAACAGTTTCTCACCTTCACACCCGCAATTACCAAAATCAGCAGAAACTATTTTCACCTATAAACAGTTGATAAACGTATTTTACGATATAAAAGCATACCATTGATTATGGACTGGTTTTCAAGCCTCATAAACACTATTCTCTGCATGCTTACTCTGATGCCGATTGGGATGGAAACTTGGATGATCGCAGATCTACTAGTGGCTACTGCATATGTTTTGTGGAAATATCATCTCTTGGAGTGCAAAGAAGCAGAAAAAAGTTTCGAAGTCTAGTACGGAGGAAGAATATCGAGGGGTTGCCATTGGAACTTCCGAGCTCATTTGGATTAAGTCATTGTTAAAAATAATTGGGTATCAACACTTCTGCTCCCTCCTTATGGTGTGATAACTTAGGAGCGACCTATCTCACGAAAAATCCTATCGTTCATGCACGCACAAAACATATAGAGATCGACTATCACTTTTTTCGTGAGATAGTCGCAAATAAACAACTTCATGTCAAGTTTATCAGCACCAGAGACCAGCTAGCTGATGTTTTTACGAAGGGCTTGTCTTCACCTCGTTTTCAATACATAAGAGACAAGTTGAACATTTGCCAACTCCGGTTCAACTTGAGGAGAGGTGTCATCACAAGTCATCAACAACTTGCAAAAGACTCTCAACCATCTACGACAGCTCAGGAAGTGGTTTAACAACCCAATACTAAGTCTCGTCATCAACAGAAGAGTCTGACTAATAACTTGGATCTAATGTGTATTTCCTACTTTTACGTTTTGAATAATGTACTGATTTTCATATAAATAGAAGTTAAAATCTCCAAAGCTCGTGTGAAAGATATTCTACCCAAAATCACTTTCTAGCTGGTGGATTTGTCGGAGTGGCTTGGAATTGTACTGGTAGTTTCTATGATTGGCTTTTGGGGAGACCTGAAAAAATCGATAAGGGAGCTTGTTGCAAGTCGATAACTTATTTGGGTAAGAGATGCTTTGAGGATTACTACGAGAAATATAGCGGCATGTATGATGAGTGTGTGCGCACAATGTAAGCGTATGCATTATTATTACGGATTATGTACCTGCAACTACATATCTAAAGCTAATTCAAATAATAAAAGTAAACAGATGAAATTTTTATCGATTCCGACTTTGTTTATTCGTATTTTATGAGTGTACTGATCTCATGGCATTCACACTTTCTGACCGATGTCGGGTGAGTTGCGTATTCGCAAAGCAGACTCGATGCGGTGTAAAAACTTTGTCGAACTTTTGGGGGACGATTCTTTAAAAGATAGTCCCCTGCTCAACCTGGTACTTGCTACTGGAAAATGAGCTCTGGTTTCTGGTTTCTGGAATTATGTCATTATTATAAAGGTAGGTTGGGCTCCGTTGAGGGTCTTCAACCATTATAGACTTCCACTTGTTGAGCCTTGCCATACTCTTAGAGGGATGTTTTTGGGCATACCAAAAATTATCTGGCATACATTTTGTCTAGGTTTGGATCACAACTTGTGAGCCGAACCTAGCAAACCTAGGCAAAAAAAAAGTTGTGAGCCGAACCTTGAGTATGCCCGATAATTTTTTGGTATGCCCAAAAACATGTCTCTACTCTTGGGCACTAATTACGGATCATTATTATAAAGGTACGTTGGGCTCCGTTTAGGGTCTTCAACCATTCTAGCAAAGCCCCTCACCACAAACTAACTTGATCAATAAAAAATACCTGCATTTTCAGTGATCTTTGGCCTGTACACTTGTTTTCAGTGAAGAAATTGATCAATCTAAAAGCGTACCCAGAATCACAACATTTAAACCGATCAAATGCAATGTTATTAAGACTAACACCATTCAAAGATGATCTTCTGGTCAGGGACTATGCGTACTCATCCCCTTGGACCCATACAACTCAACTATCTGACGGACCCATACAACGCAACTATCTGACGGCCAAAGCAATAACTAGCAGAGCAAATGTTCCAATGGTATCTGCAGAAGCTAGCTAGGGTTGTCCCACTGCTGCAATGAAACGGAAGATGGGTAGTGCTATCTGATTTAGGTTGAACGCTAAAAGCAGTTGGAAAAAAAAACCCGGAGCAAAAAATAAAATAAAAAATTATGCGAAATAAATATCGCAATTATAAAGAAGAACCAATCTAAAATTTGGATGCATACTTATTTGGTTTAAGTAGAGCAAAACTCTTAGCGCTAGATCCCCAGAATGTGGTGGATGAATATCACCCTCAAATGCAGAAGATTATGACTGGAGTGCTTGAAACAATGAGCTACAAATGATGAACAAAGCTAGTGTTCAAGACTCAGCACCAAAGCATTTGCAATAAGAATCAACAATTTTCCAATTAATATTAGAAATATTATTCAAAGTTCCAACTGAGTACATAATTACATTATTACTGTTATATATTTTGAATATAACCAATTATTTTTACAGCAACAGAATCAACAATTTTCCAATAAGGAAACCACCATTGATGTCTTTTTAGGAACAAAACAAAGAAAAGACCCCAAAATCCAACTACAAAACCCAAAGCAACAATAGCATACAACAACAGCTTGTCTTTTCGATCTTCTCCATCGTCCTCATCAAATTCATTCGCAGGATTAGCATCACTAGTACTAGCATTGCGATCACCATCGCAAAGTTTATTTGTTGGATATCCACATAGTAACTCATTCTCCAAAAAAGCGAACCATCCACACTAAGCGTATCAAAATGTGAACCCCGAGGAATCTTTCCGCTCAACTTATTATAAGATAAGTTTAGAAATGCAAGAGTATCGATTATTACCAAAGATTGTGGGATACACCCAGACAAATTATTGGAACTCAAATCCAAAGACTGTAACCCAGACAAATTTCCAATACTTTCCGGGATATCATTGGAGAAATGGTTATGTGACAAGTTAAGTGAAGAGAGCAGTGTTAGCAAGCCTATCTCTTTTGGAATGCTTCCCTGGAGATGATTGCATGATAGATCAATCACTGACGTGTAGTCGTTTAATCGATTCATGTGTATCATATTCCCTTTGGTTGCCAAATACAATTGAATATCACCATAGTTCCTGCCTTGTAAATGATTGATTATAATCAGTCCTCTCAACTTCCTAATTCACTAGGAACGTGGCCATGGAGATTGTTTAGCGCTAAGTCTAATATTTGGAGTTGTTGCAGATGAGTAATTGCTTTGGGTATCGACCCATTAAACTTGTTTGACCTTAAAGAAAGAAACCGAAGGTACTTGAGTGAAGAAATAGTAGTTGGTATACTACCTTCAAAGTTGTTATTCGCCAAGTTAAGAAATTTTAACTCGTGAAATTTACTGATGATGTGAAGAGGACTACCTTCGAGATGGTTGTTATTTAACTGGAGAAAGCTGATGTACTTGGCTAACTTAAGCCCATCTGGAACATTTCCGGTGAGATTGTTGTTGCCAAGTTGTAGACCACGCAGATCTCCACAATACCCTATATTAGAAGGTATCGTCCCAGATAGTTTGTTGTTGGACAGATCAATATATTGGGTAGATGTGAATCCTGGTTGTGTTGGACATATAGTAAACGGAATTGAACCTGAAAGTTGATTACCAGATAGACTGACGGAGTAAGCATTAAATAGTCTTCTTCCTAATTCTGACGAGATTTCACCGCTGAACTTGTTACTTGATAGATCAAACTCTATTATACCTTTAGGTGGAAGAGGCAGAGGACCATGAAGTTTGTTATCAGGCAGATATATCTTTAGAAGATATTTGAGTTTGAAAAGACAAGATGGGATGGTTCCTGTTAAGTTATTTTGAGAAAAATCCAATACCACAAGATCAGTCAAATTACAAATGGAAATAGGGAATAATCCTTTGAGATTGCATGACCTTAACCTTAGATATTTTAGTCTAAACTTAGGAGGGTACAAGAAGTATTGACCTAAATGTAATCTCATATCTAGGTTTAACCGGCTATTAAACCTCATATCAAGGGCAATTAGGTTTTCATTCATCAAGGAGAAAAACGAAACATTACCCTCAATAGAGTTTCCAGGAACTGCAAAGTGCCTAAGATTTCGGAGCTTTGATAGGCAACTTGGTATAGTTCCTGTAAAATTATTGTAATCCAAAAGAAGTATTTGAAGAGGAAGATTCTCACAGATTGATTTTGGTATGGACCCATCGAAATTATTAAAAGATAAGTCGAGATGGTAAAGGAATTTTAGGTTGGAGACTGAAGGAAGAATAAAACCTGTAACTGAATTATCAGATAGGTCAAGATATTGGAGTTCGGAAAGATCATAGAATGAAGAATGTAGTGATCCGTCGAGATAAGGGACTGAACCATGGAGATTACAGCCAGCTAACTCAAGAGTAGAAAGTGAAGTCAAATTAGCCAGCTCAACTGGGAATGGAAAATCAAGTACAAAATTGTGATTCATTTTAAAAGATGATAAACGAGAAAGATTATGAAACTCGTGAATGGGGAAAACTGGGCTAGATATATTGCAATATGAAAGGTCGAGCTCCCTGAGATTAGAAAGATACGATACATGTTCTCCGAATTTCTCTTGTGGAGACGTAGCCTCGTATAGATCAATACCGCTCAACCTTAATACCTTAAGATTCACTAAACCTCTCATCCATTTTGTGGATAATGATTCTAAGCAAGAAGTCCTAAAATAATCGGAGTTGCAGGATAAATCGAGGAACTGTAGAGACGATAAGTTGGCGACTTGTGTGGAAATTGATGATGCAATATTCGTGTAGGAGAGATCAAGATGGGTTAGTGATGTTACATCAGAAAACTTACGTGGGATATCTGATTCCTGGAAGTCATTATAGGCAAGATCGAGATACTCTAAATGAGTAACTTTCAAAAGTGAAGCAGAAAACTTACCTGACAGCAAAGTGCTTGGTGGATCAAAGGCATCAAAGGAATCATACTCAAATTCCTCGATGTAATTTTCAACGCCTTTATTTCTTAGATCGATGGAGACGACCCGAAATGAGTCATTGGAACATTTAATGCCATGCCAATTACAACAGTTATATTGGATGCCTTGTTTCCATGATGATAAACGATTTGAAGGGTCGTCCAAAGAGGATTTAAAGCTCAAGAGAGCACTTCTATCCTCTTCGTGGCAGCAGTGAGAGGCAAGCGGGAACTTAGTGATGCTGATCCCCAAAAGACCAAGAAATAAAGATGCATAAAATGGAGATAAAATGACGCTACTTGAGTGTTCTTATTGAATGAAGCCATAACTAGTTAGCTTCTTTGATATTTAGATGTTTTGTTTGATGAATGAATAAGTAGAATGGCTTTGATATGAACTTGTACTATTTAAAATGTTCAACATTATAATGTTCGAAGAACCCCTACGTACTAGTTCAATTATTTGAGATTGTCTGTATTTTCATTCATCGACTAGATTCGCTGATTAAGCTTGACTTGGAAACCGAGTAGTCTGTCAGCCATTGTTGAATTATCTAGAGAGATTAGCTAATTATTTCCATCAGGTAATGAGAGACTTTCTTAATATATATATTCACTAATTAATTTAAGGTTGGCAAGTTAATCATGATATGTTCTATTAGAAAGTTTGATGGATCTGGCCGAATATAAAGAATTCCACATGCTATGCAAGATGCGAAATGGTGATTGATGTTCTGACACTGTAATTGTATTGAACAAATTAGGCATTAAACCAAATTCAAATCCAAGGACAGCAGCGGCATTTCCGGAATCCCTGTTAGATATTAGCATTTATATAGTTTCAATCATTGACTGGAAAAAAAGATGCTCGAGCTGATCAGTACATTCACAACTTGATTTATAATATTTGTCCAACTCCAGTCTATCGATCATCCAATTACATTTTTTGTAGCTACTTTTGTTTGCTGTTTAGGTTCCAAAATAACTATCTATATACATTGCACCGCATTTTCATCCACTTAAAAGGAATATCTTACTCTACAAGGACTTCACACTCCATTAACGACTTTAAATGAATAATTGATTTCTTTTAATGAAAACCATAGACCAGTTAATTTTTGAAACCGGCTTGCAAGGTTGGGGGTAAATTGCTTAAGGTTAACGAACTTCATAAATTTAGAAGATCTAGACAATATGGAACTGTATTTCTAACCATCTCAAGTTATATATGAATTAACTGGTCTCTGATACAAGAATTGTCTCTACTGCAAAGTATAAGTTTCTTCAGCTATCCTGTGTAAGCCAACTAAAATGAACTGATGTGTAGTAGTACTATGTAGTTGTTTCTCTTTCTGCTCTTACTGACATGAATCTCTCCTCTTACTTTGGCTTCTACAAGGTTTCTCCATCTTCTTCCACAGCATGAGCAACAACCTAATCTTACAGAATATACAAAGCTGTATTTACCATAATATACTAGAAGGAGGCGCAAAAAAGGATATTCAGCCTTTGGTTTGATTCCGAAGGAAACTAAAAATATCAGTCCGTCGGTCTTCAGATAAATTAAAGCTTATATTGAGAAGAAATCACATTACTTCTAGTTTTTTACTCTCAAACAAACATTATTATGAATTCTGAAAAAATCACCATAATTATTTCTTATTTTATTATTATATAATATAAAATCCAAATATTGATAGTTACAACCAGGAAAAAAGAAACAAAAAGGAGTACATGGAGACAATTAATCATTCTGAATAAACTTGTTATATATTTTAACTGCAACGGAATCCATATATTTCCAGTATGGAAACCACCATTCTTGTTTCCTTGAAAATAAAACCAGGAATGGACCCCAAAATCCAACTCCAAACCCCACAGCAGCAATAGCAAACAACAATAATCTCTCCTTTGCATCCTTCCGGTCGACTTCATCAACTTCAATTGTAGGATGAGCATCATTGGTACTAGTATCCCGATCACCATCGCAACCTTTATTTGTTGGAGATCCACACAACAAAGGGTTCCCAATGAAAGCTGAACCATCCAAACTAAGGGTATCAAAGTGATCTTGTCTAGGAATTTTACCACTCAGGTTGTAAGATATGTTAAACATGCCGAGAGAGTCGATTGTTGCCAATGATTGTGGGAGAGGTCCTGAAAATCTATTAGAACTTAAATCTAAGGACTCTAGAACAGACAAGTTTCCCATACTTGTTGGGATATCACCGGAGAAATGATTATGGGACAAATTAAACGTATAAAGTAGTTTTAATAAACCTATATCTGTTGGAATGGTTCCGCCAAGACGATTGCACGACAAATCGATCGCTCTGCTGTTGTTATATAAATTATCGAGTTGTACCATGACCCCTTTGGTCATAAACTGAATTCCAGGATAACTAATGTACGAAACAGTCCTATTGATGAATCCATCCAAGTTTCCTAATTTTGTAGAAATATTTCCGGAGAGATTGTTCAGTGATAAGTCTAATATATTTAGATATCTCAAATGAAAGATATTTTCAGGGTTATGATTGAACCATTAAACTTGTTTGATCTCAAGGAAAGGACATTAAGAAACTCGATAGAACCAATACCAGCTGGTATACTACCTCCAAAATTGTTATTGGCTAAGTTGAGAATCATGGAGACATGCCATGGACCAGAAAGATATATATATACAAAGGAATAGATAAACTCGAGCTCAACTTATCTGGAAGTTCTCCAGAAAACAAATTATCGCTCATCACAAGATACGTTGCAGCATCTATAGACCAGAAACTAGCCGGAACCTCTCCATTTAACATATTATTTGCAAGATAAATTTCCGTCAAACTAGAAAAATTTGCAAAAGTTTTTGGGAGTTTTCCCGTAAACTTATTTGACGAAGCAAAAATAGTAACTAACGCACCACCATGACATAAATTATCTGGTAACCTTCCTGAGAGCTTGTTTTCATCTACATAATGACCTAGTAGCTGCGAATGTAAACCTAGTTCTTGGGTAGTTCACCTGATAGCATGTTTTCAGAAAGATATATATATATATACTAGCAGTGGAAGTAAAGCAACACTACAGGTATTTCTCCTCTTAATCGATTCCTTGACATATTTATGTCTGTTAAGTTCTTCAATTTACCAATACCTTCGGGGATCGTACCTGTTAACTTATTTATCGAAAGATTGATACGTTCCATATTCAAACATTCAAAGACTTTCGGAATTTCACCTGACAATTTGTTATTAAATAAATTCACCTGGGTCAAGTTCTTTAACAAAAACAACTTCCCCGGAATTGTCCCGCTCTAATTATTCAATCCCAAATTAAGTACTCGAAGATTCGAAATTCTATCAATGTCGTTCCGAATTTTGCCAACTAACTGATTCCCGAAAAGATTCAAAACTTCAAGCTTTGAACAATTTAAGATAGAATTTGGGAACTCCCAAAAATATTATTATCAGTAAGATCAATTTCCATCAAATTTTTCAGATTACAAATGAATGTTGGAAATTTTGCTGTAATATTCATACTTGCAAGAAATATACTAGAGACAGAACCATGGGGATCGCATTCAATACGTTCCCAGTTGCAGAGATGAGATAAATTACATGATTCCAAAGATAACGGGTTTCCAAATTCTTTCTTGAGTTTTAGAAGAATACTTGTTCTTCTACGATCTCTTGAATTTTCTGAGAGTTTACTACAAGAACGAACAGCGGAACAAAGAAGATGAGAGAGAGACAATAACTTGTTTAGTAATCAACATTTTTAAGAAGATTGAATTATGATCTAATAACTCCAAGTTTCCGAATTATATAGACAGATTGAGTATCCTAGTCAACTAATTTAACATTAAGATATTACAAGCACTTCAGCTATATTGCTCGGCATTACAGCCACTTCAAAAAAAAATATTATCTGACACAACATATACTATTTACCATAGCTCTTTTTCATTGTGAGAGCCCCCGACGTAAAATATACATTGCGCCCTGCATTAAAACGTACACAACATGGAATACATATACTTTAGTTAGCAACCATTTATTCAGTTTCCCACCACCCTGACAGACAGCAAATATTTGACCGCTACCAATGCGATTCGTTCAAAAAAAAAAAAAAAGATAGTCGGGTTCTTCGGTCACCTTGGTAAATTGCAGCCCTATCCACACACAAAAAAAAAAAAAAAAAAAAAAAAACTTAAACCTGCGTATCAAATTATCAATGTCCAATTTTTGTAGAAACTACGTTTTTTTTTTTTCCATCTTTTTCTTTTAAGGTCCCACCTTCTTTAATTTCAACCATTATATTTATATCTTTATTCTTCTTCTTCTGTAACGAGGTTTTGGCTTCGTTTCCTTTGGTAATTTTTCTTTGCTTTTATTGAGAAATAAGCTTTAATTCAAAAAAAAAAAAAAAAATGTAATGTTTTGATATCATAGTTAGGAGGCGAATTTGTTCACCGTACACTATTGTGCTGATTCTGATAACTAGGTTCTTCTCTCACTTGCTATATGAATATTGATGGTCGATCCGATCTTCAACTCCGGAAAACCTCATTTGCAAAATCTGGTCTCCTCATTTGTACGAGAGAGCTGCAAACCTGACAATCAATCAACAAAACTTAGAGGGATGGCGTTCTAGTTTGTCAAACTTAAAGATCAACAGAGACGCATCATTTACGGGTCTCGGGGAATTGACAGACTAACGTATTCTTAGTATTCCGCAGACGTGATATTTTTTTAATCATTTCATTAAAAATACATCACATAAACCCACCCTACTAGACCAACGGTGGTTAGAAAATAACCCGGAAGATGCATTCTCATTCAGAAGACATCGATGCATGTGGACAACTAC
The DNA here is from genome assembly GCA_023529315.1 of Papaver bracteatum. Classification (NCBI taxonomy): domain Eukaryota; kingdom Viridiplantae; phylum Streptophyta; class Magnoliopsida; order Ranunculales; family Papaveraceae; genus Papaver; species Papaver bracteatum. Next base: position 481,230 of record JAJJWX010001087.1, on the reverse strand, counting down.
TTCAACATCATGGAATGTTTCAACATCATCGTTACCCATGATAACGACCACCGTTGGCATCAAAACCAAAAAGAAAAATGAAAAACCATTAAGATTCCTGCTCAACAGAATATCCCGAATACAGCCTACCCAAGGTAGGTTTAACTCCAAACATTAACAATGACAACATTAATACTGTGTGATCAGAATAATACTAGAATGGCGAAAGTGTTCAACATTCCATTATTGCGTTTTGAGTGGAGTTAACAAACTACCTGAAGGACCGAGTTTGATGGCGAAAGCCAAGTCAAAAATCTAATTATTCAAAATTTCCCATTTACATCGGGATTTGCCAACCGCAACGAGTTACACGCCGATTAAGTTCTCAACTCGGCAACTATAAACAGCAAAAGCCTAGCCGCCGACAACCAGATTTTACAGGGCAAAAAAGGTAATTTGAGGTGTAATTTTTCCTAAACATAGAAAACCCTAAAATTGGTGATTAAGCGCCTATAAATATCAAAACTATACTTCTCTTTCCTCAGCCACAACAATCAGCATCCAAAACTTCTCATCGTCTGTTTCTTCACATGGAACAGGAAGCAACCAACTTCTCATCGTCCGTTCGGAACATGAAACACTATCTCTACTGCCATTCCCCCTTAATACTCACATTGTTTGGAACATGAAACAGAAGCATCTTGATTTGCACAGTGATTTCTCCTCTGAGAGACACAAAGCTATCCGGCTCTTCGAAATCATTGTGCTGATGGAGATGGTTCATACCATATTTTTTCTTTCTTTTTTTTTTTACAGCAGAAGCATCTTTGATTTCCATGATGATTTTTCTTCTCAAAAACATAGGTTAATCTCTTTTGATGTTGATTGAGAAGAAAAGTCATTATGACAATATAAGTGGCTCAACCGCCTGGAGATTTTTTTATCCTATGTATGTTGATTATATATAGAATTAATCATTATTGAACATAAGATACTTTCCATTATTTTGATGCAGAGTATGGTAGCCGTCCCAAGTGATTGTTGAGAAATTATGATGTATCGTTGGGGAACCTATAGCTTTTTGTTCGGTTTTCGTTGCCCTTATTTGTTAATTTGATGGGTAATGGGAGTGAGTCGGTTGTATTAATTATTGTGTTGCAGTAGAATAATATGGAAAGAGAAAGAGATAAAGAAAAAGAAGGATTCTATTGATAAGAGAGTTGTGTATGTTACATGGATAGATTATCCTTTATATACATGGAGAGGGGAAAACCAAAAGACTTCCGTTTTGGATCGCACATCCATGGGCATGGGCCCTTTAACACTCCCCCTTGTGTGGTTCAATAAAACTTCATATGCAGTGCTTCATAGTGGGATAAAATATAAAATCTTGGTACAACTCTTCATATGTAGTAATTCACATGTTATCTCATACTTTACATGTAGTTCGTCACATGCAATACGATCTTAAAAGACTGATGAGTCTAAGTTAGTTTCCTCGTTAAAACTTCATCAGGGAAAACCCAAAGGGACAAAACCTGAACTAAAGAAAAAGAGTACAATATTAACGAAACTTATAACATAGTTGAACTAGAATATGTTTCCTCATTAAAGCCTTAACATGGAAAGCAAGTTGCTTCACAACTCTTAAGGCCGAAAATCATATTCCCAGTGTTTGTTGTTGACTCATTAAAAACCTTGCCGAGTAACAAAACTATGTGGGAAAAATCAACCTCGCAAAATAGTTCAACAAACCATTTGATGCCCCCCCTAATGTCAGACAAGTTTCATTAGTCGAATGCAGTCAAAAGGAGTTTATCACACTTTACTTTGGTGACCTGAATGTTTATAAGACCATGTTGTTGATTCTGGAAATTACATTGCTTAACAGACTATCGCATTTCATTTGTTTGATTCATATATTTTCAGTAATATCAACGACGATCGTTCTATCTTCAACATTCAACATACTTGATGTTTTTAGTTCTGTATTGCTAAAAAACTTGTCGAGTAACAAAACCCTTTGGGAAAAACGATTATCGATCGAAGGGAAAAGTGTATAACACAGCTTAAATTTCAAAGTAAAATATGTCGGCATCATATCCTTGGATCCCCCCCCCGATGTCGGCATCTCCCCCTGATTACTTTCATAGTTATTCTAGACAGTTCCTTTAGTCATGTACTTTTCGAAACTGAATATCGGTAAGGACCTAGAAAATAGTCTACCATATATCCTCCATATTACTTTCGTTGGAGAAGAGATTATTGTTCCTTCATAATCAACAACTTTTGGATTGCACTTTCATCGAATTTCTTTTTTATGTTTTTGCAGGATAAAACAAACTCATGTCAATGGTTACTTTTAAGTATATGAAGTATATGATTACGTTCATTATATCATTCCAATGACGTTGCGTTGGCGCTGAGCTATATATAGCTAACAAGTTCACTGAGGATGTAACATTTCGTCGAGTACATCATGCTAAGTACAATAATGAATCTATTGTACTTAGTTAAGGAAAATTCATATCCCGACACATCTTCGTCATCTTCCTTTAGACGAATTGGTCATTTACTTACATCTGAACCTCGACTAACCATGGGAGTGCTAGAAGGATGCATGTCCTTGTTAAATTTCCTGACAACTTTAGACATATGCAAAATGGTGGAATAATATACCACAAGATCAATTTTCGGTGGAGATTTCCCCAGATTTCTCATCTCAAATTTGGATTTAGAGTTGCTTGTAGGATTTCTTATTATGTCAAGATCACCCATCTTGTCTCGTAACATCAACATAGGTAGATATAATTTCTAATCAGGAACTTGCTTGTGAATACGTAAGGAAAAATACCTTACTTGTCTATCCACTCCAAATCAATTTCCACTTAGACAGGTATACCACATCCGCCTGATTGCTTTGATCTATAAATGAACGTTCTATCTAACTGTAAACGCACTCGGTGGTTTAGATTCACTTGATTTGGGCTACAAAAGGCTAACAAGTACTTTTGTAAATATTTGTTATCTCTTGATTCTTTCAGAAATGCGTAATAACCACATACATATGTCGCCTTTCAAGTCCTTTTGAAATTACCAAGCTAACTAAGTAGCAGAACGTTATAACGTTCATTAAAAGAGGAAAATTCTTGGGCTTTGTTAGAAACCTTACGCCACAAGGAGAGTCTTGATACTTTGAGACTTCATTCTTCCCACTGTGCTTTATGACAAATAATCATGTATATCCTATGAGCTTTACACTTGGTTGGTTAGCACTACCACACAAAATACATGTATATTTGTCAAAGAACCAAGTTCTACCTGGATTGTGCTGGCCAAATATGCTATTTATTTGAATTTAATCAAAATAAATCATGGTTCGATCTCATTGTGCTCTACTTCTGGAGAAACTATTTATGGATTATATCATCACTGTGCACGCATGATCCTTCCATTTACTCATGTGCATTCTCATAATCCGTCAGGATTTCATGGTTCTCTAGAATCATTTAAAGCTTTGGAGCGTCCTCCAGTATTGATTCATGGACATATTCAGAGACAATCAAATGAGAGGATTTCATTAATGATACAAATTAGGTTGTGCCTTACTCATCTACTTCCTTTCTATGTGAGTATTAATCGAACATGGTGGTCTATCCATCTTCCTTTGTGGAGCCACGTCCTTAACTACACTTCCACCAAGTGTAATTGCAACACCTTATTCTATGGTGTACCCCATACTGAGGATTTCTAACCTTGCAGGCATATTTACAAACTGGTATGTGTGACCTTTTCATGTTGCCAATAACGATGCACTTTCTCGAAATCGATTATTCTTTGTCACTTCACATTTACATTTGTGAAGTACATGAATCAATGTGAGACACAGTGGGAACACACCACGACAAGTCCTGTCATTCCCTTAGAAATTACTTTTTCTTTTCTCCCCCAAACGACGGAAAGATTGTCTCATTAAAATGACAACCCGCAAATCTAGCGGTAAGAAATCTCTTTCCAAAGGTTTTAAAATGCGGATCGTCGTTGGAAATTCTTTTCCAACATAGTCACTTAATCATTTTGATGACCTATGATAGTATGGTGTGGATTCGTAATGGTACATATATAGTGAAACCAAAAATGCGTAAGAACACAAAATGTCAGGCTTATATCCGATTACTTAACTGGTACGCAAAGAATGTTGACCAATTGTGGGTCTAAAACAAATAATTAAAGATGCGTGTAATGTTGCATATCCCCCAAGCATTTATAGGAAGGTTTTAACACATAACCTATCCATAGATACCATATGTAACCTTTGATGGTACCCTATGCGAGATCATGGGGTGAGGATGTTCTAAACTGATCCTATTAAACATGTAATATTCATCAAGTCCTTTTGATGTAAATATATAGCATTGACAAGGTTGGTAAGCCCTTAAATTATATAGTAAGTGCTAGGATTGCTTCAAAAACGCATAATTTCTTGTGAAAAATAATTAAGTCAACACTTAGAATCATCCATCGAGCCATAAATCACTTGAATGGTCTGTGATTCTGAATGGATATGTTCACAAATTTCACCTTTTTTATTTTGAAAGAATGGTTTGTTTACCATTTGCATCTTAGGATGGTCTCAATCCTTTTTACTAAAGAATGACTTTGTAAAATGAGTTCGATGCTTTATTACTTTAAAAGCATAATGGGAGGGGAGGCGTTGTTTCTAGTACTTTAGAAAGATTCCCATTTTCTTATTCACTCAAATAAAAGGATGTTTCAAAACAGAACATCATATCACAACCAAAGTGTCTTTATGGTTATGAAAAAAACCTGAATGAGTCAATTCCCAACATTACATTGTCGGTGATGATTTGGATTCAATTATCCAAATATTAGTGATTTATAGTTCACTAGACTAATTGGCTCATTATTTTCTCTAAAACGTGAGTCCTTTCACATTCATTAGAGACAATTATAGATGCATTCCCATTCTCACAATGAATTTTTGTACGATAACCATTCACACAAATTTAGTAAGAACTTGACAAAGTGTGATTAGCTCGTAGTTCTTACAGAGCTTATGTAACTTTTAATCGTTATACCAATTAGGCAACAGAGATTGAGCATTCCTTCGCATGGCTATTACATGTAATTATCCAATCATCACATGTTTTTATATAAGGAAATAATTTAACAAGCAATTTAATATATATCCTTAAGAGCTTCGTATAATAAGTGGTGTAGCCTTATTACGTAACAAAAGAAAATTAATCTCATTTACTTTAGAGTATTACAGTTCATGAAGATGATATACTTTTCATTATAATGTACGAATGATCCTTTTAACTCAAGTACTTTTGAGTATATCTCAACTGCTTTAGAGTATTTCAGTCTCATGGAAATGATATATTATTCATTCCGTAAGAGCATACAATGGATATAATTCTTCGCAAAAAAATTTCTTTATTTTACCTAATATAACATCGGTCAAACTATCATGTAGACAATATTTTAGGATCAAATCATGAAAAATATATAATCTAACTATACGAATTCGATTGAATAAAGATACACAATAAGAAAAATTGGTAAATTTCTTGTTGTCATTAATGTTGACGTCTACCTAGGATATGACCTACTCCAAGAATATAGTGAGTTTGTCTTCCTTTAAACTCCATATATCTCGTATAGTTGACTACTAATATATGATACTTGCATTACAATGCTTATACCATTCTCGGTAAAATTCTTATACCAAGATTTGCAACTCTCATTGATATGAGTCATAATTACATCTCTGTCCCATTATAGGTAGGTACATTTACTTTGTATCATTACTACTGGAGATAGAATTACATCTCTGACTCATGAAAACTTTTGTTAGTTCATTCTTTCCAAAAAAAAATGAGGTATGCTTTTAATTACAACATATCATTGTCGAAGTTATTGACTCATTATAGTCTATCAAGTGGAATCCGTCCCACTGAACATTCAAATATTTTGGGGAATAAATTTGAATGAATGTTTGAAAGACTTCATTCAGAATATTACATAATTTGAATATGTCGCATAAGAAACGTAAAAACTACATCTTCCTCTTTGAGCAGTGCATCGTTATAGGTAGAATATATATATATATATATATATTTTATGGAAGTACTAGATCTTAACCCGTGTCGTAACGGCATGGGATGTTTTGTCTCTAATACGATATTGTTCACATTCCTCTTGCTTCATTTTATTCGTGAGTAATTATTTTGATATTCAAATAGGTTTTGGGAAACAAAATGGGTTACCTGATCTTTTTATTTTTTACTTAAGCATGTTATTCCAATTTATTATCTGGACGGAGTAATAATGTTGTGCCAACATGAAAATAAAATAAAAAATACAGTAAATAAAAAATTTCCCCATTTATTGTTCCATCATACCATAATTTAAAACTTCAAAAAGAATGTTTCATCTAACAGTACATATACCAAAAACTGCCAATCCAACTCCATGATGTTTATGAATACATTTTTTCCGAAATTATTGATAACTAAGGCTCTAAGGAGTGAAGCAAAAACCCATAATATTTTCCCTACTATAGATAAACACTATTTATTTATTTTTTGCAAATGTGAGAGTTATAAAAATTAAGAACCCTTGGCTATTGGAAGGCTGAGATATACACATGTGAGTTGAAAAAATAAACTTATAATAGTAAATCAAAACATGTGTAAGATTATTTCTCCATCATATTGATAACATAAAATTGAAGAAATTCGTGGATAAAAAGATTTCACACCAACTATGTTAAGTAGTGCATGAATGACGTTCTCACATCTAGTGTTACTCAAGTAATTTGGAGTTTTAAAGAGCATAGTCATATTGATATTTGTATCTACATAAATTCAACTAACCTTCCGAAGAAAAATTATTAGTTTCAAGGTAGAGACGACACAAACTTCTGTCGCCTTCAATGTATACAACACACATTGGGTTTAATCGGCCTTGAGATTAAATAAATACCCCAACATTAGTCAAATAATGTCTACAAATACGGGATCAAAACAAAGTGCTAACGGGAAAAATGAGAGACTAACATCAGTTCTACAAATAAAATACCTTATATGTATCAAAGTTTGTTAACCAAACATGTATTCAAATTAAAAAATCATCAACTTAACACAAAAATATAAAAGAACCCAAGTTAAATCAATACTTGCACAAACAAAACTTATAAGAGAATTTTGTAATTATTAAATACCTTTAAAATCACTATTAGAGATTTAATTGCATGCCTCGTTTAAAACTACGGTAGACGAAATCACCAAATTAATCAGATAAATTTCACTTCGGATATGTAGCAATTCAGAGAATTTTACACTGGTGGTGATGTGTTCCATCTAAGTGTTGTTCGATTGATTTTTTTTTTTTGAAGGTTTCGGTTTTCATTGGAGAAACCGAGAGGGAGAGTTTCATTATATTCATTATCATTCGAAAATCCAAGACCAACTCGCCATCTCTTACGGGATCTCAATACAACCTTAGATTTATCTATTGGACGAAGAAACCTTGATACTAAATATGTAGTTTTTAGTGTTATTTATTATATAACGTGACATCCCAATGTTTTTTTCTTCTTCTTAATTTTAATGTATTTTAACCGAGTTTATATTAGCATTAATACGATCAACCACATTTCTAGTTTATAGTGTTATCCTTTTGTAGAAGCACATAATTAACATAGTCAATTACTACTCATCAAAACCGGACAGTACCACAAACCACCAGATATCACTTCTTTCTCCACCATCACCATTTTCCATCCCTCGTAGAATATTGGGCACACTTATAACTTTTAATCCCACACGTCATGTATAGAGTTTAGATTTAACAAACTTAGGTCGTCAATTAATTTATTCAACTATATGTTTTTTGTTAATACTGAAAATCATGCGTACGAACGGTTACCAAAGATAGCAATGGTACCAAAAACAACCATTTTGTCTTATATCATTTGGTATCATCCCAAAAGTATTTGTTATCCGCCTTTGTTGATCGTGTCAAAAACAACGAACTATACTTTTCACAATACAATGTTACCCGTCATATAAATTTTTTTATTATTTTTGATTCAAAAAGAAAAAACCAATACCACCACCATTAAAACCATCCAGCACCACTATTTCTTCCACAAAAACTAATGTTACCGCCTCCACCACTTAGTAACACCTTCCACCGCTTCCACCACTTACTTCTTCCTCTACTACCACCACCACCATTAATATCTATCGAAATATTTTTAGTCAAAATTATTATTTATTGATGGAGATATGTATTAATATTAATTAAGGGATATTTATGATGTAAAATTAATAAATCATTTATCATGAGAAATTAATGAGTCATCAATTAATAAAATACTTATACTAATTAATATTTAAGTTGTACTAACCATAACCATAGATTTATCTTCTCTCTAGACAAATCACTTATACTAATTAATAAAACACTTATACTAATTGATATTTAAGTTGAACAAACAACCACTGTTGATTTATCTTTTCTATCAATTCCAACCAAGGTGGAACAATGGTTAGAGGCCAGTCTTATGACACAATAGGTCATGAGTTCGAACCTCCACGTGTGCGACTTGTAGGGTGTGGCACGGAGAACCACAACCTTTGATTTATCTTTGCCAAGGATAAATCCTGACCACCACTCAGATAGGCAAAGTTAGCCAAACTATGCTTTATATTATTGATTATACTTGTAGACATGAACTTCCACATCAAATACCCTTTAATGGTGCTCAAGTACTTTTCAAATTCGAGTATTTTTTTCTGAGTACTTTGTATCATTAATAAAAAGTCAAATTCGAGTATTTTTTTCTGAGTGCTCAAGTACTTTAATGGTGCTCAAGTACTTTGTATCATTAATGGTGCTCAAGTATTTTTTCTGAGTCCAAAAGGTCAAATTCGAGTCAATTTGGTTTAATAAAAGTCTGGTCAACTATTTGGTCAAGGCCCGTCCATTGGGTTTACAAGGTCATGGTTAACGGATATAAACATATATAGTCCATTATATATAAAGTATGCAGGCTCATGGATAATAAGTTTCAAACTATTAGCATATGAGCCCAAAACATATCGTTAACCCTAAAAATTGAAAAATTCTTCTTTCAACTGCTTGATCTACATACAAATGCATCATAATTAGATCATGATGAAATTTGTACAGTTTATTCATCCCAATATTTTTCCAATCATATTCAAATTTCAAGGAAATCCAACGTCCACATAAAAATATATTCATGACACCATATGACTGTTCCAATTAGCGTTTATGTGGATACAAGATTGGAAATATCACGTACGTTAGAGTATTTTCCATTACAAGTAGCTCAACAAGAACATTATATAACAGGCATAGAAAATAAAACATAATCCAACTGTTCAAATTTTTAAACATTAAGTTTTATTACGCTGGTAAAAACTAGGGTTTTTACGAATATAGACAGTTTCATTAAAATTAGGATTTGGAGATTGCATCATATTATGATTTAAATGAAATTTTTATTGATTATGTAATACCTTATTGGTTCACAGATATTAAATTTTGTGAAAATCTAACGGTGACATCTCTATGTTTTACGATCATATATTCGTGGAAACCTAGAAAATACTATGAAAACAAATTTCTTTTGTTAAAAAGAAATACCTGGTGATGCAACCATAATATTATAACCATAAGATCCGAACCACGCTAATCCTCGAGGAAAAATCCATAACCAATCTTGAACGAAGAAAAAAAATTGCACCAGTTGGTAGAGTCGTGTTGATGACGTGTTGCAGTAGAATAATAGGGAAAGAGAAAGAGATAAAGAAAGAGAAGGATTCTATTGATAAGAGAGTTGTGTATGTTACTGTTGATGGTAGTTTTTAGTATAGGGTTAAAATCTTAAAACACTAAACCCTAGAAGACATTTAAAACATTTACTAGGCGCATTAAATAAAAAGCTTTTAATGTGTCTCTAAATAATTACCAGGGTATATTTTTCAAATTAGGGTTGCGACAAACCAAGCCCTAATTCCCACGTGTGCCAATGGAAAATCATGCCAGCCATACCTAGCCCAAGATAGCCGCTCCATGCTAGTCGCACCATGCCTTGGCCCTATCTATGCTAGCCACATCACGTGTGCCAATGACAAATCATGCCAGCCACACCTAGCCCAAGATAGCATCGCCATGCCAATCGCACCATGCCATGGCCCTAGATATGCTAGCCGTATCTCGAGTTCCAATGGAAAATCATTTCTGCCACACCCAACCACGCCAAAGCATACCAACCATGCTAGCCGCACCCGTGTGCCGATGGAAAATCATGCCAGACACACCTAGCCCAAGCTAGCCGCGCCATGCCAATCGCACCGTGCCATGGCCCTATCTATGTTAGCCATATCACGTGTGTCAATGGAAAATCATGCCAGCTACACCGAGCCAAAGCTAGCCGCGCCATTCCAATCGCACTGTTCCATGACCCTAGCTATGCTAGCCACATCACGTGTAAAAATGGCAAATCATGCTAGCCACACCTAGCCCAAGCTAGCCGCGCCATGCCAATCACACCGTGCCATGGCCCTAGCTATGCTAGCCGCATCTCGAGTGCCAATGACAAATCATGCCAGCCACACCCAATTGCGCTAAAGCATGCCAACCATGCTATCCGCACCCGTGTGTCGATGGAAAATCATTCCAATCGCACCATGACATGGCCCTAGCTATGCTAGCCACATCTCGTGTGCCAATGGAAAATCATGCCAGCCACACCCAACCGCGCCAAAGCATGCCAACTATGCTACCTGCACCCTTGTGCCAATTAAAAACCATGCTAGCCATGCCTAGACCAAGCTAGTTGCGCCATGCCAATCGCACTCTGCCTTGGCCTTAGCCATCCTAGCCGTGCCACGCTGTCCTTATCCTCATGGCTACCAAAGTGAAAGCATGCAACAATCAACGGTTTTCCTTCAATCCCAGGAGCAAATCCTGGCCGCCCAAAGCCACCTCATGACTTTGGCCCCAAAACCTTAGCTTGGTCACGCACCTAACCAAGCTAGTCGCATCATGCCGAATATCCCGCGTCGTAGCCCCTAGCCGCTCCATCCTGCTGGCCTTCTCCTCACGGCTACCAAAGTGAAGGAATGCAACAATCAACGATTGCCCTTTAATCTCATGAGGAAATACTAGCCGCCCAAAGTCACCTCATGACTTTGCCCCGAGACCCTAACTTGGCCACGCACCTAACCAAGCCAGTCGTTCCATGCTTCGCCATGGCCCTCGTGTTGCGCCACCTTGTTGGCTTTCCCCCACGGATACTAAAGAGAAGGAATACACTAATCAACGGTTTCCCTTCAATCCCAGAAGCAAATCCTGGCCGCTCAAAGTCACATCATGACTTTTTCCAAAAAATCCTCGTCCCCACGCGCCAAAACCAAACCGCACCTAGCCAAGCTAGCCGCACCAAGCCAAGCTCCCTCGCCTTGTCTCTATCTATGCCATGCGACCATGGCAAACCCTCGGCCCCACGTGCCAAAACTGAACTGCACCTATCCAAGCTAGCCGCACCAAGCCAAGCGCCCTTGCCTTGGCCCTAGCTATTCCATGAGATAATGGCAAACCCTTGGCCCCACGTGTCAAGCCAAACTGCACCTAGCCAAGCTAACTGCACCAAGCGAAACAGCCATGCCTTGGCCCTAGATATGCTAGTAACACTATGCCAAGCCAAGAGCCCCTTTTCCTTGGCCCCAGCCATGCCATACGCCCATGGAAGGCCATTGGCCCCACGCGCCAAGTCTAAACAACACCTTGTCGCGCCTTCCCTACGCGACCACAAAAACAAAAGGCATACGGCCATCAATGGCCAACCTTCAAACCCAGGAGCGAATCTTGGCCGTCTAAAGTCACCTCATGAATTTTGGGTCCAAAACCTAAGTTTGGCCATGCCACACCAACGACATGCTAACCTAGTCGCGCAACCCCGATGGCCCTCACTACCAAAACTAAGGCGCATAACGCACCTCTCAAGATACAAAATATCGACCATCGAAGGTCACCACACTACAAGAAAAGTAGTGTATAGCCAAAGTTGCTAGTGAAGAGTTGTGGCATGTACCAATGGTATGTGTGGGATGTCTTGACCGCGAGTTATACTTTGAGTGCGGATGGCAATGCCAAAGTCGCTTAGTGGAGCATTTGGCATGTGCGGAATGCCTTGGCCGCGAGTTGTACTTTTAGTGCGGATGGCAATGCCAAAGTCGATTAGTGGAGCATTTGGCATGTGCGGAATGCCTTGGCCGCAAGTTGCACTTTGAGTGCGAATGGCAATGCCAAAGTCGCTAGTGGAGCATGTGGCATGTGAAGAATTCCTTGGAAATTGGCTAGCAGGTTGGGAATAAAAGTGGCTAGTGGTTGCGTGTTGGCATGTGCCAATGGCACGCACGGCCACTTTGGCCAAGTCGCGGGCACTACAATGTCATAGCGGCTTTGGAATGGAAATTGGCTAGTAGTTGCGTGTTGGCATGTGCCAATGGCACGCACGGCCACTTTGGACAAGTCGCGGGCGCTACAATGGTATAGCGGCTTTGGAATGGGAATTGGCTAGTGGTTGCGTGTTGGAATGTGCCAATGGCACGCACGATGACTTTGGCAAGTTGCGGGCGCAACGTTTTGGCATGTGCCAATAGCATAGCGTCTTGGAATAGAAAGTGGCTAGTCTTCGTGTTGGCATGTGCCAACGGAGCGCACGCCATCTGGGCCAAGTTGACGGCGCTAGTTTAGCGGCTTGGTAGAAAAAGTGGCTAGTAAGCGTTTTGGCATGTGCGGATGGCACGCGTGGCTAAGATGCAAGGAAGCCCTCGCGGTTTAGGGTTTTGAAACCCTAATTGGCTCCCTTCACTAAAACCATTGTAGAATTCTCATACGAACTCGGAGTTTGACGGTCATCCCGTCCATCTGACGGGAAAATAATTTCTTATACCCGCGGGAGAAGTTAGGTTTTGAGGCCGCTTAAGGCGTGAAAACATCCCGTAAGTGAAACTCATGAAGAGAAAGTGGCTAGCGGTGCGTTTGGCATGTGCCAATGGCACACACGGCTATTGGGCCAAGTTCTGGGGGATAGCTGGGCATAGCGGTTTGAAAATAGGAATTGGCTAGCGGTGCATGTTGGCATGTGCCAATGGAACGCACGAGCATTTGGGAGAAGTGGCGGGCTCTACTTTTGGCATGTGCCAATAGCATAACGACTTGAAATAGGAATTGGCTAGCGGTGCGTGTTGGCATGTGCCAATGGCACGCACATCCATGTTGGCTTAGGTTGCACGGTTAGCAAGCCTAGGGCGCTGCTTTGGCATGTGCCAATGGCATAGAGACTTAGTTTGGCATGGTTGCATTATGCAGTTTGGTTTTGGCGTTATTGCCATGGTGCGCAGTATGCGTCTTGGTTCTGGCATCGTTGCCATGGTGCGCAGTATGCGGCTTGGTTTTGGCTTCGTAGCCGTGGTGCGCAGTATGCGGCTTGATTTTGACATCGTTGCCATGGTGTGCAGTATGCGGCTTGGTTTTGGCGTCGTATCCGTGGTGCGCAGTATGCGGCTTGGTTTTAGCGTCGTTTCCATGGTGCGCAATATGCGGCGTGGTTTTGGCGTCGTAGCCGTGGTGCGCAGTATGCGGCTTGGTTTTGGCGTCGTTGCCATGGTGCGAAGTATGCGGCTTGGTTTTGGCGTCGTGGCCGTGGTGCGCAGTATGCGGCTTGGTTTTGGCGTCGTTGCCATGTTGCACAATATGCGGCGTGGTTTTGGCGTCGTAGCCGTGGTGCGCAGTATGCGGCTTGGTTTTGGCGTTGTTGCCATGGTGCGCAGTATGCGGCTTGGTTTTGGCGTCGTAGCCGTGGTGCGTAATATGCGGCTTGGTTTTGGCGTCATTGCCCTGGTGCGCAGTATGCGGCTTAGTTTTGGAATTAGGGTTCTGTGTCAAAAACCCTAATCCGGTATTTTTAAAATATACCCCTATTAATTATTTACACCTGAATTAAATGCTCTCAGTTAATGTGTTGCGGGCAACATTAGGTCATGGGGTTTTACGATTTTACCCCTTGTCTAAAATCCACCATCAACACCAATATTATCAATACCCAAGTTCCATTTCATTTCTTCAAGCAAAATTTCAACAACAAAAATCGAATCAACAAACCCTTCTCTGCACCTGAATTTACACCTACATTTGTAGACCAAATTTCAAACAAAACCAAATACTTATGCAAACCCGAACCTTCAACCGAATTAGCTCTTCACTTAACCTATTAATCTCCACCTGCACATCGGAAAAAAAAAATCAATGAGAATTTTCAGTAAAAGACTAGTTCACAGTGAGATGGAAGAAAGAAAATATGTATAGATCGAAGAAGATGGTTATAAATCCAAGATTATAATGCAACAACTGATATCGAATCATGGTGGAACAAGTTTACTTCCATTAATAGATCAAATCGACGCTGCGAGGACAAAACTTCTTGGATTTGAGATAAGGAATTGATTTGGGATTTGGGGTTTCAGAAATTAGTAACCACTCGACCTTAATCTCGAAGAGATTACTGATTTGAAACTTCATAATTTCTCTGAATCAAAGTACTGGAACCCTAAAAATCAGAGAATAAAAACGAGAGAGAAATAGAGAGGGGGGTCGGAGGAGAATGAGAAAGAGTTAGGTTTCTTCGATATTAATAGTCATCCGAGTCAGTTTTTGATCTGAATTGGCTGAATAGAACGAGTCAGCTAAGAGTGTGGGCAACCAGACTCGGTAGTCGCACGCGTACAACTCCAATCTGTTGCGAGTCGTAACAGAACGAAGCAGTTGCGAGTTTTGTAACAAGCAAAAACTGTTGCAAAACTTTTGCAACTAAATTTCGCAACAGAAAATTTCGCAACAGGGGAAAAGCAGTTGCAAAATCTAGTTGCTAATCAGGGAAAATGGTGTAGTGTTTTGTTTGCTGTTTAGGTTCCAAAATAACTATCTATATACATTGCACCGTATTTTCATCCACTTAAAAGGAATATCTTACGCTACAAGGACTTCACACTCCATTAACGACTTTAAATGAATAATTGATTTCTTTTTAATGAAAACCATAGACCATTTAATTTTTGAAACCGGCTTGCAAGGTTAGGGTAAATTGCTTAAGGTTAACGAACTTCATAAATTTAGAAAATCTAGACAATATGGAACTGTATTTCTAACCATCTCAAGTTATGAATTAGCTGGTCTCTGACACTAGAATTGTCTCTACTGCAAAGTATAAGTTTCTTCAGCTATCCTGTGTAAGCCAACTAAAATGAACTGATGTGTAGTAGTACTATGTAGTTGTTTCTCTTTCTGCTCTTACTGACATGAATCTCTCCTCTTACTTTGGCTTCTACAAGGTTTCTACATCTTCTTCCACAGCATGAGCAACAACCTAATCATACAGAATATACAAAGCTGTATTTACCAGGAAGCGATTTTTCTCTAGCAGCGCTAGAGCATTTTTGATCTAGCATTGCTAGAGCCGTTGGATTAACCAATCCAATGGTGGTGGTGGTTTATGATGGAAATTCAATTTTTTCCCTTGGAGTAAAAAACTCCACTGGCAACCACCACCATTGGATTGGTTAATCCAACGGCTCTAGCAACGCTAGAGCAATTTTTTTTCCTATTTACCATAATATACTAGAAGGAGGCGCAAAAAAGGATATTCAGCCTTTGGTTTGATTCCGAAGAAAACTGAAAATATCAGTCCGTCAGTCTTCAGATAAATTAAAGCTTATATTGCGAAGAAATCACATAACTTTTAGTTTTTTACTCTCAAACAAACATTATTATGAATTCTGAAAAAATCGCCATAATTATTTCATATTTTATTATTATATAAAATCCAAATATTGGTAGTTACAACCAGGAAAAAGGAAACAAAAAGGAGTACATGGAGACAATTAATCATTCTGAATAAACTTGTTATAAATTTTAACTGCAACGGAATCCATATATTTCCAGTATGGAAACCACCATTCTTGTTTCCTTGAAAATAAAACCAGGAATGGACCCCAAAATCCAACTCCAAACCCCACGGCAGCAATTGCAAACAACAATAATCTCTCCTTTGCATCCTTTCGGTCGACTTCATCAACTTCAATTGTAGGATTAGCATCATTGGTACTAGTATTCCGATCACCCTCACAAACTTTATTTGTTGGAGATCCACACAACAAAGGGTTCCCAACAAAAGCTGAACCATCCAAACTAAGTGTATCAAAGTGATCTTGTCTAGGAATTCTACCACTAAGGTTATTGTAAGATAAGTTAAACATCCCGAGAGAGTCGATTGTTGCCAATGATTGTGGGATAGGTCCTGACAATCTATTAGAACTTAAATCTAAGGACTCTAGAACAGACAAGTTTCCCATACTTGTTGGGATATCACCGGAGAAATGATTATGGGACAAATTAAGCGTATAAAGTAGTTTTAATAAACCTATATCTGTGGGAATGGTTCCGCCAAGACAATTGCACGACAAATCGATCGCTCTGCTGTTGTTATATAAATGGTCGAGTTGTACCATGACCCCTTTGGTCATAAACTGAATTCCAGGATAACTAATGTACGAAACAGTCCTATTGATGAATCCATCCAAGTTTCCTAATTTTGTAGAAATATTTCCGGAGAGATTGTTCAGTGATAAGTCTAATATATTTAGATATTTCAAATGAAAGATATTTTCAGGGATTGAACCGTTAAACTTGTTTGATCTCAAGGACAGGACATTAAGAAACTCGATAGAACCAATACCAGCTGGTATACTACCTCCAAAATTGTTATTGGCTAAGTTGAGAATCGATAAACTCGAGCTCAACTTATGTGGAAGTTCTCCAGAAAACAAGTTATCGCTCATCACAATGTACGTTGCAGGTTCTATAGACCAGAAACTAGCCTGAACCTTGCCACTTAACTTGTTATTTGCAAGATAGATTTCCGTCAAACTAGAACAATCTGCCAAAGTTTTTGGGAGTTTTCCCGTAAACTTATTTGACGATACAAAAATAGAAACTAACGCACCACCATGACATAAATTATCTGGTAACCTTCCTGAGAGCTTGTTTTCATCTACATAAAGACCAAGTAGCTGCGAATGTAAACCTAGTTCTTGGGGTAGTTCACCTGATAGCATGTTTTCAGATAGATAAATATATACTAGTAATGGAAGTAAAGCAATACTCACAGGTATTTCTCCACTTAATTGATTCATTTGCATATTTATACTTGTTAAGTTCTTCAATTTACCGATACCTTCAGGGATCATACCAGTTAACTTATTCACCGAAAAATCGATGCGTTCCATATTCATACATTCGAAGTCTTTCGGAATTTCACCTGACAATTTGTTCCCAGATAAATCCACGTGCGTTAAGTTCTTTAAGTAAAACAACTTGCCCGGAATCGTCCCTCTAAAATTATTCGATGCCAAATCAAGCACCCGAAGATTCGAAATTCTATCAATGTCATTCGGAATTTTTCCAACCAACTGGTTATCGACCAGTTTCAAAACTTCCAGCTTTGAACAATTTAAGATAGAAATTGGGAACTCCCCAAAAAATAATTATCAGAAAGATCAATTTCCATCAAGTTTTTCAAATTACAAATGAATTTTGGAATTTTTCCTGTAATATTCATTCTTGCAAGAAATATACTAGAGACAGAACCATGGGTGTCACATTCAATACGTTTCCAATTGCAGAGATGAGATGAATTCCATGATTCCAAATATAACGGGTTTCCAAATTCTTTCTTGAGTTTTAGAAGAATACTTCGTTCTTCTTCGTTCTCTTGAATTTTCTGAGAGTTTACTAAAAGAACGAATAGGGGAAGAAACAAGATGAGAGACACAATAACTTGTTTAGAAATCAACATTTTTAAGAAGATTGAATTATGATCTAATAACTCCAAGTTGTCGAATTATATAGACAGTTTGAGTTTTCTAGTCAAATAATATAACATTAAGATATTACAAGCATTTCACCTGTATTGCACGGCATTACAGCCACTTGAAAAAAAAAATATATCTGACACAACATATACTAATTACTATAGTTCTTTTTTATTGTGTGAGCCTCCAACGTAAAATATACGTTGCGCCCTGAATCAAAACGTACACAACATGCAATACATATACTTTAATTACCAACCATTTATAGAAAAGTAGCATACCTCAGAGTCCAGCTAGCAAGTATGTTCCTGTTTGAAACTGGAACGTCTTATATATGGTGAAACTTAGGAAGTGTGCAATAACTTGGTGAGTCTAATGATCGACAATAGAATGTGAAAGTCAGTCTACCATATGTTCATTAAGGAAATCCAACATAGCTACACAATATTACAACAAAGGGATTGTAATTGAGAAACATTCCTTATGAACGCCTTTATATATCACGTTTCAGGTAGCTTCTGGCGAGATCTGCTCGGACTGAGCTAGTTAAAGAGAATCCATCGAATCAATCGAAGTTGCACTAGTAAATGTAAACTTAATTCGATTTAGGCAGATCAATCCAGGTTGCACAGTTGGGTCGATACGGCTTGTAACGGAAGAACTTGTTTGAATCTACAGCTGAGAACATTTAAAATTCAGTTTTCCACCACCCCGTGGACCTATAGTTATCTGCTACCAAAAAAAAATAAAAAAATAGTCGCATTCTTTGGCCACCTTGGCAATCCTTTACACTGCAGCCATATCCACAAAAACATATTTCCCAGGCACGACCATGCATATCAGTATCCATTTTAGAGTGTCCATGGATCCTCCCCCTTAATCAAATTCACTACCATATGTTCCTTTCCTTGTTCTTCTTCTGTTCTATTGAGGTTTTGGCTTAGTCTCCCTCGTTCATTTTTTTTTTTTTTTTTCAGCTTTAATTTCAAAACCAAAACAAAACAAAAATGCAATGTTTTGTTTAGGTATCATAATTGGGAGGCAATTTGTTCACCGTTCACTATTGTGTTTATTTTGACAACTAGGTTCTGCTTTCACTTGCTTTATGAATATGGATGATTCTTGGCAGATTGCCAAAAAAGCCACCAAAAAAACCTTACACTCTCAGTTATTTTTGGTGTGGTCCTTGTGGGTTCTGTGAAGGACAGCAAGGGAACCAGCTTTTATAAGAGCTTTTGGGTCGGTTATTCCTCTGGCATTTTTTATGGCGGTCCGTGAATCATTTTTGTACGAATATATTCATGGTCAACCGGATCTTCAACTACGCAAAACCTCATTTGCAAAGTCTGGTCTACTAAAGTTGGTGGTTTTATCTTCATGAGTACTGACTTTGGATGGAGAGAGCGGCCAACCTAACAATCTAGTATTTATCAAAGAAAAAAAAAAAGGACAATCTAGTTCCAATCAACCAAACTTGGAGGGATGGCGTTTTAGTTTGTCAAATTTAAACATCAACAGAGCCGCATCATTTACGGGTTCTCCGGGAATTGACAAATTATTTTACTCTTAGTATAGTATTCGGCATACGTGATTTTTCTTTTCTAAATAATTTCATTAAAAATACATCACATAAACCCACCCCCACTAGACCAACGGTGGTTAGAAAAAAACCCGGCAGATGCATTCTCACGCAGAAGACATCGATGCATCCGGGCCCATCCTGTGAATCGGATTTCCAAATCCACTTGCAGGCGTGAGTTATATAGCATTATAATATATCCTGAATAATTTATGTTGGTGCACGCGGTCTCTTTTATTAGTTAGATGTTTCCACCCGATACCTATGAGATTTGTAAAATAATTGTCTCTGTTAGTCCGGCCCATCCCGTGAATCGGATTTCCAAATCCACTTGCAGGCGTGAGTTATATAGCATTATAAGTTATCCTGAATAATTTATGTTGGTGCACGCGGTCTCTTTTATTAGTTAGATGTTTCCACCCAGATACCTATGAGATTTGAAAAATAATTGTCTCTGTTAGTCCTAGCCGATCCAAATGAATTGGATTTACAAATACTCTTGCAAAGCGTGAGTTTTATAGTATTATAAGCTATCCTGAATAATTCATGTTGGTGCCCGCGGTCTCTCTTATTAGTTAGATGTTTCCACCCGGATACCTCTGAGCTTTGTAAAACAATTGTCTGTTAGACCGGGCCAATCCTGTGAATCGGATTTCCAAAGATAAAGATATTGATTCTTCAAAGATTAGAATTTGTTTTTTATTAATCTTCTCAAAAACGATGTGTTGTCCAAGCCAACGAAGCAGTGTGCCTTATACTCTTCTCCTCCTTTCAATCAACCGAACTGTAAATACTATTTATTTATTTTCTTGAATGGAAGAGAGACATATACTATTCAAACCGAACTCCAAATACTATTCAAACCATAATCTTCTCCTCCTTTTAAAACAATTTATGCAGTTGAGTTTCAATACTGGAATAGATTCAGTGTGCATCGAATCTGATTAAGTTTTGATGTAATTGAGTTCAATACTGGAATTAGTTCATTGTAGACCGAATCTAATTAAGTTTTGTTCAATGGAAACAGATTAAGGCTTGTCAAAAGCTTAATCACCTAATTTTCCATGTGAAATTTGATATAGCTAGGATGAAAAATCATCACCAAGGTAGAAAGTGAAAGACAGTATACATTAGTTTGATCTATGGAGATTGTTGTGGATGTGAAATATGAAGCGGTGAGATGGAAAATCTGAGAAGATGGGAGATAGTTAACGCCCAAACTACAAAGTTAAAACACATCGTTTTTTTTTTCTGTATCTTGTTTTTTTTGATGACATGTCAAAACGAAAATTTGCATCTTTCCGCCACGTCAAAATCAGCTGTTACAGAGCTGTCAAGAAGCTGGTCATATAGCATTTTCGGTTTCAACATCATCGTTACCCATGATAATGACCACCGTTGGCATCAAAACCAAAAAGAAAACTGAAAAAAAAAAAAAAGATTCCTGCTCGAAAGAATATCCCGAATACAGCCTACCCAACATAGGTTTAACTCCAAACATTAACAATAACAAACATTAGTATTGTGATCACAATAATACTAGGATGATGCGTTTAACATTCCATTATTGAGCTGCGAAAGACTATTCTTTACTTTATCAAGTTTTAGGAGAGTCATTGTGTTTTATGCGTTTTGAGTGAAGTTGTAGAACAGGGGAGGCACGAATAACTTGAAAATAAAATTCCTAACAAACAACCCGAGTGACCGAGTTTGATCCCAAACGGCAAGTCAGAAATTTAATTATATAAAAATTTCCCATTTAAATCGTGATTTTCCAACTCAAACGAGTCGCTTATTCAGTACTTAACTCGGCCACTATAAATAGCAAAACCTAGCCGCCGACAACCACATTTTACCGGGATAAAAAGGTAGTTTGAGGTATAACTTCCTAAACTTACAAAACCCTAAAAGTGGTGATTAAGCGGCTATAAATAGCAAAACTATACGTCTCTTTCCTCAGCCACCGCTCAATGACACCAATGGTGCCATACTCCACCGTCGATCTGTTCCATTCTCCCCTGTCAGTCTGTTCCTATGGAAGGTGATTCAATACTATGACGAAGGTGGTTCAATACTATGTCCACTGCCATTCTCCTCCTTGTTGTGTTCTAATTTTATATGGAACATGAAACAGATGCATCTTGATTTGCACGATGGTTTCACCTCTCAGAGGCACAAAGCTAATCAGATCTTGGATCTCTCTGAGAGGATATACCATCATGCTGATGAAGTTGCTTCAATACTATCTCTACCCATTCTCCACCTTAATACTCAACACGTTTATATGGCACATGAAAACAGAAGCATCTTGATTTGCACATTGATTTCTCCTCTGAGAAACACAAAGCTAACCAGCTCTTCCATCTCTGAGAGGAGAAATCATTGGGCCGATGGATATGGTTCATCCCGTACTTTGGAATTGTTTTTATTATTACTTCAGCAGATACAAAAAACATAGAAGCATCCATGATGACTTTTCTTCTCAAAAACATAGGTTATTCACGCCCTTATAAGTTATATGATCATTCAGAGGAAAAGTGACAATAAAATTAGTTCTACCTGGAGATTTTTTTATTCTTTGCCTGTTGAACGTTATAAATTTTTAAAATATGGATAGGATTTATGGTTTCTGCAAGTGGATGTGAACTGTCGTTGTATGGTGGTAGCCATCCCAGGTGGCTGTTGAAAACTTGAGGCTGGTAATTTTCTGGTTGTCTTTATCGTTGGGGAACCTACAGTTATTTATTCTAAAAAATGCTGGTATCCAGTTATGCCTTGTTTATAGGCTTTGCCCTAATTTGTTTGTTGGGTAATGGGAGTGACTTGGTTGTATTTATGATTATTGGAAATTTTAACAGTGTTGTTAACTTGTTATTTTGTCTTAGATTTATTTTAGAAAATTCTAAACAAAACATTTAGAAAAACTGCTAAACCACTTTGAGCCTTTGGCATTCACTTTGGCACCCATTAATTCCTAACCAAATGGTTCACCATTCGGGGTTAGTTTTGAAGTAAAATGGGGTGTTTTTTCTACGGTTTGTTATGATCATTTTTTTATATTTTTTTTTGAAGGAAACATCTTGATTTCATTAATATTGTAAAATTGGATACATCAATTCCAAATACATCAAAGATGGGAATAATAAAAGATTACATATATCTTGTTTCTTGTTTCATAGATGAAACTGATATTTAAAAAAGGGATGTGAAATAAATTCCTGCCATTTGAATTTGTCTTCTAAATTAAGAGTAAAATGTCCCATAAGGGAGTAATCTCCCTTAAACATAGAAAGCAAAGATCAACGTCTATTATTATTATACATCAAAAATCTATTCTGCATCTTCTAATGTCCAAGATAAATAGAAATCAAAGATCTATTGTTATATCACGATTTCATCATGGGTTTTTATGTTTCTTTCCCCTTGTTTGAATGACCTTTGAATTGAATGTTTGAATTTCATTAAGATACCCTCTTCTGTTTTGGGAAGATCCAGAAGAAAGATTTTTTGTTTGTTTGTTTGTTTGTTATTATCTTATATTACGGGTCAGACCAGTATAGACCGTACTGGTTCGTAAAGGCCGACGGTCGAACCGTCCGGGTCAGCCGGTTTTCAAGATTTAACACGTTTTTTTTTTTTAAATTACCGGGTCACTGCTTGACCGGACCGGTAATGCGGGTCACCGATTTGACGGTCCGACCGGCCGGTCCGGTCCAGTTTTCAGAACACTGAAATAATCTAAGAAAACGTCTATCACATCAGAAGGTTTTGGGGTCCAAACACTTGTTTATAAATTGACATAGAACTATTTTTTTTAAAGTGCAGACAATTAGCATCATAAGTTACTTAAAACTAAAAGTGTTTACAAAATAAAAATGAGTTCAACTTCTAAAAACTAAAAAGGTGAATTACTCGCCTACTGGCTAGTCTACTGTACTAAATCTAGTATCTAAAGAAAAGAAAGATCATGTGATGTGATTCATATCAAGCGACCAGCTTCCTCCATCAAAAAATGTAGAAGTTTCACCCATGAATGCGCTGGAAGCCTGAAATCAATCAAAGTATGTCAATTAGTTACAATAACAAAGATTTAACATACCAACGATGAACTCAGAAATATCAATTTACTGACAGCGGCCATTGGCATCATTACCTTGTCTAACCCAATAAGAATCAATCATCTATGATGATGGAAGAAGTAGCAAGGTCGCCAAATAGATCTGTAAGGGAAATGAACAATTACAATGAAAGTTGATGTTAGTAATCAAAGCACCGACAATGGGGTATAATTCTCATATGCCATCCATGTGACGCAACCAGATGACCATGAGAATATTAATCCAATATTGAGAGCAGGAAAACTGCAAACAATTTAGGAAATGAAAATATAGACATACCAAACTCAGCAATATCAATCTCCTCCTCCTCGACTCCAAGGATAGAAGAATCCATGTTCATTGGTGTATGTAACCAATTCTGCAACAAAATTAAGGCCTCAAACGTCCAAGGCTTTAAGGAACTTCGAAATGGTAACCTGCACAAAAGAAACAAGTTACAAGTTACAACAGTAGTTACAATACAACAAAATACAAAATGGTACTACTGGTAGTGAAGACTGAAAAACATAAATGGTAATACTAAGTAAAGTACAGTAACATAAACTCATCCAAATCAGCAGAACAAGAAATTGGGACCAGATAAATAGACTAGGATAAGAAATTATGGATGACTAGGATAAGAAATTAGGGACCAATAAAACCCTGTACCCTTCACCCTTGTGATGATTAATAATTTAGATGACTAAGATAAGAAATTAGGGACCAGAAACAAAAAGGACATGTACCCTTGTGATGATTAATAATTTAGATGACTAGGATAAGAAATTGGGACCAACCTAAATCGGACAAAAAAACAAGTCAGACAGGAGTACATAACAAAGGAAAATGTACCCTCTCCTTTCCATAATGTAAAATTTGTGTCAATGTGCCAGTAATAACGCCAAACAAAATGAATTGTAGCATAGCAGAGATATTGACAGGTATTCCATTTCAAAGAGAACAGAAGCAGATACAGATAAAAACTAAGAAACAACAGTTTTGAAATGTCGCCTTGCAAACATAGTAGGATTGCCAAGTTTGCTGGAATGAGTAGCAGGACAACTTACAACGAGGATAAACATTCCCAACTTCCTAGAAAATTTCATAAAGCATAATTCCACCAAGGCTAGCAAAATGTTGTTGTACTCTACTTAGTAAAACTCATGAAAGACAAAATGAATCTATCAAATAACTGAACAGATTAAACTTTACGTTTCACAAAATCCCCAAATCCAATTCCAATATACACAAAAGTTTAACAAATCAAAGTCAGAATATCGCAAGATCAATTAATCAAAGATTGTAACTGTTTGTACCCAAAATTACTTTTGGGCACGAAACACGATGAATAGATAACTTTGTGAGTATTTTGGGTTAAGAGACGAATCGAAGAACAAATAAAAAGACATAGTTTTAACGTGGTTCGGAATAGTTTTCCTACTTCCACGGACGAATCCCCTTGGGGGTGATATTTTATTGATATTTGTGTTACAATGTCTGTTTTCTTGTATTGGCTACCCCCGTTTCCTCTCTCCTAGGGTATCTCCATTTATACAGTTTTAAAACCTAATTTTGAAATGGACTTAAATGGCATTAATATGCCCAGCAATCAATTACGCATGAAACTGCCTCCATGCCTGATGAAATCAATTCTGCCTGAAACTGCAAGAAACTGCCCTCCTATTTTAGTTCTGCACTTGCTGGCTTTGCATGCCTCCTGGCATTAACTATGCATAAAACTGCACATTGATGCCTCTATGATGATTTCTGAATGAAACTGCACATTCATGCCTCCATGATGATTTCTGCATGAAACTGCTTATTCATGCCTCCATGATGATTTCTGCATGAAACTGCTCATTCATGCTTCCATGATAAATTCGACATGATGGCATACTGGATTGATGGTTGACATGCATAATGGCTAATAGTATGGATGGATACTAGATGGCTGGCTGACTGGATTGGTTGCACGGGTAGAAACTGGATGGAGGTGCGATGTGCAACCTGACTTTGATAGTTGACCAACGGTTGTTCTTGACTGTTGACTGAGTGTTGACTTTGACTATTGACCGAGTGCTGACTTTGACCATTGACCTTGACCATTGATCGGGTGTTGACTTTTACCATTGACCGATCATTGAATTTATGTAATACTGGTCAGGCTGGTGGGATGCTTCGGTTGACTAGTTAGCGGGCTTGGATGAGGACCAAAATGTGATTCAAGTAACAATTGGGCCCATTAAGTGGTATTTTTTCTTATAGTACAAACTTCGCCCCCTTTTAACCTCCAACTTGTTGGGGGTTAAGAAAATTTTTTTTTCTTTAGTCAATGAAAAAACTCGCCCCCAAGTGTGAATTATTGATGTTGAGGTGATTGGAAAACTTCCCTTGTTGTTTGCGGGAATCAAGACGCCCCCGAGAGTAAATTTCTGTTGTTGAAGCGAAAAGAAAGCTGCCTTGGATGATTATGGAAATCTCAATTAAATCGCCCCCAAGTGAGGCTATTGTGAAAAAGTTGAGTATGAATCACTATTTTATGTAGAAACATGAATGAAAGTTGAACTGGGTAGTAGTTTCTATTGGTGTTAAGCTACTGTCAATTACGGACTGAGCTGGGTAGTTGCGAGCGAAAGGGTGTGACCCTTTAGTTGTTGAAATGGTAACAAACTTTGTGTGTTGTTGGACCTCCGATGGTATTAATAGTGCAACTGGATTGCAGTGGTTGCGGTAAATTTGACTTCGACGGCGACAAAACTTTCCTCTGCAGTAATGATAAAAACTGGGTAGGAACTGCATTGAGAAAAACTAGTCTGCAGCATCTGCGATCATTTGGACTGCAACAACAATGAGAAAAGCTGCACTGCAGCAGCTGCGATCAGCTGGACTGCAGGAGTAGTGAGAAACACTGCACTATAGCAGCCGTGATTAGATGGACTGCAGGAGCGACGAGAAAAGATACGATGCAGCAGCTTCGGTCAGCTGAACTGTAGGAAAGACGAGCGGAGATACACTGCATCAGCTGGGATGCAGGAACTATGAACAGGGAAGGACTGCAGCAGCTGTGATCAGCTGGAATATAGCAGCGACGAGAAAAATTATACTGCAGCAGCTGCGATCAACTGGACTGTAGTATATGCAAACATAGCTAGACTGCAGCAGTAACGAGTAAAGTTACACTGCAGTAGCTGCGGTCAGCGGGACTGCAGGGATTGCGAACAGGGATAGACTGTATTAGCTGCGATCAGCTGGACTGCAGGAACGGCGAGCCTCACTGCATCAACTGCGATCAGCTGGACTGCAGGATATGCGAACATAGCTAGACTGCAGCAGCTGCGATCAGTAGGAATGCAACAACAACGAGCAAAGTTACACTGCAGCAGATGCGGTCAGCGGGACTGCGGGGATTGCGGACATAGATTATCGTGAAGAATTCATCAGCCACGTTTGGCTTGGAGTTACCAACATCCTTCGGTATGGCCGAATTTTTCTCTAGCGGTGTCATGACAAAGATTCTCTCATAGCACTTCCGCTTTCCAAACAACTACAACGAAACAATACGAGGAGAAATTATTACTGAAAATGCACGGAAGTTATTTTTCCATCACACAAGCCAGTCTGTTTCAAGGATATGCCTACAACATGGAATTCTCGTCCAACTGGGGAGGTGTGCCCCACAATGGGGGACTATGAACACGGCCATACCAAAACAAGGAGCAAACCCTAAAAATCTAGGTTTTTGTGAGAATACAGGGCCATTACTATCACGTGTCTACCTTGCACAGTGAGTAGGGGCGGTCAACATTACTATGGTATCCATGCCTAAGTGTTACAACAAGCTAGGGAAAAAAATACCTAAGATTCATGATAACATTTCTACAAGGTCATGAAAAGGTACGCCTACAACTAGGGTTTACACCAGTAAAAAAAAAACGAGTTAAAGAGAAGTGTTGGAAGGCGTACCTGGGATTCGATCGCACGCTCTGCTTTACTGCTATCACATGGCTGGGAGGAATAAAGAAGCGTCAAACAAAAGAGAACCCGACCCTCCTTCATATATATACATGGTACGTGGGAGCTTGAACAAATAAAGGATTTCTTATTTTGAGCCAAGACGGGAAAAGAGGAAACTTGTCCCGCAAAGACCAATTTCCATGTCCAAGACCACTCATGCCATATCACGGCCCCATCACACCATACCACGGCCCCACCGCGCCTAGCCGCCCATGTATGCCATTTTCGTGGCCTTAGCCAAGTCCTCGCTCCATCATCGCGGCCCCACCGTGCCTAGCCGCCATTTGCATGCCATCGCCACGGCGCTAGCCAAGACCTCGCTCCATCACCGCGGCCCCGCCACGCCTAGTCGCCCCTGCACGTTTCACCATGTCACTGCCGCAACAAGGACCAAGCCACCTCTTGTCCCTTCGATCCAAGCCGTCCACTTGCTTTGCCTTCCATAACCGCACCCCCCTTTGCCTTTGAGATGTACGACCAGACCAAGATGGTAACTTCTACCTAACCACTCCACGGTCTGCATTCCCAGTACAACTTACACAGGACCGCGAGCCAAAACTCTCTTTACCACTCAAAAAGGTTAGTCGGATTCTCCTGGCCATCTTTGCAATGATTTACGCCTCGATTCCGTCCTTGTTTGTCACCATCATATGCTTACCTCGCAACAAGGAACTTCTTCCGAGCTAAGTATGGGACTTAATGTTGATGGTAGTTTTTAGCTTAGGGTTAAAATCGTAAAACACTAAACCCTAGCAGACAATAATGTCACAACATTTAAAGCAACAAGCATTTACTAGGAACATTTACTGAAATCTTTAATGTGTGTCTAAAATAATTACCCGGGTATATTTTTCAAATTAGGGTTACGACGAGCCAAACCCTAATCCCCACGTGTGCTAATGGAAAATCATGCCATCCACACTAACCGCACCAAAGCCTGCCAACCATGCTAGCCGCACTTGTGTTCCAATGGAAAATCATGCCAGCCACACTAACCGCGCCAAGGCATGCCAACCATGCTAGCCGCACCTCTGTGCCAATGGAAAATCATGCCATCCATACTAACCGCGCCAAAGCATGCCAACCATGCTAGCCACACCTCTGTGCCAATGAAAAATCATTCCAGACACACTAACCGTGCTAAAGCATGCTAGCCGCACCTATGTGCCAATGACAAATCATGTCAGCCACACTAACGGTGCCAAAGCATGCCAACCATGCTAGCCGCACCTCTGTGCCAATGGAAAATCATGCCAGCCACACTAACCGCGCCAAAGCATGCCAACCATGCTAGCCGCACCTCTATGCCAATGTAAAATCATGCCAACCACATCAACCGCCCCAAGGCATGCCAACCAATCTAGCCGCACCTCTGTGCCAATGGAAAATCATTCCAGCCACACTAATCGCGCCAAGGCATGCCAACCATGCTAGCATCACCTCTGTGCCAATGGAAAATCATGCCATCCACACTACCCGCGCCAAAGCATGCCAACCATGCTAGCCACACCTCTGTGCCAATGAAAAATCATGCCATCCACACTAACCGCGCTAAATCATGCCAACCATGATAGCCACACCTTTGTGCCAATGAAAAATCATGTCAGCCAAACTAATCGTGCCAAAGCATTCCAACCATGCTAGCCGCACCTCTGTGCCAATGGAAAATCATTCCAGCCACACCAACCGCGCCAAGACATGCCAACCATGCTATCCGCACCTCTGTGCCAATGGAAAATCATGCCATCCACACTAACCGCGCCAAGGCATGCCAACCATGCTAGCCGCACCTCTGTGCCAATGGAAAATCATGACAGCCACACTAACCGCGCCAAGGCATGCCAACA
The DNA here is from genome assembly GCA_023529315.1 of Papaver bracteatum. NCBI lineage: Eukaryota > Viridiplantae > Streptophyta > Magnoliopsida > Ranunculales > Papaveraceae > Papaver > Papaver bracteatum. The sequence continues at coordinate 451,718 of JAJJWX010001087.1, read as the reverse complement.
AATGTAGCCGCACCTCTATGCCAATGGAAAATCATGCCAGCCCCGCTATGGCCCCTTATGTCGCCCCACCATGCTGGCCTTCCCCATGCGGCTACCAAAGTGAAGGCGTGCAACAATCAACGGTTTCCCTTCAATCCTAGGAGCAAATCATGGCCATCCAAAGTCCCCTCACGACCTTTGGCCCAAAACCCTAGTTTGATCACGTACCTAGACAAATATATCCACATCATGCCAAACGCGTCTTTCCATGGCCCACCATGTCGCGCCACCATGCTAGCCTTCCCTATGCGGCTACCAAAGTGAAGGCATGCGACAATCTAAAATTTCCCTTCAAGCCCAGGAGAAAATCCTGGCCGTCTAAGGTCCCCTCATGACCTTTGGCCCAAATCCCTAGCTTGGTCACGCACCTAGCCAAAGCTAGCCACGCCGGCCGCGCCTTTCCAAACACGTCTCGCCATGGCCCCCCATGCCGCTCCACCATGCTGGCCTTCCCCATGCGTCTACCAAAGTGAAGGCGTGCAATAATCAACGGTTTCCCTTCAATCCATGGAGCAAATCCTGGCCGTCCAAAGTCCCCTCACGACCTTTGGCCAAAAACCCTAGCTTGGTCACGCACCTAGCCCAAGCTAGTCACGCCATGTGCCTATGGATACCCCTTGGCCCCACATGCCAAGCCAAACCAAACCTAGCCAAGCTAGCCGTGCCATGCCAAACTCACTTGCCTTGTCCCTAGCCATGCTAGTCACGTCATGCCAAGCCAAGTGCCCTCTCCTTTTCCCTATCCATACCATACGCCTATGGATATCCCTTGGCCCCACATGCCAAGCCAAACCAAACCTAGCCAAGCTAGCCGCGCCATGCCAAACACACTTTTCCTTGGCCCTAGCCATGCTAGTCACGTCAAGACAAGCGCCCTCGCCTTGTCCCTATCCATGCCATACGCCCACGGCGAACCCTTGGCCCCTCATGCCAAGTCTAAACACACCCTAGCCTTGCCACCCTGTTGGACCTCACGCCGCTACCAAAACGAAGGCGTGCAATGATCAACAGTTTTCCCTCCTCTCAAGATGCAACATCTCGACCATCGAAGGTCACCAGGCTAGCAAGTTCCCCGAGCTCGACTTGCCCAAGACACAATGACGTGTTACATGTTCTCCAAAAGCATTCGAGACATCAACACAAACTGGGAGATAGCACGGTGGTGGAGCATTCACCTGACGCACACTACGTGCTGGGTTCAAATAACACCACCCTCCACTGAATAACAAGTTGATTCGGACAAGACAATACTCAGAAATACTTACTTAGCTCTCCTCGTGAGCTCTCCTACCTTTTTTGAAAACAAGTCGTAGAAACCCAACTGCTCTTCCAGAATCAACTATTCTGGTATCACCACTCTCCTTGCTTCCCTCTCCAAAACCAACCCATTCTCCTCCTCTTTGTGACCGAAGCAACTCTGGAACAACCATTTCTTGGTTTAGGCCGGACTTGTACAAATTGATATCTCGAATCTAAAGTACTCCCTTGTAGTACATTGTTTAGGGTTGAAACAGTTTCTCACCTTCACACCCGCAATTACCAAAATCAGCAGAAACTATTTTCACCTATAAACAGCTGGTTAAACGTATTTTACGATATCTGAAGCATACCATTGATTATGGACTGGTTTTCAAGCCTCATAAACACTATTCTCTGCATGCTTACTCTGATGCCGATTGGGATGGAAACTTGGATGATCGCAGATCTACTAGTGGCTACTGCATATGTTTTGTGGAAATATCATCTCTTGGAGTGCAAAGAAGCATAAAAAAGTTTCGAAGTCTAGTACGGAGGAAGAATATCGAGGGGTTGCCATTGGAACTTCCGAGCTCATTTGGATTAAGTCATTGTTAAAAATAATTGGGTATCAACACTTCTGCTCCCTCCTTATGGTGTGATAACTTAGGAGCGACCTATCTCACGAAAAATCCTATCGTTCATGCACGCACAAAACATATAGAGATCGACTATCACTTTGTTCGTGAGATAGTCGCAAATAAACAACTTCATGTCAGGTTTATCAGCACCAGAGACCAGCTAGCTGATGTTTTTACGAAGGGCTTGTCTTCACCTCGTTTTTAATACATAAGAGACAAGTTGAACATTTGACAACTCCGGTTCAACTTGAGGAGAGGTGTCATCACAAGTCATCAACAACTTGCAAAAGACTCTCAACCATCTACGTCAGCTCAGGAAGTGGTTTAACAACCCAATACTAAGTCTCGTCATCAACAGAAGAGTCTGACTAATAACTTGGATCTAATGTGTATTTCCTACTTTTACGTTTTGAATAATGTACTGATTTTCATATAAATAGAAGTTAAAATATCCAAAGCTCGTGTGAAAGATATTCTACCCAAAATCACTTTCTAGATGGTGGATTTGTCGTAGTGGCTTGGAATTGTACTGGTAGTTTCTATGATTGGATTTTGGGGAGACCTGAAAAAATCGATAAGGGAGCTTGTTGCAAGTCGATAACTTATTTGGGTAAGAGATGCTTTGAGGATTACTACGATAAATATAGCGGCATGTATGATGAGTGTGTGCGCACAATGTAAGCGTATGCATTATTATTACGGATTATGTACCTGCAACTACATATCTAAAGCTAATTCAAATAATAAAAGTAAACAGATGAAATTTTTATCGATTCCGACTTTGTTTATTCGTATTTTATGAGTGTACTGATCTCATGGCATTCACACTTTCTGACCGATGTCGGGTGAGTTGCGTCTTCGCAAAGCAGACGGCCGGTGTAAAAACTTTTGTCGAACTTTTGGGGGACGATTCTTTAAAAGATAGTCCCCTGCTCAACCTGGTACTTGCTACTGGAAAATGAGCTCTGGTTTCTGGTTTCTGGAATTATGTCATTATTATAAAGGTAGGTTGGGCTCCGTTTAGGGTCTTCAACCATTATAGACTTCCACTTGTTGAGCCTTGCCATACTCTTAGAGGGATGTTTTTGGGCATACCAAAAATTATCGGGCATACATTTTGTCTAGGTTTGGATCACAACTTGTGAGCCGAACCTAGCAAACCTAGGAAAAAAAAAAGTTGTGAGCCGAACCTTGAGTATGCCCGATAATTTTTTGGTATGCCCAAAAACATGTCTCTACTCTTGGGCACTAATTACGGATCATTATTATAAAGGTACGTTGGGCTCCGTTTAGGGTCTTCAACCATTCTAGCAAAGCCCCTCACCACAAACTAACTTGATCAAGAAAAAATACCTGCATTTTCAGTGATCTTTGGCCTGTACACTTGTTTTCAGTGAAGAAATTGATCAATCTAAAAGCGTACCCAGAATCACAACATTTAAACCGATCAAATGCAATGTTATTAAGACTAACACCATTCAAAGATGATCTTCTGGTCAGGGACTATGCGTACTCATCCCCTTGGACCCATACAACTCAACTATCTGACGGACCCATACAACGCAACTATCTGACGGCCAAAGCAATAACTAGCAGAGCAAATGTTCCAATGGTATCTGCAGAAGCTAGCTAGGGGTTGTCCCACTGCTGCAATGAAACGGAAGATGGGTAGTGCTATCTGATTTAGGTTGAACGCTAAAAGCAGTTGGAAAAAAAACCCGGAGCAAAAAATAAAATAAAAAATTATGCGAAATAAATATCGCAATTATAAAGAAGAACCAATCTAAAATTTGGATGCATACTTATTTGGTTTAAGTAGAGCAAAACTCTTAGCGCTAGATCCCCAGAATGTGGTGGATGAATATCACCCTCAAATGCAGAAGATTATGACTGGAGTGATTGAAACAATGAGCTACAAATGATGAACAAAGCTAGTGTTCAAGACTCAGCACCAAAGCATTTGCAATAAGAATCAACAATTTTCCAATTAATATTAGAAATATTATTCAAAGTTCCAACTGAGTACATAATTACATTATTACTGTTATATATTTTGAATATAACCAATTAATTTTACAGCAACAGAATCAACAATTTTCCAATAAGGAAACCACCATTGATGTCTTTTTAGGAACAAAACAAAGAAAAGACCCCAAAATCCAACTACAAAACCCAAAGCAACAATAGCATACAACAACAGCTTGTCTTTTCGATCTTCTCCATCGTCCTCATCAAATTCATTCGCAGGATTAGCATCACTAGTACTAGCATTGCGATCACCATCGCAAAGTTTATTTGTTGGATATCCACATAGTAACTCATTCTCCAAAAAAGCCGAACTATCCACACTAAGCGTATCAAAATGTGAACCCCGAGGAATCTTTCCGCTCAACTTATTATAAGATAAGTTTAGAAATGCAAGAGTATCGATTATTACCAAAGATTGTGGGATACACCCAGACAAATTATTGGAACTCAAATCCAAAGACTGTAACCCAGACAAATTTCCAATACTTTCCGGGATATCATTGGAGAAATGGTTATGTGACAAGTTAAGTGAAGAGAGCAGTGTTAGCAAGCCTATCTCTTTTGGAATGCTTCCCTGGAGATGATTGCATGATAGATCAATCACTGACGTGTAGTCGTTTAATCGATTCATGTGTATCATATTCCCTTTGGTTGCCAAATACAATTGAATATCACCATAGTTCCTGCCTTGTAAATGATTGATTATAATCAGTCCTCTCAACTTCCCTAATTCACTAGGAACGTGGCCATGGAGATTGTTTAGCGCTAAGTCTAATATTTGGAGTTGTTGCAGATGAGTAATTGCTTTGGGTATCGACCCATTAAACTTGTTTGACCTTAAAGAAAGAAACCGAAGGTACTTGAGTGAAGAAATAGTAGTTGGTATACTACCTTCAAAGTTGTTATTCGCCAAGTTAAGAAATTTTAACTCGTGAAATTTACTGATGATGTGAAGAGGACTACCTTCGAGATGGTTGTTATTTAACTGGAGAAAGCTGATGTACTTGGCTAACTTAAGCCCATCTGGAACATTTCCGGTGAGATTGTTGTTGCCAAGTTGTAGACCACGCAGATCTCCACAATACCCTATATTAGAAGGTATCGTCCCAGATAGTTTGTTGTTGGACAGATCAATATATTGGGTAGATGTGAATCCTGGTTGTGTTGGACATATAGTAAACGGAATTGAACCTGAAAGTTGATTACCAGATAGACTGACGGAGTAAGCATTAAATAGTCTTCTTCCTAATTCTGACGAGATTTCACCGCTGAACTTGTTACTTGATAGATCAAACTCTATTATACCTTTAGGTGGAAGAGGCAGAGGACCATGAAGTTTGTTATCAGGCAGATATATCTTTAGAAGATATTTGAGTTTGAAAAGACAAGATGGGATGGTTCCCGTTAAGTTATTTTGAGAAAAATCCAATACCACAAGATCAGTCAAATTACAAATGGAAATAGGGAATAATCCTTTGAGATTGCATGACCTTAACCTTAGATATTTTAGTCTAAACTTAGGAGGGTACAAGAAGTATTGACCTAAATGTAATCTCATATCTAGGTTTAACCGGCTATTAAACCTCATATCAAGGGCAATTAGGTTTTCATTCATCAAGGAGAAAAACGAAACATTACCCTCAATAGAGTTTCCAGGAACTAGCAAAGTGCCTAAGATTTCGGAGCTTTGATAGGCAACTTGGTATAGTTCCTTAAAATTATTGTAATCCAAAAGAAGTATTTGAAGAGGAAGATTCTCACAGATTGATTTTGGTATGGACCCATCGAAATTATTAAAAGATAAGTCGAGATGGTAAAGGAATTTTAGGTTGGAGACTGAAGGAAGAATAAAACCTGAACTGAATTATCAGATAGGTCAAGATATTGGAGTTCGGAAAGATCATAGAATGAAGAATGTAGTGATCCGTCGAGATAAGGGACTGAACCATGGAGATTACAGCCAGCTAACTCAAGAGTAGAAAGTGAAGTCAAATTAGCCAGCTCAACTGGGAATGGAAAATCAAGTACAAAATTGTGATTCATTTTAAAAGATGATAAACGAGAAAGATTATGAAACTCGTGAATGGGGAAAACTGGGCTAGATATATTGCAATATGAAAGGTCGAGCTCCCTGAGATTAGAAAGATACGATACATGTTCTCCGAATTTCTCTTGTGGAGACGTAGCCTCGTATATATCAATACCGCTCAACCTTAATACCTTAAGATTCACTAAACCTCTCATCCATTTTGTGGATAATGATTCTAAGCAAGAAGTCCTAAAATAATCGGAGTTGCAGGATAAATCGAGGAACTGTAGAGACGATAAGTTGGCGACTTGTGTGGAAATTGATGATGCAATATTCGTGTAGGAGAGATCAAGATGGGTGAGTGATGTTACATCAGAAAACTTACGTGGGATATCTGATTCCTGGAAGTCATTATAGGCAAGATCGAGATACTCTAAATGAGTAACTTTCAAAAGTGAAGCAGAAAACTTACCTGACAGCAAAGTGCTTGGTGGATCAAAGGCATCAAAGGAATCATACTCAAATTCCTCGATGTAATTTTCAAGGCCTTTATTTCTTAGATCGATGGAGACGACCCGAAATGAGTCATTGGAACATTTAATGCCATGCCAATTACAACAGTTATATTGGATGCCTTGTTTCCATGATGATAAACGATTTGAAGGGTCGTCCAAAGAGGATTTAAAGCTCAAGAGAGCACTTCTATCCTCTTCGTGGCAGCAGTGAGAGGCAAGCGGGAACTTAGTGATGCTGATCCCCAAAAAGACCAAGAAATAAAGATGCATAAAATGGAGATAAAATGACGCTACTTGAGTGTTCTTATTGAATGAAGCCATAACTAGTTAGCTTCTTTGATATTTAGATGTTTTGTTTGATGAATGAATAAGTAGAATGGCTTTGATATGAACTTGTACTATTTAAAATGTTCAACATTATAATGTTCGAAGAACCCCTACGTACTAGTTCAATTATTTGAGATTGTCTGTATTTTCATTCATCGACTAGATTCGCTGATTAAGCTTGACTTGGAAACCGAGTAGTCTGTCAGCCATTGTTGAATTATCTAGAGAGAGATTAGCTAATTATTTCCATCAGGTAAAGAGGAGACTTTCTTAATATATATATTCACTAATTAATTTAAGGTTGGCAAGTTAATCATGATATGTTCTATTAGAAAGTTTGATGGATCTGGCCGGCCACATGCTATGCAAGATGCGAAATGGTGATTGATGTTCTGACACTGTAATTGTATTGAACAAATTAGGCATTAAACCAAATTCAAATCCAAGGACAGCAGCGGCATTTCCGGAATCCCTGTTAGATATTAGCATTTATATAGTTTCAATCATTGACTGGAAAAAAAGATGCTCGAGCTGATCAGTACATTCACAACTTGATTTATAATATTTGTCCAACTCCAGTCTATCGATCATCCAATTACATTTTTGTAGCTACTTTTGTTTGCTGTTTAGGTTCCAAAGTAACTATCTATATACATTGCACCGCATTTTCATCCACTTAAAAGGAATATCTTACTCTACAAGGACTTCACACTCCATTAACGACTTTAAATGAATAATTGATTTCTTTTTAATGAAAACCATAGACCAGTTAATTTTTGAAACCGGCTTGCAAGGTTGGGGTAAATTGCTTAAGGTTAACGAACTTCATAAATTTAGAAGATCTAGACAATATGGAACTGTATTTCTAACCATCTCAAGTTATATATGAATTAGCTGGTCTCTGATACAAGAATTGTCTCTACTGCAAAGTATAAGTTTCTTCAGCTATCCTGTGTAAGCCAACTAAAATGAACTGATGTGTAGTAGTACTATGTAGTTGTTTCTCTTTCTGCTCTTACTGACATGAATCTCTCCTCTTACTTTGGCTTCTACAAGGTTTCTCCATCTTCTTCCACAGCATGAGCAACAACCTAATCTTACAGAATATACAAAGCTGTATTTACCATAATATACTAGAAGGAGGCGCAAAAAGGATATTCAGCCTTTGGTTTGATTCCGAAGGAAACTAAAAATATCAGTCCGTCGGTCTTCAGATAAATTAAAGCTTATATTGAGAAGAAATCACATTACTTCTAGTTTTTTACTCTCAAACAAACATTATTATGAATTCTGAAAAAATCACCATAATTATTTCTTATTTTATTATTATATAATATAAAATCCAAATATTGATAGTTACAACCAGGAAAAAAGAAACAAAAAGGAGTACATGGAGACAATTAATCATTCTGAATAAACTTGTTATATATTTTAACTGCAACGGAATCCATATATTTCCAGTATGGAAACCACCATTCTTGTTTCCTTGAAAATAAAACCAGGAATGGACCCCAAAATCCAACTCCAAACCCCACAGCAGCAATAGCAAACAACAATAATCTCTCCTTTGCATCCTTCCGGTCGACTTCATCAACTTCAATTGTAGGATGAGCATCATTGGTACTAGTATCCCGATCACCATCGCAACCTTTATTTGTTGGAGATCCACACAACAAAGGGTTCCCAACGAAAGCTGAACCATCCAAACTAAGGGTATCAAAGTGATCTTGTCTAGGAATTTTACCACTCAGGTTATTGTAAGATAAGTTAAACATGCCGAGAGAGTCGATTGTTGCCAATGATTGTGGGATAGGTCCTGACAATCTATTAGAACTTAAATCTAAGGACTCTAGAACAGACAAGTTTCCCATACTTGTTGGGATATCACCGGAGAAATGATTATGGGACAAATTAAACGTATAAAGTAGTTTTAATAAACCTATATCTGTTGGAATGGTTCCGCCAAGACGATTGCACGACAAATCGATCGCTCTGCTGTTGTTATATAAATGGTCGAGTTGTACCATGACCCCTTTGGTCATAAACTGAATTCCAGGATAACTAATGTACGAAACAGTCCTATTGATGAATCCATCCAAGTTTCCTAATTTTGTAGAAATATTTCCGGAGAGATTGTTCAGTGATAAGTCTAATATATTTAGATATCTCAAATGAAAGATATTTTCAGGGATTGAACCATTAAACTTGTTTGATCTCAAGGAAAGGACATTAAGAAACTCGATAGAGCCAATACCAGCTGGTATACTACCTCCAAAATTGTTATTGGCTAAGTTGAGAATCGATAAACTCGAGCTCAACTTATCTGGAAGTTCTCCAGAAAACAAATTATCGCTCATCACAAGATACGTTGCAGCATCTATAGACCAGAAACTAGCCGGAACCTCTCCATTTAACATATTATTTGCAAGATAAATTTCCGTCAAACTAGAACAATTTGCAAAAGTTTTTGGGAGTTTTCCCGTAAACTTATTTGACGAAGCAAAAATAGTAACTAACGCACCACCATGACATAAATTATCTGGTAACCTTCCTGAGAGCTTGTTTTCATCTACATAAAGACCTAGTAGCTGCGAATGTAAACCTAGTTCTTGGGGTAGTTCACCTGATAGCATGTTTTCAGAAAGATATATATATATACTAGCAGTGGAAGTAAAGCAACACTCACAGGTATTTCTCCTCTTAATCGATTCCTTGACATATTTATGTCTGTTAAGTTCTTCAATTTACTAATACCTTCGGGGATCGTACCTGTTAACTTATTTATCGAAAGATTGATACGTTCCATATTCAAACATTCAAAGACTTTCGGAATTTCACCTGACAATTTGTTATTAAATAAATTCACCTGGGTCAAGTTCTTTAACAAAAACAACTTCCCCGGAATTGTCCCGCTCTAATTATTCAATCCCAAATTAAGTACTCGAAGATTCGAAATTCTATCAATGTCGTTCGGAATTTTGCCAACTAACTGATTCCCGAAAAGATTCAAAACTTCAAGCTTTGAACAATTTAAGATAGAATTTGGGAACTCCCCAAAAATATTATTATCAGTAAGATCAATTTCCATCAAATTTTTCAGATTACAAATGAATGTTGGAAATTTTGCTGTAATATTCATACTTGCAAGAAATATACTAGAGACAGAACCATGGGGATCGCATTCAATACGTTCCCAGTTGCAGAGATGAGATAAATTACATGATTCCAAAGATAACGGGTTTCCAAATTCTTTCTTGAGTTTTAGAAGAATACTTCGTTCTTCTACGTTCTCTTGAATTTTCTGAGAGTTTACTACAAGAACGAACAGCGGAACAAAGAAGATGAGAGAGACAATAACTTGTTTAGTAATCAACATTTTTAAGAAGATTGAATTATGATCTAATAACTCCAAGTTTCCGAATTATATAGACAGATTGAGTATCCTAGTCAACTAATTTAACATTAAGATATTACAAGCACTTCAGCTATATTGCTCGGCATTACAGCCACTTCAAAAAAAAATATTATCTGACACAACATATACTATTTACCATAGCTCTTTTTCATTGTGAGAGCCCCCAACGTAAAATATACATTGCGCCCTGCATTAAAACGTACACAACATGGAATACATATACTTTAGTTAGCAACCATTTATTCAGTTTCCCACCACCCTGTAGACAGCAAATATTTGACCGCTACCAATGCGATTCGTTCAAAAAAAAAAAAAAGATAGTCGGGTTCTTCGGTCACCTTGGTAAATTGCAGCCCTATCCACACACAAAAAAAAAAAAAAAAAAAATCCTGAACCTGCGTATCAAATTATCAATGTCCAATTTTTGTAGAAACTACGTTTTTTTTTTCAATCTTTTTCTTTTAAGGTCCCACCTTCTTTAATTTCAACCATTATATTTATATCTTTATTCTTCTTCTTCTGTAACGAGGTTTTGGCTTCGTTTCCCTTGGTAATTTTTCTTTGCTTTTATTGAGAAATAAGCTTTAATTCAAAAAAAAAAAAAAAAAATGTAATGTTTTGATATCATAGTTAGGAGGCGAATTTGTTCACCGTACACTATTGTGCTGATTCTGATAACTAGGTTCTGCTCTCACTTGCTATATGAATATTGATGGTCAATCCGATCTTCAACTCCGGAAAACCTCATTTGCAAAATCTGGTCTCCTCATTTGTACGAGAGAGCTGCAAACCTGACAATCAATCAACAAAACTTAGAGGGATGGCGTTCTAGTTTGTCAAACTTAAAGATCAACAGAGACGCATCATTTACGGGTCTCGGGGAATTGACAGACTAACGTATTCTTAGTATTCCGCAGACGTGATATTTTTTTAATCATTTCATTAAAAATACATCACATAAACCCACCCTACTAGACCAACGGTGGTTAGAAAATAACCCGGAAGATGCATTCTCATTCAGAAGACATCGATGCATGTGGACAACTACTTCAACATCATGGAATGTTTCAACATCATCGTTACCCATGATAACGACCACCGTTGGCATCAAAACCAAAAAGAAAATGAAAAACCATTAAGATTCCTGCTCAACAGAATATCCCGAATACAGCCTACCCAAGGTAGGTTTAACTCCAAACATTAACAATGACAACATTAATACTGTGTGATCAGAATAATACTAGAATGGCGAAAGTGTTCAACATTCCATTATTGCGTTTTGAGTGGAGTTAACAAACTACCTGAAGGACCGAGTTTGATGGCGAAAGCCAAGTCAAAAATCTAATTATTCAAAATTTCCCATTTACATCGGGATTTGCCAACCGCAACGAGTTACACGCCGATTAAGTTCTCAACTCGGCAACTATAAACAGCAAAAGCCTAGCCGCCGACAACCAGATTTTACAGGGCAAAAAAGGTAATTTGAGGTGTAATTTTTCCTAAACATAGAAAACCCTAAAATTGGTGATTAAGCGCCTATAAATATCAAAACTATACTTCTCTTTCCTCAGCCACAACAATCAGCATCCAAAACTTCTCATCGTCTGTTTCTTCACATGGAACAGGAAGCAACCAACTTCTCATCGTCCGTTCGGAACATGAAACACTATCTCTACTGCCATTCCCCCTTAATACTCACATTGTTTGGAACATGAAACAGAAGCATCTTGATTTGCACAGTGATTTCTCCTCTGAGAGACACAAAGCTATCCGGCTCTTCGAAATCATTGTGCTGATGGAGATGGTTCATACCATATTTTTTCTTTCTTTTTTTTTTACAGCAGAAGCATCTTTGATTTCCATGATGATTTTTCTTCTCAAAAACATAGGTTAATCTCTTTTGATGTTGATTGAGAAGAAAAGTCATTATGACAATATAAGTGGCTCAACCGCCTGGAGATTTTTTTATCCTCTGTATGTTGATTATATATAGAATTAATCATTATTGAACATAAGATACTTTCCATTATTTTGATGCAGAGTATGGTAGCCGTCCCAAGTGATTGTTGAGAAATTATGATGTATCGTTGGGGAACCTATAGCTTTTTGTTCGGTTTTCGTTTCCCTTATTTGTTAATTTGATGGGTAATGGGAGTGAGTCGGTTGTATTAATTATTGTGTTGCAGTAGAATAATATGGAAAGAGAAAGAGATAAAGAAAAAGAAGGATTCTATTGATAAGAGAGTTGTGTATGTTACATGGATAGATTATCCTTTATATACATGGAGAGGGAAAACCAAAAGACTTCCGTTTTGGATCGCACATCCATGGGCATGGGCCCTTTTAACACTCCCCTTGTGTGGTTCAATAAAACTTCATATGCAAGTGCTTCATAGTGGGATAAAATATAAAATCTTGGTACAACTCGTCATATGTAGTAATTCACATGTTATCTCATACTTTACATGTAGTTCGTCACATGCAATACGATCTTAAAAGACTGATGAGTCTAAGTTAGTTGCCTCGTTAAAACTTCATCAGGGAAAACCCAAAGGGACAAAACCTGAACTAAAGAAAAAGAGTACAATATTAACGAAACTTATAACATAGTTGAACTAGAATATGTTTCCTCATTAAAGCCTTAACATGGAAAGCAAGTTGCTTCACAACTCTTAAGGCCGAAAAATCATATTCCCAGTGTTTGTTGTTGACTCATTAAAAACCTTGCCGAGTAACAAAACTATGTGGGAAAAAGCAACCTCGCAAAATAGTTCAACAAACCATTTGATGCCCCCCCTAATGTCAGACAAGTTTCATTAGTCGAATGCAGTCAAAAGGAGTTTATCACACTTTACTTTGGTGACCTGAATGTTTATAAGACCATGTTGTTGATTCTGGAAATTACATTGCTTAACAGACTATCGCGTTTCATTTGTTTGATTCATATATTTTCAGTAATATCAACGACGATCGTTCTATCTTCAACATTCAACATACTTGATGTTTTTAGTTCTGTATTGCTAAAAAACTTGTCGAGTAACAAAACCCTTTGGGAAAAACTATTATCGATCGAAGGGAAAAAGTGTATAACACAACTTCAATTTCAAAGTAAAATATGTCGGCATCATATCCTTGGATCCCCCCCCCCCCGATGTCGACATCTCCCCCTGATTACTTTCATAGTTATTCCAGACAGTTCCTTTAGTCATGTACTTTTCGAAACTGAATATCGGTAAGGACCTAGAAAATAGTCTACCATATATCATCCAGATTACTTTCGTTGGAGAAGAGATTATTGTTCCTTCATAATCAACAACTTTTGGATTGCACTTTCATCAGCATTCCTTTTTTATGTTTTTGCAGGGATAAAACAAACTCATGTCAATGGTTACTTTTAAGTATATGAAGTATATGATTACGTTCATTATATCATTCCAATGACGTTGCGTTGGCGCTGAGCTATATATAGCTAACAAGTTCACTGAGGATGTAACATTTCGTCGAGTACATCATGCTAAGTACAATAATGCATCTATTGTACTTAGTTAAGGAAAATTCATATCCCGACACATCTTCGTCATCTTCCTTTAGACGAATTGGTCATTTACTTACATCTGAACCTCGACTAACCATGGGAGTGCTAGCAGGATGCATGTCCTTGTTAAATTTGCTGACAACTTTAGACATATGCAAAATGGTGGAATAATATACCACAAGATCAATTTTCGGTCGAGATTTCCCCAGATTTCTCATCTCAAATTTGGATTTAGAGTTGCTTGTAGGATTTCTTATTATGTCAAGATCACCCATCTTGTCTGTAACATCAACATAGGTAGATATAATTTCGAATCAGGAAATTTCTTGTGAATACGTAAGGAAAAATACCTTAATTGTCTATCCACTCCAAATCAATTTCCACTTAGACAGGTATACCACATCCGCCTGATTGCTTCGATCTATAAGTGAACGTTCTATCTAACTGTAAACGCACTCGGTGGTTTAGATTCACTTGATTTGGGCTACAAAAGGCTAACAAGTACTTTTGTAAATATTTGTTATCTCTTGATTCTTTCAAAAATGCGTAATAACCACATACATATGTCGCCTTTCAAGTCCTTTTGAAATTACCAAGCTAACTAAGTATCAGAACGTTATAACGTTCATTAAAAGAGGAAAATTCTTGGGCTTTGTTAGAAACCTTACGCCACAAGGCGAGTCTTGATACTTTGAGACTTCATTCTTCCCACTGTGCTTTATGACAAATAATCATGTATATCCTATGAGCTTTACACTTGGTTGGTTAGCACTACCACACAAAATACATGTATATTTGTCAAAGAACCAAGTTCTACCTGGATTGTGCTGGCCAAATATGCTATTTATTTGAATTTAATCAAAATAAAGCATGGTTCGATCTCATTGTGCTCTACTTCTGGAGAAACTATTTATGGATTATATCATCATTGTGCACGCATGATCCTTCCATTTACTCATGTGCATTCTCATAATCCGTCAGGATTTCATGGTTCTCTAGAATCATTTAAAGCTTTGGAGCGTCCTCTAGTATTGATTCATGGACATATTCAGAGACAATCAAATGAGAGGATTTCATTAATGATACAAATTAGGTTGTGCCTTACTCATCTACTTCCTTTCTATGTGAGTATTAATCGAACATGGTGGTCTATCCATCTTCCTTTGTGGAGCCACGGCCTTAACTACACTTCCACCAAGTGTAATTGCAACACCTTATTCTATGGTGTACCCCATACTGAGGATTTCTAACCTTGGAGGCATATTTATAGCTGGTATGTGTGACCTTTTCATGTTGCCAATAACAGTGCACTTTCTGAAATCGATTATTCTTTGTCACTTCACATTTACATTTGTGAAGCACATGAATCAATGTGAGACACAATGGGAACACACCACGACAAGTCCTGTCATTCCCTTAGAAATTACTTTTTCTTTTCTCCCCCAAACGACGGAAAGACTGTCTCATTAAAATGACAACCCGCAAATCTAGCGGTAAGAAATCTCTTTCCAAAGGTTTTAAAATGCGGATCGTCGTTGGAAATTCTTTTCCAACATAGTCACTTAATCATTTTGATGACCTATGATAGTATGGTGTGGATTCGTAATGGTACATATATAGTGAAACCAAAAATGCGTAAGAACACAAAATGTCAGGCTTATATCCAGTTACGAACTGGTACGCAAAGAATGTTGACCAATTGTGGGTCTAAAACAAATAATTAAAGATGCGTGTAATGTTGCATATCCCCCAAGCATTTATAGGAAGGTTTTAACACATAACCTATCCATAGATACCATATGTAACCTTTGATGGTACCCTATGCGAGATCATGGGGTGAGGATGTTCTAAACTAATCCTATTAAACATGTAATATTCATCAAGTCCTTTTGATGTAAATATATAGCATTGACAAGGTTTGTAAGCCCTTAAATTATATAGTAAGTGCTAGGATTGCTTCAAAAACGCATAATTTCTTGTGAAAAATAATTAAGTCAACACTTTGAATCATCCACCAGAGCCATAAATCACTTGAATGGTCCGCATTCTGAATGGATATGTTCACAAATTTCACCTTTTTTATTTTGAAAGAATGGGTTGTTTACCATTTGCATCTTAGGATGGTCTCAATCCTTTTTACTAAAGAATGACTTTGTAAAATGAGTTCGATGCTTTATTACTTTAAAAGCATAATGGGAGGGGATGTGTTGTTTCTAGTACTTTAGAAAGATTCCCATTTTCTTATTTACTCAAATAAAAGGATGTTTCAAAACAGAACATCATATCACAACCAAAGTGTCTTTATGGTTATGAAAAAACCTGAATGAGTCAATTCCCAACATTACATTGTCGGTGATGATTTGGATTCAATTATCCAAATATTAGTGATTTATAGTTCACTAGACTAATTGGCTCATTATTTTCTCTAAAACGTGAGTCATTTCACATTCATTAGAGACAATTATAGATGCATTCCCATTCTCACAATGAATTTTTGTACGATAACCATTCACACAAATTTAGTAAGAACTTGACAAAGTGTGATTAGCTCGTAGTTCTTACAGAGCTTATGTAACTTTTAATCGTTATACCAATTAGGCAACAAAGATTGAGCATTCCTTCGCACGGCTATTACATGTAATTATCCAATCATCACATGTTTTTATATAAGGAAACAATTTAACAAGCAATTTAATATATATCCTTAAGAGCTTCGTATAATAAGTGGTGTAGCCTTATTACGTAACAAAAGAAAATTAATCTCATTTACTTTAGAGTGTTACAATTCATGAAGATGATATACTTTTCATTATAATGTACGAATGATCCTTTTAACTCAAGTACTTTTGAGTATATCTCAACTGCTTTAGAGTATTTCAGTCTCATGGAAATGATATACTATTCATTCCGTAAGAGCATACAATGGATATAATTCTTCGCAAAAAAATTTCTTTATTTTACCTAATATAACATCGGTCAAACTATCATGTAGACAATATTTTAGGATCAAATCATGAAAAATATAGAATCTAACTATACGAATTCGATTGAATAAAGATACACAATAAGAAAAATTGGTAAATTTCTTGTTGTCATTAATGTTGACGTCTACCTAGGATATGACCTACTCCAAGAATATAGTGAGTTTGTCTTCCTTTAAACTCCATATATCTCGTATAGTTGACTACTAATATATGATACTTGCATTACAATGCTTATACCATTCTCGGTAAAATGCTTATACCAAGATTTGCAACTCTCATTGATATGAGTCATAATTACATCTCTGTCCCATTATAGGTAGGTACATTTACTTTGTATCATTACTACTGGAGATAGAATTACATCTCTGACTCATGAAAACTTTTGTGAGTTCATTCTTTCCAAAAAAAAATGAGGTATGCTTTTAATTACAACATATCATTGTCGAAGTTATTGACTCATTATAGTCTATCAAGTGGAATCCGTCCCACTGAACATTCAAATATTTTGGGGAATAAATTTGAATGAATGTTTCAAAGACTTCATTCAGAATATTACATAATTTGAATATGTCGCATAAGAAACGTAAAAACTACAGCTTCCTCTTTGAGAAGTGCATCGTTATATGTAGAATATATACATATATTTTATGGAAGTACTAGATCTTAACCCGTGTCGTAACGGCATGGGATGTTTTGTCTCTAATACGATATTGTTCACATTCCTCTTGCTTCATTTTATTCGTGAGTAATTATTTTGATATTCAAATAGGTTTTGGGAAACAAAATGGGTTACCTGATCTTTTTATTTTTTACTTAAGCATGTTATTCCAATTTATTATCTGGACGGAGTAATAATGTTGTGCCAACATGAAAATAAAATAAAAAATACAGTAATAAAAAATTTCCCCATTTATTGTTCCATCATACCATAATTTAAAACTTCAAAAAGAATGTTTCATCTAACAGTACATATACCAAAACTGCCAATCCAACTCCATGATGTTTATGAATACATTTTTTCCGAAATTATTGATAACTAAGGCTCTAAGGAGTGAAGCAAAAACCCATAATATTTTCCCTACTATAGATAAACACTATTTATTTATTTTTTGCAAATGTGAGAGTTATAAAAATGAAGAACCCTTGGCTATTGGAAGGATGAGATATACACATGTGAGTTGAAAAAAATAAACTTATAATAGTAAATCAAAACATGTGTAAGATTATTTCTCCATCATATTGATAACATAAAATTGAAGAAATTCGTGGATAAAAAGATTTCACACCAACTATGTTAAGTAGTGCATGAATGACGTTCTCACATCTAGTGTTACTCAAGTAATTTGGAGTTTTAAAGAGCATAGTCATATTGATATTTGTATCTACATAAATTCAACTAACCTTCCGAAGAAAAATTATTAGTTTCAAGGTAGAGCCGACACAAACTTCTGTCGCCTTCAATGTATACAACACACATTGGGTTTAATCGGCCTTGAGATTAAATAAATACCCCAACATTAGTCAAATAATGTCTACAAATACGGGATCAAAACAAAGTGCTAACGGGAAAAATGAGAGACTAACATCAGTTCTACAAATAAAATACCTTATATGTATCAAAGTTTGTTAACCAAACATGTATTCAAATTAAAAAATCATTAACTTAACACAAAAATATAAAAGAACCCAAGTTAAATCAATACTTGCACAAACAAAACTTATAAGAGAATTTTGTAATTATTAAATACCTTTAAAATCACTATTAGAGATTTAATTGCATGCCTCGTTTAAAACTACGGTAGGACGAAATCACCAAATTAATCTGTATAAATTTCACAGGATATGTAGCAATTCAGAGAATTTTACACTGGTGGTGATGTGTTCCATCTAAGTGTTGTTCGATTGATTTTTTTTTTTGAAGGTTTCGGTTTTCATTGGAGAAACCGAGAGGGAGAGTTTCATTATATTCATTATCATTCAGAAATCCAAGACCAACTCGCCATCTGCTTACGGGATCTCAATACAACCTTAGATTTATCTATTGGACGAAGAAACCTTGATACTAAATATGTAGTTTTTAGTGTTATTTATTATATAACGTGACATCCCAATGTTTTTTTCTTATTCTTAATTTTCATGTATTTTAACCGAGTTTATATTAGCATTAAGACGATCAACCACATTTCTAGTTTATAGTGTTATCCTTTTGTAGAAGCACATAATTAACATAGTCAATTACTACTCATCAAAACCGGCCAGTACCACAAACCACCAGATATCACTTCTTTCTCCACCATCACCATTTTCCATCCCTCGTAGAATATTGGGCACACTTATAACTTTTAATCCCACACGTCATGTATAGAGTTTAGATTTAACAAACTTAGGTCGTCAATTAATTTATTCAACTATATGTTTTTTGTTAATACTGAAAATCATGCGTACGAACGGTTACCAAAGATAGCAATGGTACCACAAACAACCATTTTGTCTTATATGATTTGGTATCATCCCAAAAGTATTTGTTATCCGCCTTTGTTGATCGTGTCAAAAACAACGAACTATACTTTTCACAATACAATGTTACCCGTCATATAAAAAAATTTTATTATTTTTGATTCAAAAAGAAAAAACCAATACCACCACCATTAAAACCATCCAGCGCCACTATTTCTTCCACCAAAACTAATGTTACCGCCTCCACCACTTAGTAACACCTTCCACCGCTTCCACCACTTACTTCTTCCTCTACTACCACCACCACCATTAATATCTATCGAAATATTTTTAGTCAAAATTATTATTTATTGATGGAGATATGTATTAATATTAATTAAGGGATATTTATGATGTAAAATTAATAAATCATTTATCATGAGAAATTAATGAGTCATCAATTAATAAAATACTTATACTAATTAATATTTAAGTTGTACTAACCATAACCATAGATTTATCTTCTCTCTAGACAAATCACTTATACTAATTAATAAAACACTTATACTAATTGATATTTAAGTTGAACAAACAACCACTGTTGATTTATCTTTTCTATCAATTCCAACCAAGGTGGAACAATGGTTAGAGGCCAGTCTTATGACACAATAGGTCATGAGTTCGAACCTCCACATGTGCGACTTGTAGGGTGTGGCACGGAGAACCACAACCTTTGATTTATCTTTGCCAAGGATAAATCCTGACCACCACTCAGATAGGCAAAGTTAGCCAAACTATGCTTTATATTATTGATTATACTTGTAGACATGAACTTCCACATCAAATACCCTTTAATGGTGCTCAAGTACTTTTCAAATTCGAGTATTTTTTTTCTGAGTACTTTGTATCATTAATAAAAAGTCAAATTCGAGTATTTTTTTCTGAGTGCTCAAGTACTTTAATGGTGCTCAAGTACTTTGTATCATTAATGGTGCTCAAGTATTTTTTCTGAGTCCAAAAGGTCAAATTCGAGTCAATTTGGTTTAATAAAAGTCTGGTCAACTATTTGGTCAAGGCCCGGTCCATTGGGTTTACAAGGTCATGGTTAACGGATATAAACATATATAGTCCATTATATATAAAGTATGCAGGCTCATGGATAATAAGTTTCAAACTATTAGCATATGAGCCCAAAACATATCGTTAACCCTAAAAATTGAAAAATTCTTCTTTCAACTGTTTTGATCTACATACAAATGCATCATAATTAGATCATGATGAAATTTTTACAGTTGATTCATCCCAATATTTTTCCAATCATATTCAAATTTCAAGGAAATCCAACGTCCACATAAAAATATATTCATGACACCATATGACTGTTCCAATTAGCGTTTATGTGGATACAGTTGGAAATATCACGTACGTTAGAGTATTTTCCATTACAGTATCTCAACAAGAACATTATATAACAGGCATAGAAAATAAAACATAATCCAACTGTTCAAATTTTTAAACATTAAGTTTTATTACGCTGGTACAAACTAGGGTTTTTTACGAATATAGACAGTTTCATTAAAATTAGGAATTGGAGATTGCATCATATTATGATTTAAATGAAATTTTTATTGATTATGTAATACCTTATTGGTTCACAGATATTAAATTTTGTGAAAATCTAACGGTGACATCTCTATGTTTTACGATCATATATTCGTGGAAACCTAGAAAATACTATGAAAACAAATTTCTTTTGTTAAAAAGAAATACTTGGTGATGCAACCATAATATTATAACCATAAGATCCGAACCACGCTAATCCTCGAGGAAAAATCCATAACCAATCTTGAACGAAGAAAAAAAAATTGCACCAGTTGGTAGAGTCGTGTTGATGACGTGTTGCAGTAGAATAATAGGGAAAGAGAAAGAGATAAAGAAAGAGAAGGATTCTATTGATAAGAGAGTTGTGTATGTTATTGTTGATGGTAGTTTTTAGTATAGGGTTAAAATCTTAAAACACTAAACCCTAGCAGACATTTAAAACAAGCATTTACTAGGAGCATTAAATAAAAAGCTTTTAATGTGTCTCTAAATAATTACCAGGGTATATTTTTCAAATTAGGGTTGCGACAAACCAAGCCCTAATTCCCACGTGTGCCAATGGCAAATCATGCCAGACATACCTAGCCCAAGCTAGCCGCTCCATGCTAGTCGCACCATGCCATGGCCCTAGCTATGCTAGCCACATCACGTGTGCCAATGACAAATCATGCCAGCCACACCTAGCCCAAGATAGCATCGCCATGCCAATCGCACCATGCCATGGCCCTAGATATGCTAGCCGTATCTCGAGTGCCAATGGAAAATCATTCCTGCCACACCCAACCACGCCAAAGCATACCAACCATGCTAGCCGCACCCGTGTGCCGATGGCAAATCATGCCAGCCACACCTAGCCCAAGCTAGCCGCGCCATGCCAATCGCACCGTGCCATGGCCCTAGCTATGCTAGCAACATCACGTGTGTCAATGGAAAATCATGCCAGCTACACCGAGCCAAAGCTAGCCGCGCCATGCCAATCGCACTGTGCCATGACCCTAGATATGCTATCCACATCACGTGTGCAAATGGCAAATCATTCTAGCCACACCTAGCCCAAGCTAGCCGCGCCATACCAATCACACCGTGCCATGGCCCTAGCTATGCTAGCCGCATCTCGAGTGCCAATGACAAATCATGCCAGCCACACCCAATTGCGCTAAAGCATGCCAACCATGCTATCTGCACCCGTGTGTCGATGGAAAATCATGCCAATCGCACCGTGACATGGCCCTAGCTATACTAGCCACATCTCGTGTGCCAATGGCAAATCATGCCAGCCACACCCAACCTCGCCAAAGCATGCAAACTATGCTACCTGCACCCTTGTGCCAATGAAAAACCATGCCATCCACGCCTAGACCAAGCTAGCCGCGCCATGCTAATCGCACTCTGCCTTGGCCTTAGCCATCCTAGCCGCGCCACGCTGTCCTTCTCCTCATGGCTACCAAAGTGAAAGCATGCAACAATCAACGGTTTTCCTTCAATCCCAGGAGCAAATCCTGGCCGCCCAAAGCCACCTCATGACTTTGGCCCCAAAACCTTAGCTTGGTCACGCACCTAACCAAGCTAGTCGCATCATGCCGAATATGCCGCGTCGTAGCCCCTAGCCGCTCCATCCTGCTGGCCTTCTCCTCACGGCTAACAAAGTGAAGGAATGCAACAATCAACGATTGCCATTTAATCTCATGAGGAAATACTAGCCGCCCAAAGTCACCTCATTACTTTGCCCCGAGACCCTAACTTGGCCACGCACCTAACCAAGCCAGTCGTTCCATGCTTCGCCATGGCCCTCGTGTTGCGCCACCTTGTTGGCTTTCCCCCACGGATACTAAAGAGAAGGAATACACTAATCAACGGTTTCCCTTCAATACCAGAAGCAAATCCTGGCCGCTCAAAGTCACATCATGACTTTTGCCAAAAAATCCTCGTCCCCACGCGCCAAAACCAAACCGCACCTAGCCAAGCTCCATCTCCTTGTCTCTAGCTATGCCATGCGACCATGGCAAACCCTCGGCCCCACGTGCCAAAACTGAACTGCACCTAGCCAAGCTAGCCGCACCAAGACAAGCGCCCTTTCCTTGGCCCTAGCTATTCCATGAGATAATGGCAAACCCTTGGCCCCACGTGTCAAGCTAAACTTCACCTAGCCAAGCTAACTACACCAAGCGAAACACCCATGCCTTGGCCCTAGATATGCTAGTCACACTATGCCAAGCCTATAGCCCCTTTTCCTTGGCCCCATCCATGCCATACGCCCATGGAAGGCCATTGGCCCCACGCGCCAAGTCTAAACAACACCTTGTCGCGCCTTCCCTACGCGACCACAAAAACAAAAGGCATACGGCCATCAATGGCCAACCTTCAAACCCAGGAGCGAATCTTGGCCGTCTAAAGTCACCTCATGAATTTTGGATCCAAAACCTAAGTTTGGCCATTCCAAACCATGCCACACCAACGGCATGCTAACCTAGTCGCGCAACCACGATGGCCCTCACTACCAAAACTAAGACGCGTAACGCACCTCTCAAGATATAAAATATCGACCATCGAAGGTCACCACACTACAAGAAAAGCAGTGTATAGCCACACCACCTATTCGTGTATGTGTTGCAAAATTGTTGTATTGCTGCAGTTAGATAATGATTCGGAAAAAACAGATTTCTAACCACATGGTAACCTCCGATGAAGCAAAAACAATCGGTTTTAGCCACAACTAGGTTAGATGTGTGCCAAAAGATGGTTTGTTGCCACGCTACTCTTTACAAGTGGGGCAAAAACTTATTAACTTATTTTTATTATTAGTAAAAACATATAAAAAAAAGGAGTCAAAGTCCAATTCCACGAACATAACTATCTTGTCAGTCACACGCTTCCGCTCTCTCTCTCTCTAACCTTTCATGTTCTCTGTTCTTTTTTTTTTTATATGAAGATGTTCTCTCTTCCTCTTTCTTATGGTTATTCCTTTCGGATCTAATAAAAAAAATTGTTGGTAATCAATTATGCTGGATACGTTTTTTATGTCTCAATCTTGCTGTGGTTTGAGAACTTAGTCATGGTACTAACTTAATCTTCTTAAAGAAGGTTTGATTTGATTTTTTTGAAGCATGGGTTTATTGGATTTGGTATAAGAAAGGGAACATCTTGTGATTATTCCATTATATGAAGGTTTGGTGACTGTTTGCGAAACAATCCAAAGTCTTTGCATCAACTTTATTTGGTAATTGAGATCTAATTTATCTTATGTGTTTGTTTTTTTACATAAAGAATTTCGGTGAGATGAATGGTGTTTTAACATCTGTTTTCTTTCCTTCGTTTTCTTCTTTTTAAGCAGTTCTGGTTTATTTACAGTGCATAAGATGATATTGCTAAAGAGTTTGGGATGTTTCCATTGCAAGGTAATTTTTTTATCTTCCATAAATATAATCATTAATTATGTGTAAATATTTA
The DNA here is from genome assembly GCA_023529315.1 of Papaver bracteatum. Taxonomy (NCBI): domain Eukaryota; kingdom Viridiplantae; phylum Streptophyta; class Magnoliopsida; order Ranunculales; family Papaveraceae; genus Papaver; species Papaver bracteatum. Next base: position 427,484 of record JAJJWX010001087.1, on the reverse strand, counting down.
GATCGATTCTTGATCATGAAAATAATTACTTTCCTTTTTTACATTGATTTTGCAGAACCGTAGAAGAAGATGGGGATGATTTTATTTATTTTTTCTGAAAGTTATGATTTTGTCAAGTGATCCTGTATTCCTTCAAGTAATATATATGGAGAAATATTGTAAGTACTAGTATGTACTAAATTTGTATATGAAATAAATAAAAAATTCTCGTTAGTTCCTCGCTCTTTTCTTTTCGTCTAATTATTTAAAAGAATTAAAATATAATAAATTTATGAGCATTACTAAAATAAAAAGAGAAACAAAAACAAAAATGAAATAAAATCCCTTTTTATATAAAAATAAAATAATTATCCATTTATATAAAAATAAAATAAATTAGACATTAAAGAAAATATTAAATTAGGAAAATATATATTTCTTGCGACACGTTATTGCCTCATTAATTGGTGAGGCAAAAAACTCACCTACTGCTGCAGTACACCAAAAGTGTGGCAATAACTTTTTGTCACACAGTTTGTTGCCACATAGTGTGGCAAAAAAAATTATGTCGCAAAATGATGTTGCAACACAAAATATGGGTTCTTGCCTGATAAAGGACGTGTTGCAATACACCAATTTTCTTGTAGTGTTTGGCTTGGCATGGTGTGACTAGCATAGCTAGGGCCAAGGAAGAGTGTGTTTGGCATGGCGTGGCTAGCTTGGTCTAGGTGCGGTTTTGGCTTGGCATGTGGGGCCAAGGGTTTGGCATGGGCGTATGGCGTGGCCAGCTTTGGCTAGGTGCGTGACCAAGATAGGGTTTTGGGCCAAAGGTCGTGAGGTGACCTTAGACGTCCAGGATTTTCTTCTGGGATTTGAAGGGCAACAGTTGATCGTTGCACGCCTTCGCTTTGTTAGCCGCGTGTGGGGCCAAGGGTTTTCCATGGGCGCATGGCATGACTAGGGCCAAGGCAAGGGTGTTTGGCTTAGCATGTGGGGCCAAGGGTTTTCCTTGGGAGCATGGCGTGGCTAGCTCTGGCTAGGTGCGTGACTAAGCTAGGGTTTTGGGCCAAAGGTCGTGAGGTGACCTAAGTTAAGGTTTAACATGCTGGATCCCTAATTAGCGCCCTTTAGTAGAATTGTTGTAGAATTCTCATACGGACTCGGATTTTGACAGTCCCCCCCTCAATCTGATCGGAAAAGAATTTTCTATCTCCTCATGCAAAAATATTTAGGTTTTGAGTTCATTAGGGTAGTGAAAACAACCCGACAGTGAATACCAGGAAGCATTCAGTAGGGATGGTGGCATGGCCAGGCTAGGATTTCTGGTCAGAGGTTACCATGCGTTGTCTGGTAACCTTGGACAACTTGGATTTTCTCCTAGGATTGAAGGGAAACCGTTTATTGTTGCACACCTTCGTTTTGGTAGCCGCGTAGGGAAGGACAATTGTGGTGGGGCGGCTAAGTTGACATAGGGACATGGCGAGGTGCGTTTTGGCATGGCACGGTAGGTGTGGCAGGCATGATTTTCTATTGGCACACGGGTGCGGCTAGCATGGTTGGAACGCTCTGGCGCGGTTGGCGTGGATGGCATGATTTGCCGTTGTCACAGAGGTGCGGCTAGCATGGCAGGCATGCTTTGGCGCGGTTGGTGTGGCTGGCATGATTTCCCATTGGCACAGAGGTGCGGATAGCATGGTTGGCATGCTTTGGCGTAGTCGGTGTGGCAGGCATGATTTGTCATTGGCACAAAGGTGCGGCTAACATGGTTGGCATGATTTGGCGCGGTTGGTGTAGCTGGCATGATTTTTCATTGGCACAGAGGTGTGGCTATCTTGGTTTGCATGCTTTAGTGAGGTTGGTGTGGCTAGCATGATTTTCCATTGGCATAGAGGTGCGTCTAGCATGGTTGGCATGCTTTGGCACAGTCGGTGTGGATGGAATGATTTTCCATTGGCACAGAGGTGCTGCTAGCATGGTTGGCATGCTTTGGCGCGGTCGGTGTGCCTGGCATGATTTTCCATTGGCACAGAGGTGCGACTAGCATGGTTGCATGCTTTGGAGCGGTTGGTATGGATGGCATGATTTTCAATTAGCACACGTGGGAATATTGGTTTGGCTTGTCGTAATCCTAATTTGAAAAAGATACCCGGGTTAGTTTTTTAGAGACACATTAAAGGTTTCAGTAAATGTGCCTAGTAAATGCTTGTTACTTTAAATGTTTTGATATCACTGTCTCAGTACGGTTGTGATTTGTCTTTGTGGCCCGATTGCTTCTTGTTCGATGCCCGTGGGAAATCATTTCTTCTTTCAAATATCAAAGTATCACACCCTCATATCTCGCTTAACTTTCAGTGGGGTTTTGATGAGGCATTTCATTTTGAGGATGATTACCCGGCCGTGATTCCATCATGTTCCAACTATTCATCATGAGTTTCTCTTTCTTCCTTTAGGGCTTCCACAATATTTACGCCTGGTGATGTTTTGTCATGAGAGTGATCGTTCGAATGTCAGTCCCCAGTTCTGGAACGGTAGCGGCGGTGAGGCCCAGCCAAACCATGTATACCCTTGGCATGATGTAGGCATAACCTAAGCAGAAACTGTTGATGGCGGATTGTATCAAAAAATTCAACGTGGAGCGCTGGAAAGACTGGCGCTGGCAAGGAAAGCGTGGATATCTTGGGAGTGGCAAGGCTTTCTCTTGTGGGACTGATTTTTTTTCTTCAAGCTCGGCTTTAACATGGAAATCTTTCCTTATTCAAAAATCTTCTTCTAGGGGTAGGTAGCATCCGCAATCCTTTCATATGGTAGCTTTGCGCAAATCCTGGTATGATTGGGTGTCTTCAGGGCTTGGCTTTGGAACGTGAGGCGGAGCTGATAGCATGGACTTGGCATGAAGGGGACCCATTAGCACTGACGGGCATGGAACGTGTGTGGGACACTCTGTAAAGCTCTTGGAAAGTCATGAAGCTGGTAAATGAAGAGCTTTGGATGGGAAGCGCTTGCAAGGGAAATGCTTGCGATTTTGGGTTTGACACGCCGAAACCCTAATTTGCGCCCTTTACTAGAATTGCTGTAGAATCCGCGTACGAACTCTGATTTTGATGGTCCTCCCCTTTATCGGACACGAAACTGAATTCTGTATCTCCCTCGAGTGAATATTTAGGTTCCGATCACGCTTAGGAGATGAAAATGTGCCGTCAGTAAAAATCAGGAAGAAGTCAGAAGGGATGTTAAAGGCCCGGGGTGGCATAGTCGCGTGCCAGTCACCTATTCCCGTTCATGGAGCAAGAAGGAATATTCATTCCGTTCGAGCGATAAAAAATATGTCCGCATGAAAAGAGGTATCAACCCTCTTATTTCTTTTATGTTGTTCTCCTGGATCCGTGTTTTCGTCTACAATGTCTCTCCAGTGGATTCCAAAAATTTACCAAAACTCCGCTGTATTCTTGGGACGGATGGATGAGGTATTTTCTCGAAAACGATCACGTCATGGATAATCTTGAAGATTGTGGTTGCATCGTCGGTCCATCCTCGATCTTAGGTTGTTTAGTGGACCTTATGATCGTGATGATGATGTGTTATGAATGCTTGCACGGTCGAAAACTTCCGGTGCCCCTAGATGAAATAGGAAGACGTACCATTGCCGATGCGCTGCTATCAAGTCTTCCCGGACTTTGTTCCAAGTTACATCCTTCGAACCATCTTTTGAATCTTAGACTATCGTGCGGAATGGGATGCGATGAGAAGTACCCAGTTATACTTTGGTTTGATATAACGGTATGGATAAATATGTGAAAGTAACCTTCTGGCGTGCTTTTGGAGTCTTCGGTGCACATGTATGGCTTTATGTTGAGAAATACCCGCGGATCATAAAACCCTCGACAGTGATGATGTTGAAATCAGTAATAACCTGGTTGAGGGGAGTGAAAGCGTCTCATGCTGCTAGTCCCCATGCGTAACCTACTTTCATTACATCGCCTCGAATCCTCGTCCACGGGATTTAATATAAGCCTACCGTACTCTTTTGTAAGTGACACTGGGATGCTCAGAAATTATATGATGAAATATTATGGATAGTGCAGGCTTGGGTTCCTCCGTGTCCTCGTAAAGTTTTGAACGCATCTTCTAGACAAAGAGGTGATGATATTCTTATGTTGCACCCTTGAAGAGTAGATGACCTTGTTGTGGATACAGCTTTTTGGTTGACTGTGTCTTCTGAGATTTGACAGTGAAGGGATCCCGTGTATATCCTTAGTCCTCAAGTATGGTTCACATGTTTCCATCTTTGTAGTAATTGATTCTTCGGTAAAGCTCTGGATGGTATCAACGAATGAGCGACAACAGTTCTTGGTAGGAGATGTAATCAGGAGAGACTTTGTTGTCTCCGTAACAAAGTAGGTTGGTTGGAATTATATGGGCATCCACAAAAGTAAAACGATTGGCTTGATGCGTAAGCAAGCAAGCTGCCTATGACCATGAGTTTTGGCAGGATGGATTAAAAGGTGTCCATGACTACGAAGATTGGCTGGTCGACTATGTTCCTTGACATGGGGAGCATGGTGGTACGACCCTTTGCAGGAAGAAGAGGCGTTGAAGAATTTTTGGCTCTTAGAGAGGATGTTAAAACTTACGAAGTAAAAATGCTGGAGTTTCATATTAGAATCCTAGTGCAGCTTATCGAGAGAATGCTGAAGCGGAGCGGCTGTTGGAGCGAGTGAGAAAGCGGAGCATCTGCCGAAGCGAACATTGAAGCTGAGTCGCTGGATAGGTTGTGTCAACCAGTGTGATGTAAGTCTGGACGCCCTTCAAGCGGGCAGTGGTTAGGAGTCCCCAGTTCCATTTATCGATCATGCTTTCCAGGAGAGGTTGGGGTTTGGGAATGGCTTCCATGGATGGAAACGGCTTCTTTCCTGATGTAGTGTGGTTGAGGGATGCAAATATGTTTTGATGCTACGCCTTGGAGAAATATTAAATCTCATATAACTATTTTATCATAGACTATTTGACTTTGTGGGCGAAGTTCCCGTCATGCGTATGTCCTGCTGAAGTGCCTTTTATATTTTAGTAAAATTAATAATGGTAAAAGGAGGTCGGATTCTTCCTGTTCTTCCATTATCTTGCCTAATGGTGGAGTAGCGCCTTTGGTGACAGTTGTAGCTATCATGCTTGAAGAAACATTGGGGATACGGAAGCGGCTCTGGTTCTGGTGATCGTAAGTGTATCATGCAGAGATGGCACTGTTTTGATCACGGAGTGATGGAGGTATGGCACTGCTTTGGATGGTTGCGGAGCATAGAGGACGGCGCTGGAAGGGCGCATGATGTTAGCGCTGGAAGGATGCAAACTATTAGCGCAGGGTATGGTATTGTGCTTGGCAGGCCTATACGGCATGTGTGCCTGACATGCACGTCTGGTAAGCTCGTCTAGTAAGTGCGTCTGGTAGGCATGTCTGGTAGGCGCATCTGGTAAGCGCGTCTGGATCGCGTGTCTGGCATTGGATTTGGTATGACGCGGACTGTTGACTGGGCATGGCATAGACTATTGGCTTGGCACAACGCTGGATTGGCATGGCGCGGACTTGTTCTTGCGAGCCCAGTTTATTCTTTCCAGACGTAGCTCAACACAAGAAATCCTTTCGTTATTGAAATTCCAAAAAGTGTTATGCTTATGAAAGGGGTTGGCTCCCCTTTTTACCTCGTATCTTTGTTATCACGTCCTGGTAGTGATAAAGTGGGAAAGCATATTCCAGTTATATACTCCAACGTTTCTCTTTCAATTTTATTTTTATTTTTTTTGTGCTGGTGTAAACATAGCCATAGGTATGCCTTCCATAAATATGTAGAAATATTTTTCTTCTAAACTGGTGTAAACCCTAGCCATGGGTATGCCTTTCATAAACTTGTGGAAATACTTCATCATAAACAATTCTTCAAATGCCGTCGTCGTAGTAACGTCTGCTAATAGTGATATCATTGGGAAGATCAACCTGCCATCCTCAAAACAGGATGAATACATAAAAACCGCGATCGAGTACTTTACCAAGTGGGTTAAAGATGTCCCTCTGAAAGGAACCACCGGGGACACGATCACAACATTCATCAAGGAACACATCATCTGCCGTTTTGGCGTACCTAAACACGTCATCACTAACAACGGCACACCTTTTTCTATCAAGCAAGTACAACAACTACTTGAGAGGTACGACATTAAACAAGTCTTCTCTACCATCTACTATCCCCAAGGAAATGGCAAGCCGAGAGTACCAACAAGACTCTGATCCGAATCCTCAACCGAACAGTACACGACAATCCCAGGACCTGTCATGAGAAATTTCCAATGGCTCTCTAGGCGTACATAGCATCTCCTAGAATCTCCACCGGAATGTCTCCTTACTCCCTCGTCTACGGTACAGACGTGATCCTCCCAGTGGAAATCAGAATCCCGTCTGCCAGAATCGCCGTAGCAAGTGGACCTCAGTGGAATGAAGCCGAAACACTCAATTCCAGAATCGCGAAACTAGATACTATAGACTCCGGAAGATCCCGAGCATATGAACATGCACAAGCATATAGAAATAGGATTTCCAGGGCGTACAACATCACGGTAAAACCCAGTGTTTTTAAGGAAGGAGATTTGGTACTAAAAACCGCCAAACACATCCAGCAAGATTCATCGGCACCAAAGTTTTCTCCCATATGGGAAGGGACGTACATAATCACTAAGGCGTATGACAGTGGTTACTACAAGATTATCAATGAAGATGGGGGAAATATAGAGGCAGTCATCAACGGAAAATTGCTTAAGGCATACTACGCCTAATCACTTCCCTGCAACATGCTACATTAAAAATGTGAACGTCCAGACACCCTCTCTGCTTTTACTTTTCTTTCTTACCAATTGTCAAACTTCAATACAATCTAATAGATTAATGGAATTTCTTTATTTCTTCAAAAAAAAAAAAAAAAAAAAAAAAAAAGCCTTCAGACCTCGTGATACAAGTCATAAGAACCCATCTAATAAATTGTAATCCCTACAAAACATCATCTTCAATCGACTATTATATATTTCTGTCCTACTCTTCAAGTCTCGAGTTAACTCTTCAATCCTCTGAGACTCTATGGCCAAAGATTTCTCCTCTTCTAGCATGGTGTTTGTGGGAGAAAATCGCCTCTGCCGAATTTGGTAAATTCGATGGTGGAGAGACTGGTTTAAACCCTTAAACAAATGTGCTGCACATGATCACTTTTGATTCGAGATATCAATTTGTACAACTCTGGCCTAAACCAAGAAGATGGTCATTCCAGATTTGTTTCGGTCACAAAGTGGAGGAGAAGGGTTGATTTGGAGAGGATAGCGAAGAAGGGTGATGAGACCAGAGAGTTCTAGCTAGGAAGTATCTTGACTTGTATCAAAAGTGTAGAAGCTTGCGGAAGCTTGCTAGCGATAGAAGATTTTGAGAGAGCTTGCAAAGTGGCCATCTGATAGTATGGTATTTTTCCTGACCAAGACTTGTGTTGTTTTGGAAGAATAGGTGAAACCTATTTATACAAGTGAGATTGAACGTACCCTGGCCTCATTAAGGAATTGAGTAAATGTGCCAATTAAAACATAGGAGGTGGAAACCGTTGGCTTTATGGTGAAAATGTTTTCACCATAAATTTTCTTATTTAATTGACCGTATTCATTCCTTGCACGTCTTGCTTTATTGCGAGCGTAGTGTACGCTGCACACTGTGACCACCAAACCAAAACCCTAAGAAAGCATCCCCCAGTTTGTGTTGATGTCTCGAGCGTTGGGCGCAAGTGGCAATGCCAAAGTTGCTAGTGCAGCGTTGCGGCATGTGCCAATGGCATGTACGGGATGTCTCGACCGCAAGTTGTACTTTGAGTGCGGATGGCAATGCCAAAGTCGCTTGGTGGAGCATTTGGCATGTACCAATGGCATGTGCGGAATGCCTTGGCCGCAAATTGCACTTTGAGTGCGAATGGTAATGCCAAAATTGCTAGAGGAGCATGTGTGGCATGTGCCAATGGAATGTGCGGAATGCCTTGGAAATTGGCTAGCAAGTTGGGGATAAAAGTGGCTAGTGGTTGCGTTTTGGCATGTGCCAATGGCACGCACGACCAATTTTGCCAAGTCGCGGGTGCTACAATTGGGTAGCGGCTTGGAATAAAAAGTGGCTAGTGGTAACGTGTTGGCATGTGCCAATGGCACGCACGACCTCTTTGGCCAAGTCGCGGGCGCTACAATTGGATAGCGGCTTGGGATAGAAAGTTGCTAGTGGTAACGTGTTGGCATGTGCCAATGGCACGCATGACCACTTGGGTCAAGTTGCGGGCGCTACAACTGGGTAGCGACTTGGAATATAAAGTGGCTAGTGGTAACATGTTGGCATGTGCCAATGGCACGCACGACCACTTTGGCCAAGTCACGGGAACTACAATTAGATAGCGGCTTGGGATAGAAAGTGCCTAGTGGTAACGTGTTGGCATGTGCCAATGACACGCACGTCCACTGTGGCCAAGTTGCGGGTGCTACAACTGGGTAGCGGCTTGGAATAGAAAGTGGCTAGTGGTAACGTGTTGGCATGTGCCAATGGCACGCACGGCCACTTTGGCCAAGTTACGGGCACTACAATTGGATAGCGGCTTGGGATAAAAAGTGGCTAGTGGTAACGTGTTGGCATGTGCCTATGGCACGCACGGCCACTTTGGACAAGTTGCGGGCGCTACAACTGGGTAGTGGCTTGGAATAGAAAGTGGCTAGTGGTAACGTGTTGGCATGTGCCAATGGCACGCACGACCACTTTGACCATGTTACGGGCGCTACAACTGGGTAGCGGCTTGGAATAGAAAGTGGCTAGTGGTAATGTGTTGGCATGTGAAAATGGCACGCATGGTCACTTTGGCCAAGTTGACCTAGTTGCACGGTTTGCAATCCTAGGGCGCTATTTTTGGCACGTGCCAAATGGTATAGCGGCTTAGTTTGGCATGGTTGCCATGATGCGCAGTATGGGGCTTGGTTTAGGAATTAGGGTTCTGTGTCGAAAACCCTAATCTGGTATTTTTGAAAGAATACCCCCCATTAATTATTAACATCTGAATTAAATGCTCGTAGTTAATGTGTTGATGGTAACACTCGGTCATGGGGATTTACGATTTTACCCCTTATCTAAATTCCACCATCGACACATCGTTTTTGTGGCAAGAATCACACTAGTGAGAATGCCAGCTCTGTCGACTTTCACAATATTAAGACGATGCCGCAACCAGCTGATATTAAACTCCGAGGATTCACAGGTGGACACCATGTTCTCCCACTTTTGAAAGGCCGAATCTGCAAAAACGCGGATGGACATATTCTCCATCTCAGCAATCATTGGCAAAAGACAGTTCATTACGGAAACCAAGGATGACGAACAACACTTCACTATACTCCTGGTAGCGACATGGTCGTATATATTCCATATCCTCATGTAAAGCACCACGAATTTTTTCCGCATCAGGAAACCACCAACATTCTGGTAATTAGAGGAGAGACACTTCATACAAGTCCCAAACGGCGAACTTGCATAGGGGTACTCATGACAAGAAATCCCTAAATAAGCGTTCTCCAAGTCTGCAGCAGTCAACAAGGTTGGACTTGAAGGGAAGGGAACTACTAGGTCATCCTCGTCGATAACAGTAACAAATGCTCCAATGGGATATCTCTGCATAAAAGGGAAATTTTATATTCATCAAACAAGCGGTAAAGCATACGTCAGTTATCCAAAAGAAGAAGAAAACATACCGGTATAATTTTCTTAACCCGAATAACCCTGGTCGAGATTCTCCTGCAAGAGTCAGACTTCGCGCCTTCACCTGGAGAATCTGGTTGGTTAGAGGATGATCCGTCTCTGTGCGACATGACAAAGATAGAAACTCAACAAGAAGAACCTTTTCTCAAATAATGGAGACGATGCAATTGCGCTGGGGATGAATACGGAACCCTAAAAAGTAAAGGAAGCAATGAGGGACATAACGCTTTCGGATTTTTTTAGCATGGATGATGCCCTGATTGAAGCCGCGTGTGAAGGAAGGAAAAATAAGGAAACTTTGCTATCTGTCGAAACACCTACTCCTTCTTTGTTTATACCGGTCCCACCAATCTCACGCCCAGCTTCCCAGTCTCCCAATTGCACCGGTCCCACCAAGCTCACGCCCAGCTTCCAAGTTTCCCAAGGATTCCCATCTTCCCAAATTATTCCAGCTTCCCGATTTGTGCAAAACACTGCCAGAGTCAAGGATTCCGAATCCTATCTATAAAAAGGTCAGACAAGCCTCCTCAATTGTCTTTACGATTTACTGCTGATAGTTTGTCACCATCTTATGCTTACCTCGCAACAAAGGTGATGTTTCGAGCTAAGCATGGGACTTAATGTTGATGGTGGTTTTTAGACAAAGGGTAAAATTGTAAAACCCCTAATAACCTAATGTCAACCGTGACACATTTATTAGAACATTTAATACATGTAGTCAGTAATTAATGGTGGGTATTTTTTCAAATTAGGGTTACAACGAGCAAAACCCTAATTCCCCTCTGGGCCAATGGCAAATCATGACAGCCATACCTAGCCCAAGCTAGCCGCTCCATACCAAATAAACTCATCCTTGGCCCTAGCTATGCTAGCCATACCAATAACGCCAAAGCATTCCAACCATGCGGGCCGCACCCCTGTGCCAATGGAAAATCATGCCAGCCACACTAAACGCGCCAAAGCATGTCAACCATGCTAGCCGCACCTCTGTGCCAATGGAAAATCATGCCATCCACACCTAGCCCAAGCTACCCGCTCCATGCCAAACGCACTATGCCAAGGCCCTATCTACGCTAGTCACATCAACCACGCCAAAGCATGCCAACCATGCTAGCCGCACCCCTGTTCCAATGGCAAATCATTCCATCCACACCAAATGCACCAAAGCATGCCAACCATGCTATACACACCTCTATGCCAATGGAAAATCATGTCAGCCACACCTAGACCAAGCTAGCCGCGCCATGCCAAAAACACTCCGCCTTGGCCCTAGCTATCCAAGTCATACCACGCCAAGCCAAACACCCTTACCTTGGCCCTAGTTGTGCCACCATACTAGCCTTCCCCTTACGGCTACAAAAGTGAAGGCGTGCAATAATCAACGGTTTCCCTTCAATCCCATGAGTAAATCCTGGATGTCTAAGGTCTCCTCATGGCCTTTGTCCCAAAATCCTAGCTTGATCATGAACCTAGTCAAGCTAGCCGCGCCATGCCAAAAGCGCCTTATTCCTATCTTGACAAACCGTGAAACCAAGGGACCAAGCCGCCACGTACCATTGGCACATGCCAACATGCTCGCTGGTAGCCAAACTTGAAAACCGTGCCACCTAGGCAAAATTGGAAACGCATGTCGTTGGCATATGCCAACATGTTCGTAGGTAGCCTAGCTTGCAAACCGTGCAACCTAGGCTAAATTGGCCACGCATGCTGATGGCACATGCCAACATGCTCGCAGGTAGCCTAGATTGCAAACCGTGCAACCCAGGCCAAATTGTCTACGCATTCCGTTGGCACATGCCAACATGCTCGCTGGTAGCCTAGTTTGCAAACCGTACAACCTAGGTCAACTTGGCCGTGCGTGCCATTGGCACATGCCAAATCCTCTTGCTGGTAGCCTAGGCTTGCAAACCGTGCAACCTAGGTCAACTTCGCCGTGCGTGCTATTGGCACAGGCCAACATGCTCTCTGGTAGCCTGGGTTTGCAAACCGTGCAACCTAGGTTAACTTGGCCGTGCATTCCATTGGCAGATGCCAACATGCTCGCTGATAGACCAGGCTTATAAACCGTACAACCTGCAACCAAGGAATTCCGCACATGCCACGCGCTCCACCTGCATCCTGGCATTGCCACTTGCACTTAAGGTGTAACCTGCAACCAAGGCATTCCGCACATGCCACACGCATACCATGCAGCATGGCATTGCCACTTGCACTCAAGGTGCAACCCGCAACAATGGAATTCCGCACATGCCACACGCACCACTTGCAGCCTGGCATTGCCTCTTGCACTCAAGGTGATACCAACACTCGAGACATCAACACAAACTGGGGGATACTTTCCAGGGTCTTGGTTTGGCGGTCACAGCATTCAGCGTACACTACGCTCACATTAAGAAAGCGTAAATAGGAATAAAGTGGTCAAATAAATGAGGAAATAATGGTGAAAAAGTTTTCACCCATAAACACCATGCGGTTACCACCTCCTCCCATTATTTCACCCTTTACCCTCTTCCTTCATGAGGCCAGGGTACGTTTCAATCTCGAATTGTATAAATAGGTCTTACCTATTTCCACCAGACAACAAGTCTCGGTCAGGAGAAAAACACGACACTCTCAGAAAAGGCAACTTTGCAAGCTCTCCAAAAAGCTTTCATCTCTCGCAAGCTTTCGAAGCTTTCACTTTCTGATACAAGTCGAGACACTACTCCTCCAGAATTATTATGTCCTCAACACCTTTCTTCGCTTCCCTCCCCAAATCAACCCTTCCCATCCACTTTGTGATCGAAGCAAGTCTGGAACGACCATTTCTTGGTTTAGGTCGGACTTGTACAGATTGATCTCTCGAATCTAGAAAGTGCTCACGTGCAATACATTTGTTTAGGGTTTAAACCAGTTTCTTACTCACCTACCGAATTTACCAAAATCGGTAGAAACGATTTTTACCTATAAACACCAGGTTAAGAAATTCCAACTCGTGAAATTCACCGATGATCTTAAGAGGAGTACCATCGAGATGATTACTATTTAACTGGAGAAACTTCAGGACTTCTGCTAAGTACTTGAGCTCATCTGGAACTTTTCTAGTGACATTGTTGTTGCCAACTTTTATAGTTCCCAAAATTAGAAGTTATTGTCCCCGAATAGTTTGTTGTTAGACAGATCACATGAGTAGTTGAGAAGGGAGTGACTCTATATATATATATATATATATATCCGGGGACGATATATATAGTCATTTTGAGGTAGGTTGTCATCTAAAACGAGGTGTAAGAAGGGAATGACTATATACATGTACCAGTTTTGAGGTGCAAGTAAAGTAGGGTGTGATTGTTGATGTATCATTTTGACAATAAATTTTTGTTAATAGGGGATACATATCCTGGTATCTTTAAGGGAGACACAGTTAGAATTAGGGGCGACACAAAAAGACAAAATAAGTTGAAAATACTTATATACTCCTTCATAATCGGTAGTTTAGGTTTTTTTTTAGCTACCGATTGCAAAATTTCATTTTTGGGGAAACTATATATTTGGTAGTTTATGAACTATTTTTACTATCAATTATAGGTTCAACCAAATTAGAAAAATAGAGTATTTTTGCAAAATATCATTTTGGGGCAACTCTATATTCGGTAGTTATATGAACTATCTTGACTACCGATTATGGTAGGATATTTGCAAAGAGAGCCACTGTATAATCTTAAGTAATGATAACTCTTACTTTCTTACCGATTATAGGCTCAACCAAAAAAAAAAAAAAAAAAACATTTTTTTGCAAAATGTGATTTTGGGGCTACTCTATATTAGGTAGTTATATGAACTATTTTGACAACCAATTATGCTAGAATATTTGCAAAGAGAGCCACTGTATAATCGAAAGTCATGATAACTATTCCTTTCTTACCGATTATAGGCTCAACTAAAATTCAAAAAAAAAAAGGATTTTGGGAAAATGTGATTTTGGGGCTACTCTATATTTGGCAGTTATATGAACTATCTTGACTACCGATTAAGGTAGGATATTTTCCAAGAGAGCCACTGTATAATCGGAAGTCTTGATAACTTTTCCTTTCTTACATATTAGGCTCAACCAAAATTCAAAAAAAAAAAAGATTTTTGCAAAATGTGATTTTGGGGCTACTCTATATTCGGTAGTTATATGAACTATCTTGACTACCGATTATGGATAGAGGATTTTATTTTGGGGATACTTTATATTCGGAAGTTAAAGAAACTAAATTGACTCCCGATTGTGTACTAACTTCCGATTGTAAAGTTATCTACCGATTATAAAGGGTAGTTTGACCATTAAAAAAAATGCCCCGGAACTTATCTACCGATTATGTCATTTTTTGTCGTTTTGTGTCGCCCCTAATTCTTTTGGGGTCGCCCCTAAAGACGCCAGGATACATATATGGGCTTCCCTCTAAGAATTTTCAGAGATAAATTTCATTAGAATTTATCATTTTTTACAAATTAGAATTATTATTCTTGATCTTTAATTAAAAAAAGGGTCCGTATCATGGGACTCACTATTTTGACTCATGGTTTAGACACAATACTCTAACTGTCCATCAGTGTTCATCTAACGACAGTAAATGTTAGTGATGTGGCACTGTTTTTGCTTTAAAAAAATTAAGGACTCCGAGCGAGCCGATAAAAAGTCTAACATGATAAAGGAAGGAAACAAAAATTTACTTTGTAACTTGTTCCAAAGATTTGTCATGTTTGGAAAATATCTTGTAATCTTTCTTCTTCCCGTTCTTTGTCTTCTTAACGGTGAAGGACTTACTGGCTAATTTGGGGTTTTTTCTTTCCTTACACTTATCATTTAGAATGACATTGATTATCATTGATATACATACATAACTCACTATTGTGATTTCTTCTTCTTTTTTTTCTTATTGTTTGTACCCAGAAATATTTCCAGGCACTAAACACGATGATTTGGGTGATTGATAAGTAATTGGGTTAAGTTACTAATGAAGAAAAATAAAAAAAAGACAGATTTTACGTGGTTCGGCGATTGATGCCTACATCCACGGATGAAATACCCCTAGGGACATATATTTTATTGATAAGAATTACAATATGTTTTCTCTGATTGTCAAAACCTCCCCCATTATCAGAATTACATTTCTCTATATTTATACAATTCTGAACTATAGCTCTTACCATCATTATGATGTAAACATAAATTTGTATTTATTTCCTCATGGAATTAATGTTGCATGAAACCTCCTGGATTTAATTGTGCATGAAACCTCCAGAAATTAATTCTGCATGAAACCTCCAAAATTAATATTGCATGCATTAATTCTGCATATAACTCCCTGCATGCCTATTGATTTGCCTTGCATGCCTCCTGGCATTAATCTACCATGCATGCCTCCTTGTATTGATTTGCGGACCTCCCGTGTATTTTATACACGGTACAAATATCACCCCCTCTTAACCTCCAACTTGTTGGGGGTTAAGAATTTTGTTTTTCCTTCGCGTCGATCGTCGATGACGTAACTCGCCAGTCGCCCCCAAACGTGAGTAGAGACATTACAAAGACTCCCCCAATTGTGATAACCTTCAATAAAATTTGCTCACATGCTAGGCGAGACTTTTTGGCCACGTGGTGGACTTGTGATGCTCGATAGCTAGTCAAGTCTTGAGTATAATGTAGTGTGTGCTTGCGGCTGGGGAAAGGCTTTTTGCTCGCAACGTAACTAGGCTAGCGCTTATTGCTTGGGCAGGCTGGTTGTTGCTTGTGTTGAGTACGAGTCTTTGGACCAATATCGGGCATTGGTCTTGTGGTTGAGACGAGACTTTATGCTTGCCAAGGTGCAAGTCTTTCATACTCGCGTGCAAGACGAGATTTTATGCTTGCGATAAAAGCAAGACTTATGTGCTCACGTGCAAGGTGAGGCTTCAGGTGCTTGCGAAGTGATGCAAGGCTAAATATTGAAGGTTCTAAGCAATCCTCATCTCCACGAACCTCGAACTTGATCATTTTGTTATCCACGGACCTCGAACGGTGAAGAAACATGTCAAAAGACACAAAAAATGATGTAGAAACATCTTATTCAATAAACTATTACCAAAACTAGAAAAGAAAAAGAAATCTCTGCTCAGATCTGGTCCAAAAGGACCAAATCTGACCAAAAAAGATCTGAGGAATCTAGAGTTTTTTTAGAAGGAAGGAGAGAAGAAAGAGGTGGAAGGACATGATTGATATGGGCTGATACCAGTCCATCGATCCAGTGGTCAGGATCGCCTGGATTTTTTTGTCCTATATGGACTGGTATCAGCCCTTATTAAAGCTGGTATCAGCCCGAATCAATCATGGAGGATGGAGAGAATACGTATCTTATTCAATTTTTGAATCCGAGCATCTTCTAATATTTTTCTATACTATACGTATGGTATGGACACTTTGTTTTTCTGGACAGACCCAGCCAACAGGATATATAGCCATTTTCATGGTCCGGGATTAACAAAGCACTTTGGAGTTATTAACCAGTATTGAACAATAAATAAATGAACAGTTTATGCATGATGTTAAGATTTCGTTACAATTGATAACATCAAAACGTAATGAAACATTAAATATCGTCTTTAAGAATGTAAGTTACTTCCATAATCAGATTATCTATAAAAACCACACTATTTCTTTCTTTTGATATCCAAGTCTGAACTTTCTAACTTATCTTCTCTTTATTTCCATTTAGACTTAGATAAATATATCTCTAAAGTAGAAAACCAAAAAATGGGCTCTTATAAACCAATGTCGATTGCCATAACATATGCAGTACTAGTGAGCATGTTGATGTCGATGGATATCTCCACAACCAAAGCTATGGATCATGAGGTTATCGTCTCTAAAGGTGGAGGTGGTGTCAACGACGTTGGGTCAATTTCAACTGAAGGGTTTTTGGAATGCGTCAAGGCAGCCCCACAAATTGCAGTAGTGGCTTCTGAGTGTTCTGTGACTTTCGTTGATTGGCTTATGTACGGGAAGGACTATTTTAAGTCCATCAGGAAAGATTGTTGCGAAGCGATTACAAATCTAGGCGAGGCTTGCTTTAATTATCAATTCTCTGAATATAAAGGTCTCTTTAAGGCGTGTCGTGACGTAATGTAAACATATGCACTATTACTACTCATAATGTACCTGCTAGTGCTTCTCTAATAAAGTTAAATAAAAAAGTTGAAGAAAAAAAAACTATTGATTTATTACGACTGATTCACTAAACATTTAACACATTGGTATTCAACTGTAAAAAAAGAACCGATAAAACTGTCACCGCTAATTTAACCTTGAAAATTATGGGAATGCTTGGTTGGGCGGTACATTTGCGAAGAAGTTATCAGATACGCCATTAGCGGCCGACTCTACACCTTTATTTACTGAGGAATGCAATAAAAATAAAAATCTACATATGCATGTGTATTCCCACTGATTTGATCAAAGGAAAATAATCCCTATTGCTGTGAAGATACGTAAGTTGCATTTGAAGCAATTGGATAAGCTGTTAATTTTATCGCTACTGAATCTATAGATAGATACATAATACTTTTAAGAATTTCCATGCATAAACAATTTGTTAGTCAGATTCAGACGAGTTAGTAAAAAGCTTTTAAGAATTCAGAGGAGTTAAAGCTAAATTAATTTTTTTTTCTTCTCTTCTCCTCCGCCCGTCAACCGTAACCTCCATTAAAACTCAAAATTTCATCGTCTTCGATTAATTGGCAATTCGAAAATTAATCAAGTGTAGTGTAATGACTTATATGAGATATGTTTTGAAAAGATAGTTACGTTTTGGTTTATTTTGTTCGATTTAAGTTTAATTTCTATCAAAAATTAGAGTTTTAGATAAAAATTAAAATTTATGGGTTTATGTGAGATATGGTTGATTTTAACTCAATTATGAACTGTAACTGGAGATTTTGATGTTGTTACGATTGGTAATAGTTCAATTACCAACCGTATGTTCTTATATCTGGGAATTTTCTTCAGTTACGGTTGGTAACCATTTTAGTTTACCAACCTGTTGATGGTGGCTTTTAGCCTAGGGTTAAAATCGTAAAACCCTAAACCCTAGTAGACAATGACGTCAAAACATTTAAGTAATAAGCATTTACTAGGCGCATTTACTGAAATTTTTAATATGTCTGTAAATAATTACCAGGGTATCTTTTTCAAATTATGGTTGTGACAAGCCAAACCCTAATTCCAACGTGTGCCAAAGGAAATTCATGGCAGCCACACCAACCGCGCCAAAGCATGCCAATCATGCTAGCCGCACCTCTGTGCCAATGGCAAAGCATGCCAGCCACACCAACCGTGCCAAAGCATGCCAACCGTGCTAGCCGCACCTCTGTGCCAATGGAAAATTATTCCAGGCACACCAACCGCGCCAAAGCATACCAACCATGCTAGCCGCACCTCTGTACCAATGGAAAATCATGCCAGGCACACCAGCCGCGCCAAAGCATGCCAACCATGCTATCCCCACCTCTGTGCCAATGGAAAATCATGCCAGCCACACCAACTGCGCCAAAGCATTCCAACCATGCTAGTCGCACCTCTGTGCCAATGGCAAACCATGCCAGCCACACATACTACGCCAAAGCATGCCAACCATGCTAGCCGCACCTCTGTGCCAATGGCAAACCATGCCTACCACACCGAGCGCGCCAAAGCATGCCAACCATGCTATCCCAACCTCTATGCCAATGGAAAACCATTCCAGCCACACTCGCCACGCCAAAGAATTCCAACCATGCTAGCCGCACCCCTATGCCAATGGAAAACCATTCCGTCCACACTAGCCGCACCAAAGCATGCCAACCATGCTAGCTTCGCACCTGTGCCAATGGAAAATCATTCCATCCACACCTACCGCACCTAGCCAAAGCTTACCATGCCATGCGCCCATAGAAAAACCTTGGCCCCACATGCCAAGCCAAAACCGCACCTAGCCAAAGCTAGCCACACCATACGCCCATGGCAAACCCTTGGCCCTACTTGCGAAGACAAAACCGAAACTAGGTAAAGCTAGCCACACCATACGCCCATGGCAAACCCTTGGCCCCACATGCCAAGCCAAAACCGCACCTAGCCAAAGCTATCCACACCATACGCCCATGTAAAACCCTTGGTCCTACATGCCAAGCAAAAACTGCACCTAGACAAAGCTAGCCACACCATACGCCCATGGAAAACCCTTGGCCCAACATGCTAAGCAAAAACCGCACCCAGCCAAAGCTAGCCACGCCATGCGCCCATGGAAAATCCTTGGCCCCACATGCCAAGCCAAAACTACGCCAAGGCATGCCAACCTAGCCGTGCCACCATGCTCTCCTTCCCTACACGGCTACCCAAAACGTAAACGTGCAAAAATTAACGGTTGTACTTTAATCCCAGGAACAAATCATATCCATCCAAGGTTACCAGATGACATATGGTAACCTTTGAACCGAAACCCTACTTTGGCCACGCCAAACCTTTCCAAGGAATTCCATGCCAACCTAATTGCGCCAAGGCATGCCATGCTACCCTAGTCGTGCTACCATGATGACCTTCCCTACGCGGCTATCCAAACAAAGGCATGCAACAATCAACGGTTTCTATTCAATTCCAGGAGCAAATCCTGGCCATCCAAGGTTACCAGACGACACATGGTAACCTTTGGCCCAAAAACCCAAGTTTGGCCACGCCAAACCATGCCACGCCAACGGCATGCAAACCCAGCTGCGCCACCATGATGACCTTTCCTCTTAAGATGCAAAATCTCGACCGCCTAAGGTCACCAAGCTAACAAGTCCCCCAAGCTCGACTTGCCAGGAAACAACGACATGCCACATTCTTTCACAAAATACTCGAGACATCAGCACATGTTACAAATTGGGTGATGCTCATTAGGGTATTGGTTTGGAGGTCTATAGCGTGCGGCATACACAAATGCCCGTTTTAAGATAGTGTCATAAGAATAAAACGGTTAGTAAATACAGGAAGCAACGGTGAAACGCTCTTTCATTATGGAACATCAATTCTATCAATACCAGGCATTACCACCTCTTCCCATTTAAATCATCTGTTTCTTTTCTTACGAGGCCAAAGTACGTTTCACTTAGACTTATATAAATAGGTTTACCTATTTCCACCAAAGACACAAGTTTTTGGTCAGGGAGAAATACAACACTCAGAAAGGCAACTCTTGCTAGCTTTCACCTTCTGATACAAGTCAAGTACTACTCTTCAAGAACTGCCCTGGTCTCAACACTCTCTTCGCTTCCCTCCATAAACCAACCTTTATCCTCCTCTCTCTGACCGAAGGAAGTCTAGAACGGCTATTTCTTGGTTTAGGCCGGACTTGTACAAATCGATCTCTCGAATCTAAGTGGAAAATGCAGCTACAGTTTGGTTTACCGCTGCTACTACTGTATTACTTTATAAGTGGAAAATGCGATAGTCAAAAGTCAAAACGAAAAGGATAATTTCAACGAAGGTTGTTTGGACAGAAATGAATGATTGCAACATTTAAAAAAAAAACATGACTATACAGAGGCTAGATGAGGAACAATATAAAATGGAATAGTATTAGTTTTCCTAGCTTAACTGGGTTAGCATTAAATCTAAAGAAATATCATCATTCTGCAAAAACAAATATCCAATAAAATGGATTTTAACTGTTATTCTGGTAGACTATTTTTGCTAGATTTAGAGACACTCACTAGTACAATGCTAAGCTTATACACATACATGAATCAAAGAGCCATCCATACTTGATCATCTCATCCTTCTTCTGGAAATCAAATGCTTTGCACTGAATTGGAACAACAATAGTATTCGTACCCCATAAACAAAATTAACTGCAGCTGGTAAATCATTTCTTAGCAGGTGATTGCACAAAGACAAGTAAAACACAAGGGTTTCCCAAAAATAAAACTTGGCTAGCACAACATGTATGAAATGCCTGTCAGTCCTTTCATAGGACTAACATTTCTGGCTTATGAATTCTAATTATAAGCACCCTTTCGTGAACCCCCACCCTGCAAAAGGCCAAGAACGAAGAATTTATGTAAATCGATACAGAGAGGAACTTAGCACCGAAATATAACTGCACCCACAATAATGAATATAGAATAATTTTAAATGATGGATGTGAAAATAACAAATAGTCATAACCAGATCAGTAATATATATCATGAAACTTGAATTTCAAATCAAAAACGTTTGGGGCTTCCATTATTACTTACTGCCTTTTTGTTTATAGGTGAAAATGGTTTCTGCTGATTTCGGCAATTGTGGGTGTGCAGGTGAGAAACAATTTAAACCCTAAACAATGTACTGCAAGGGAGTACTTTAGATTCGAGAGATCCATTTATACAAGTCCATCCTAAACCAAGAAATGGCCGTTCCATACTTGCTTCGGTCACAAAGTGGAGGAGAATGGGTTGGTTTTGGGGAGGGAAGCATGGAAAGTGGTGAGACCAGAATAGTTGATTCTGGAAGAGTAGTTGGGTTACTAAGACTTATTATCAGAAAAGTGAGAGAGCTAACAAGGAGACCTAGCAAGTAAGTATTTCTGAGTGTTGTATCTCCCGTATGAACTCATTATCCAAATGGAAATAGGTAAGACCTATTTATACAAGTCGGAGTAGAAACGTACCCTGGTCTCATTAAGGAGTGGGGAAGTTAATGGGAGGAGGTGGTAACCGTATGCATGGACTTGATGTTCCATAAAGTGGTTAACGTATGAAACTAGTTTTCATGAAACTGTTAACTTTATTGAATTGATATTCCATAAAGTTGTTAACGCATGTGCTTTATGTCCCATGAACGTTTCATACATAACTTCCCGTATTTACTAGCCGCCTCACCCTTATGACACTTCCCTATGAAGGGAGTAGTGTATGCCGCACGCTGTAACCCGCCAAACCAATACCCAAAGAGGATCCCCCATTTTGTGTTGATGTCTCGAATATTTTTGGAAAACATGTAGCATGTTGTTGTGGATTGGCAAGTCAAGCTAGGGAAACTTGCTAGCCTGGTGACCTTCGGTCGAGATTTGCATCTTGAGATTAGGGGAAACCTTTGATCATTGCACGCCTTCTTTTTGGTAGTGAGGGCCAACGTGGTGGCGCGGCTAGGTTGGAATGGCATGCTTGGGCATGGCCAAACTTAGGTTTTCGGTCCAAAGGTTACCATGTGTCTTTTGGTAACCTTGGATGGCTAGGATTTTCTCCCGGGATTGAAGGGCAACCATTGATGTTGCACGCCTTTGTTTTGGTGTCCGCGTAGGGGAGGCCAGCAGGGTGGCGCAGCTAGGGCCAAGGCATGGGCGTTTGGCTTGGCATGTTGTGACTATCATAGATAGGGCCAAGGCCGAGTGCGTTTGGCATGGCGCGGCTAGCTTGGGCTGGGTGAGGTTTTGGATTGGCATGTAGGGCCAAGGCTTTTCCATGGGTTTATGGCGTGGCTATGGCCAAGGCAGGGGCGTTTGGATTGGCGTGGTGTGACTATCATAGCTAGGGCCAAGGAAGAGTGCATTTGGCATGGCGCGGCTAGCTTGGGCTAGGTGCGGTTTTTTCTTGGCATATGGGGCCAAGGGTTTTCCATGGGCGTATGGCGTGGCTAGGGCCAAGGAAAGGGCACTTGGCTTGGCATATGGGGCCAAGGGTTTTCCTTGGGCGCATGGTGTGGCCATATTTGGATAGGTGCGTGACCAAGCTAGGGTTTTGGGATAAAGGTCGTGAGGTGACCTTAGACGGCCATGATTTTCTCCTAGAATTTGAAGGGAAACCGTTGATCGCTGCACGCCTTCGTTTTGGTAACCGTGTGGGGAAGGCTAGCATGGTGGCGCGGCATAGGGGCCATGGCGAGATGTGTTTGGAATGGCGCGGTTAGCATGCATAGGTTTGGTTTGGCTTAGCATGTGGGGCCAAGGATTTTCCATGGGCGCATGGAATGACTAGGGCCAAGGTAAGGGCGTTTGGCTTAGCGTATGGGGCCAAGGGTTTGCCTTGGGCGCATGGCATGGCTAGCTTTAACATGCTGGAACCCTAATTAGCACCCTTTAGTAGAATTACTGTAGAATTCTCATACGGACTCGGATTTTGACGGTCCCCTCATCCTTTTGATCGGAAAAGAATTCTCTATCCCTTTTCGCGGAAATATTTAGGTTTTGAGTTCGTTAGAGTGGTGAAAATAACCCAACAGTGAAAACCAGGAAGAATTCAGAAGGGATGGTGGCATGGCCATGCTAGGATTTCGGGTCAGAGGTAACCATGTATTGTCTGGTAACCTTGGACGGTTAGGATTTTCTCCTAGGATTGAAGGGAAACCAATGATTTTTGCACGCATTCGTTTTGGTATCCGCGTAGGGAATGGCGCGGCTAAGTTGGCATGGGGCCATGGCGAGGTGCATTTTGGCATGGCACATTAGGTGTGGCTGGCATGGTTTTCCATTGGAACAGGGGGTGCGGGTAGCATGGTTGGCACGCTCTGGCGCGGTTGGTGTGGCGGACATGATTTTCCATTGGCACAAAGGTGCGGCTAGCATGGTTGGCATGCTTTGGCGCAGTTGGTGTGGCTGACATGATTTTCCATTGGCACACAGGTGCGGCTAGCATGGTTGGCATTATTTGGTGCGGCTAGCATAGTTGGCCTACTTTGGCGCGGTTGGTGCGGCTGCCATGATTTGCCATTGGCACAGAGGTGCGGCTAGCATGGTTGGCATGCTTTGGTTGGTGTGGCTGCCATGATTTGCCATTGGCACAGAGGTGCAGCTAGCATGGATGTCATGATTTGGCGCGGTCGGTGTGGCTAACATGATTTTCTATGGGCACAGAGGTTCGGCTAGCATGGTTGGAATGCTTTGGCGCGGTAGGTGTGGCTGGCATGATTTTCCATTGGCACAGATGTGCGGCTAGCATGGTTGGCATGCTTTGGTGCGGTTGGTGTGGATAGCATGATTTGTCATTGGCACACGTGGGAATTTTGGTTTGGCTTGTCGTAACCTTAATTTGAAAAAGATACCAGGGTTATTTTTTTAGAGACACATTAAAGGTTTTCAGTAAATGTGCCTATTAAATGCTTGTTCTTTCAATGTTGTGACATCACTGTCCCAGTACGGTTGTGATTTGTCTTTGTGGCCTGATTGCTTCTTATTCAATTCCCATGGGAAATCCTTTCCTATTTCAAACAACAAAGTATCGCACCCTCCTATCCCGCTTAGCTTTCATTGGGGTTTTGATGAGGCGTTTCGTTTTTGAGGCTGATTACCCGGCCGTGATTCCATCATGTTCCACCTATTCAGCCTGCGTTTATCTTTCTTCCTTTAGGGCTGCCACATTATTTATGCATGGTGAAGTCACTAGTACAAAAATCAACATTGGTGACATTTTAGAACTGTCACGGTATCAGTTTGATGACGGTTTTAGTGAAATATGAAAGTGTCACCAAAGTCGATGTCACCGTAGGGGTCATTTTTGATGACGGTTCTAAAATGTCACATAACCGTTATAATTAACCTTCAAAACTGACATTTGGTATATAGAACTGTCATCGTAAGGTACAACCACGACGTATGTTTACAAAAACTGCCACCTTAACAACGTTACGGTGGCAGTTTTCCCAAGTAACCGTTATAGAATATCTCTAAAAGTATCATAGGATGTTGAAAGCGTCAGCATAAGATACATCTGCTAACGTTTTGTTCTTGTAAACGTCATTTAATAGTCATTAGTTAACGGTTTTTATTTGCAAAGCGTCATCGCATGACCATTAATTAGGTGTCAAATGATATTACAGTCAACCATTTTCTTTCCAAACTGAACTTAAATATGAAACCAAATAAAAACCATAATACACTATATCATTATTTGGAAAAATAAAATTAAAGCTTTAAATTTCATTATGCACTAGTTCTGGACATCTCTGATCAATAGACAGGACTGATGCATCGCAAGCAAACCCGAAACCATAGGAGCTTGAAGTTGATCAAAAAAGCTGAAGACATTCATCACTTCTGAAATAAAAATGGATAAAAACCACCAAATTTATCGATAAGATCAATAACCATAAAATTTTCTCTTAGTCATACAAAGACTATAATTTACTTCGCTTTTCTTTGAACAATAAATTGAAAAATGTAAACTTGAAATTTAGCTCACACTCACAGAGAAAGTACTAAGCATTATATTGCTCCAATTTAAAGTTACTGCCGTGTTCAGTGGGACTTAAGCTTTTGATCGACGTATTTCTTATTAGTAACTGAAAAAGAAACAGAGCAACATATTCAGCCATAATGTTGTTGCTAATTCAGTACATAACAGTCTACAAATAACAATTCAATGTTCCAAATGGTCAGTATAAAACAGTCCTAGCAAGCTCATGTATTTCACATAGGGTAGACGTAAATGTGAAGGTCACTGCTTAAAAATTTTATACAATAAGTTCATAAAATATTTCGAAACTAAAAGCTTAACAGTAACTGATAAGCTAGTTGGAAACATCAACAACAGTAGGCACTAGCATGAGCCTAGGATGTCAATATATATAGGTGTGGCCTTCCATTATCCCTTCATAGTTGAGGTTCCTTATTTGGGTACTACTCCAGCTTAATCATTTGTACATTAATATTTATGCAAACCCTTTCTTCCACGACCATTCTCATTCCACTCTCTAGGGGCACATGCATTAGCAAGTTTTAAATAATTACAAGTGTGTATATATTAAAGTTCATATATTGTACTCCTTATTCTTGATCCCTAATATAAATCAGTGCATAAAAAATATACAAAAAAAACTAATTAAGCAAAGAGATTAAAGAATCCCTAACATATATCCTAAAATTTATGTAGGAGTGTACCATCACAATAGAACAGTAAGCAATCTACCAAAACTAAAATCTTATTTGAATGGAGTGAAGTGGATAACCTTGTTCATCGTCCCTCAATTCTAAAACCTCTGAATCACGAGGCACGCTTATTCTATTATTCGTTTGACATCCAAAACCGGCTTAGGAAGAAGACTGCAATTGATTAGTTCTTGCTCCCATGTCCCTGAAACATCAATGAAGACCACCATCCTTAGTTGAATAGATCAGGTTGATGGAGATGTAATGAGAGTGATGTGGTTGCAAACACCAGAACAAATTCATTCAAAGATAAAGAACTCAAAAAAAAAAAAAAAATCAAGAAAATAGTTCAATAGCTAACCATCATCATACAAAATCGCGGACCCAATCAAGTCTTCAATAATACATGAGTGGATCTAATGATACCAGTTAGACTTTTGGCAGAGAAAGTGAGGAAGAAGGAGATAGGAAGAGGAAAGAGCCATAGCGGCGGAGAATTACAAAATTGAGTTAGGGTTTTAGTTTTGTATATATAATTGCATCTTTTGGTGGCAATCTCGGGGATGATCTCGACCAGATCTAAGGGTCCTGGATACTTGTACGTGCGTTTCGCACAAACCCTAGATTATGTACAAGTTTTAGTAGTTTACTACGGATTAATGTGAATTAATATTAAGAAAATAAAATAAACTACAAAAAAATAAGAAAATTAAACATATTTTGGTAATAGACTTTTTCATTCGCAGCGATGTAAGAGTTCACCACTAATCTCTCGTGACAGTCCATTGAAAACCAATGTGATAAGAGAGTATACACGACAGTTGATAAATGTCACTGTATTGTATTATATTGTAACAGTTTTTAACTGCACCCGTCATGGTATACCATTCCAATGACAGTTTTTGCAACCGTCAGAGTTTAAAGCATCAATTAATGACGGTTGTTTCTGATTACCGACACTAAAATTTCATCAGCAATGTATTGTGACGCTTTACACTAAAACCGTCACGAAATAAAACTTTAAACCGTCACTGAATCCCACATTTGGCCTAGTGAGTTGTGTCTTGAGAGCGATCGTTCGAATGTTAGTCCCCGGTTCTGGAGTGGTAGCGGCGGTGAGGCCCATCCAAACCATGTATACCCTTGGCATGGTGTAGGCATAACCTAAGCACAAACTGTTGATGGCGGATTGTCTCAAAAAATTGAACGTGGAGCGCTAGCAAGGAAAGCGTGGATATCTTTGGAGTGGCAAGGCTTTCTCATGTGGGACCGATTGCTTTTCTTCATGCGCGGCTGTAACATGGAATTCTTTCCTTATTCAAAAATCTTCTTCTAGAGGTAGGTAGCATCCGCAATCCTTTCATATGGTAGCTTTGCGCAAATCCTGGTACGATTGGGTGCCTTTAGGGCTAGGCTTTAGAACGCGAGGCGGAGCTGCTTGCATGGACTTGGCATGAAGGGGACCCATTAGCATTGATGGGCATCGAACGGGTGTGGGCCACTCTGTAAAGCTCTTGTAAAGACATGAAGTGCGTAAGGGAAGATCTTTGGAAGGGAAACGCTTGCGGTTTAGGTTTTGACACGCCGAAACCCAAATTAGCGCCCTTTACTAGAATCGCTGCGGAATCCGCGTATGAACTCGCATTTTGATGGTCCGCCCCTTTATCGGACATTAAACTGAATTCTGTATCTCCCCATGAGGGAATATTTAGGTTTCGATCTCGCTTAGGAGACGAAAACGTCCTATCAGTAAAAATTAAGAAGAATCCAGGAGGGATGTTGCTGGCCCGGGGTGGCATAGTCGCGTTCCAGTCACCTATTCTCGTTGATGGAGCAAGAAGGAATATTCATTATGTTCGAGCTCTAAAAAATTTGTCCGCATGAAAAGAGGTATCGACCCTCTTCTTTTTTTTCTGTTATTCGCCTGGATCCGTGTTTTCGTCTGCAGTGTCTCTCCAGTGGATTCCAAAAATTTACCAAAACTCCGTTGTATTCTTGGGACGGATGGATGAGGTATGTGCCCGAAAACGATCACGTCAGGGATAATCTTGGAGATTGTGGTTTCATCTTCGGTCCATACTTGATCTTAGGCTATTCAGTGGACCTTCTGATCGTGATGATGATGTGTTGTGAATGCTTGCACGGTCGAAAACTTCTAGTGCCCCTGGATAAAATAGGGAGACGTACCATTGCCGATGCGCTTCTATCAAGTCTTCCGGGACTTTGTTCCAGGTTACATCCTTCGAACCATCTTTTGAATCTTGTACTATCGTACGGAATGGGATGCGGTGATAAGTCCCTGGTTATAGTTCGGTTTGATATGACAATATGGATGAATATGCGAACGTAACCTTCTTGCGTGCTTTTGGAGTCTTCGGTGCACATGTATTTATTCATGTTGAGAAATACCCTCGGTTTGTTAAACCTCGACAGTGATGATGTTGAAATCAGGGGAGTGAAAGCGTCTCATGCTGGTAGTCCCCATGCGTAACCTACTTTCATTACATCGCCTCGAATCCCCATCCACGTGATTTGATATAAGTCTACCGTACTCTTCTAGATGTGACACTGGGATGCTCAGAAATTACATGATAAAATATTATGGATAGTGCAGGCTTTGGTTCCTCCGCGGCCTAGTAAAGTGTTGAACGCGTCTTCTAGACAAAGAGGTGATGATATTCTTAAGCCACACCCTTGAAGAGTAGATGACCTTGTTGTCGGTATGGCTTTTTGGTTGACTGTGTATTCTGAGATTTGACAGTGAAGGGATCCCGTGTATATCCTCGGTCCTCAAGTATGGTTTACATGTTTCTATCTTTGTAGTAATTGCTGCTGCGATGAAGCTCTGGATGGTATCAATGAATGAGCGATAACAATTCTTGGTAGGATACGTAATCAGGAGAGACTATGTTGTCGCAATAACAAAGTAGTATGGCTAGAATTGTATGGGATCCACGTAAGTAAAATGATTGGCTGGATGCGTAAGCGAGCAAGCCGCCTATGACCATGAGTTTTGGCGGGATGAATCAAAAGGTGGACATGACTGCGAAGATTGGTTGGCTGACCATGTTCCTTGACATAGGGAGCGTGGTGGTACGACCCTTTGCAGGAGGAAGAGGAGTTGAAGTATCTTCGGATCTTGGAGAGGATGTTGAAACTTACGGACTAAAAATGATGGAGTTTCATCTTCGGATCCTAATGCATCTTATGGAGATAATACTGAAGCGGAGCGACTGTTGGAGTGAGTGATAAAGCAGAGCGGCTGCCGAAGTGAACATTGAAGCTGAGCCACTGGAGTGGCTGCATCAACCAGTGTAATGTAAGGCTAGAATCCATTCAAGCGGGCAGTGGTTAGGAGTTCCCAGTTCCATCTATCGATCATGCTTTCTAGGAGAGGTTGGGGTTTGGGAATGTCTTCCATGACTGAAAATGCCTGCTTTCCTGATGCAGTGCGGTTGAGGGATGGAAATATGTTTTGACGCTACGCCTTGGAGAAATATAGAATCTCACATAACTATTTCATCATAGACTGTATGACTTTGTGGGCGAAGTTCCCGTCGTGCGTATGTCCTGCTGAAGTGCCATTTGTCTTTTAAACAAATAAATAATGGTAAAAGGAGGTCGGATTCTTCTAGTATCTTGCCCTGATGGTGGATTAGCGCCTCTGGTAGCGGTTGGAGCTGTCATGCTTGAAGAAATGTTGGGGAGGCAGAAGCGGCTCTGGTTCTGGTGATCGTGTGCAGAGATGGAACTATTTTGATCACGGAGTGATGGAGGTATGGCGCTTCTTTGGCTTGTTGCGGAGCGGAGAGGATGGTGCTGGAAGGGCGCATGATGTTAGCGATGGAAGGATGTAAACTATTAGCGCATGGTGTGGTATTATGGTTGGCAGGAGCGTACGACATGTGTGCCTAGCATGAACATCTGGTAAGCGCGTCTGGTAAGCGCGTCTGGTAAGCGTGTATGGAATTGGATTTGGTATGGCGCGGACTATTGACTGGGCATGGCGTAGACTGTGGGCTTGGCATGGCGCGGACTTGTTCTTGCGAGCCCAGTTTTCTCTTTCCAGATGTAGATCAAACAAGAAATCCTTTCGTTATTCAAATTCCAAAAAGTGTTATGCTTATGAAAGGGGTTGGATCCCATTTTTTCCCCGTATCTTTGTTATCACGTCCTAGTAGTGATAAAGTGGGCAATCATATTCCATCTATGTACTCCAGCATTTATCTTTCAATTTTTTTTTTGTTGGTGCAAATCATAGCCATAGGTATGCCTTCCATAAATCTGTAGAAATATTTTTCTTCTGAACTAGCATAAACCCTAGCCATGGGTATCCCTTTCATAAACTTGTGGAAATACTTCATCATAAACAATTCTTCGAATGTCGTCGTACTAACGTCTGCTAATAGTGACAGGTAATCATTGTTGTGAAAAGTAGGCATGTACGGGTAGGTGACATACTGTTTTTTTTTTTTTTTTTTAAAGGAAAACAAAGCGCCTGGTTTATGGTTTTCGCTTTCCTAGATTTCTTGGGTTGATAGATAAATGTTACCTTGATGTTTTTTGGGTTATTCTTTTTGGAATGAATTGTTCAGGAATTGATTGTTTTGGTTATGACTGAAAGTGACACAGACATCCCAGGAAAACCATGGAACCGTGTGTTGGTAGATAACTTGCGGGCAAAGCATAACATGGCTATTGGTTTTATCATTCCCGTGAAAACTTGAAAAAGCAAACCACATATCTTGTCTAGTTAGGACTTACTTGGTTTTTAGGTCTCCTGATGAAAAGTGAACCTTCTAGGTGTAAGATCGAGTTTTATGGGAAACACTGCCGTGGACAGTCCCCAGTCGTTACTGAGGCTTCTGATAACCGAGCCGTAGATCCTTGGGCGGATCGTCTGCTTCTATCCACTGGGAAGTCCCCAGTCATCCCTTGTCGTGTCGTGACTAATAATGAGTTATCAGGTAACTGAGTCGGAGTTGATCGTCTTCTTCTACCATCTTGACATTTGGGTCGAAGAACGAGATCAATGGTCAAAAATTGACATTATAACCGAAAGATTGAACCCCCCGCCGTGGTTGCCAATTATTTATGGGTGAAAATGGTTTCAGCTGATTTTGGTAATTATGGGTGTGCAGGTGAGAAACAATTTAAACCATAAACAATGTACTACACCGGAGTACTTTATATTCGAGAGATCAATCTGTACAAGTCCGGCCTAAACCAAGAAATGGCCATTCCAGACTTGCTTCGGTCACAAAGTGGAGGAAAATGGGTTGGTTTTGGGGAGGGAAGCAAGGAAAGTGGTGAGACCAGAATAGTTGATTTTGGAAGAGTAGTTGGGTTACTATGACTCATTATCAGAAAAGTGAGATAGCTAACAAGGAGAGCTAGAAAGTATGTATTTATGAATGTTGTATCTCCTGTCTGAACTCGTTGTCCAAATGGAAATATGTAAGAACTATTTATACAAGTCGGAGTAGAAACGTACCCTGGTCTCATTAAGGAGTGGGGAAGTAAATGGGAGGAGGTGGTAACCGTATGCATGGACTTGATGTTCCATAAAGTAGTTAATGCATGAAAATGGTTTTCATGAAACTGTTAATGGTATGGAATTGATGTTCCATAAAGTTGTTAACGCATGTGCTTTATGTCCCATGAACTTTTCATACATAACTTCCTGTATTTACTAGCCGCCTCACCCTTATGACACTTCCTTATAAAGGTCGTAGTGTATGCCGCACACTGTTAACCGCCAAACCAATACCCAAAGAGGATCCCCCAAATTGTGTCGATGTCTCGAATGTTTTTGGAAAACATGTAGCATGTTGTTGTGGATTGGCAAGTCAAGCTCGGGAAACTTGCTAGCCTGGTGACCTTCGACGGTCGAGATTTGAATCTTGAGATTAGGGGAAACCTTTGATCGTTGCACGCCTTCGTTTTGGTAGTGAGGGACAATGTGGTGGCGTGGCTAGGTTGATATACCGTTGGCATGGCATGGTTTGGCGCAGCCAAACTTAGGTTTTCGAGACAAAGGTTACAATATGTCGTCTGGTAACCTTGGATGGCTAGAATTTACTCCTGGAATTGTAGGGCAATCGTTGATTATTGCACGTATTCATTTTGGTTGCCGCGTAGCGGAGGCCTGCGGGGTGGCGCGGCTAGGGCCAATTCAAGGGTGTTTGGCTTGGCATGGTGTGACTAGCATAGCTAAGGCCAAGGCAGAGTGCGTTTGGCATGTCGCGGCTAGCTTGGGCTAGTGCGGTTTTGGCTTGGCATGTGGGGCCAAGGGTTTTCCATTGGTGTATGGCGTGGCTATGGCCAAGGCAGGGGCGTTTGGCTAGGCGTGGTGTGACTAGCATAGCTAGGGCCAAGGCAGACTGCGTTTGGCATGGCGTGACTAGCTTGGGCTAAGTGCAGTTTGGTCTTGGCATGTGGGGCTAAGGTATTTCCATGGGCGTATGGTGTGGCTAGGGCCAAGGCAAGGGCGTTTGGCTTGGCATGTGGGGACAAGGGTTTACCTTGGG
Source organism: Papaver bracteatum (assembly GCA_023529315.1). NCBI lineage: Eukaryota > Viridiplantae > Streptophyta > Magnoliopsida > Ranunculales > Papaveraceae > Papaver > Papaver bracteatum. The sequence continues at coordinate 395,322 of JAJJWX010001087.1, read as the reverse complement.
TGCATGGCGCGGCCAGCTTTGGCTAGGTGCGTGACCAAGCTACGGATTTGGGCCAAAGGTCGTGAGGTGACCTTAGACAACCAGGATTTTCTCCTGGGATTTGAAGGGAAACCGTTGATCGTTTCACGCCTTCGATTTGGTATCCACATGGGGAAGGACAGCATGGTGGAGCGACATGGGGCCATGGAGATATGTTTTTGGCATGGCGCGACTTTCTTGGCTAGGTTTGGTTTGGCTTGGCATGTGTGGCCAAGGGTTTTCCATGGGAGCATGTCATGACTAGAGCCAAGGAAAGGACGTTTGTCTTAGCATGTGGTGCCAAGGGTTTTCCTTCGGCGCATGGCGTGGCTAGCTTTGGCTAGGTGCGTGACCAAGTTAGGGTTTTGGGCCAAAGGTCGTGAGGTGACCTTAGACGGCAAGGATTTGCTCCTGGGATTTCAAGGGAAACTGTTGATCGTTGCACTTCTTCGCTTTGGAAGCCGCGTGGGGAAGGCCAGCATGGTGGCGCAGCATGGGGACGATAGAGAGATGTGTTTGGCATGGTGCGGCTATCTTGTCTAGGTTTGGTTTGGCTTTGCATGTGAGTCCAAGGGTTTTCCATGGGCGCATGGCATGACTAGGGCCAAGGAAAGGGCGTTTGGCTTAGCATGTGGGGCCAAGGATTTGCCTTGGGCGCATGGCGTGGCTAGCTTTGGCTAGGTGCGTGACCAAGCTAGGGTTTTGGGCCAAAGGTCGTGTGGTGACCTTAGACGGCTAGGATTTTCTCTTGGCATTGAAGGGAGAGCTTTGATCGTCGCACGCCTTCGTTTTAGTTTCCAACGTTATGCATAGATTTGTCTAAGTTAAGGTTTAACATGCTGGAACCCTAATTAGTGCCCTTTAGTAGAATTGTTGTAGAATTCTCATACAGACTCGTCTTTTGAGGGACTACCCCTCTATCTGATCGGAAAAGAATTCTCTATATCCTATCGTCAAAATATTTAGGTTTTGAGTTCGCTAGGGTGGTGAAAATAACCTCACAGTGAAAACTAGGAAGAATTCAGGATGGATGGTGGCATGGCCAGTCTAGGATTTCTGGTCAGAGGTTACCATGCATTTTCTGGTAACCTTGGACTGCTAGGATTTGCTCCTAGGATTGAAGGGAAACCGTTGATTGTTCCACGCATTCGTTTGGGTAGCCGAGTAAGGAAGGCCAACTGTGGTGGCGCGGCAATGTTGGCATGGGGCCATGGCGAGGTGCATTTCGGCATGGCACATAAGGTGTGGCTGGCATGGTTTTCCATTGGCACAGGGGTGCATCTAGCATGGTTTGCACGCTCTGGCGCGATTGGTGTGGCTGGAATGATTTGCCATTGGAACAGAGGTGCGACTATCATGGTTGGCATGGTTTGGTGCGGTTGGTGTGGTTGGCATGATTTCCCATTGACATAGAGGTGCGGATAGCATGGTTGGCATGCTTTGGCACGGTCGGTTTGGCTGGCATGATTTTCCATTGGCACAGAGGTGCGTCTAGCATGGTTGGCATGCTTTGGCGCGATTGGTGTGGCTGACATGATTTTCCATTGGCACATAGGTGTGGAACGCTAAGGTTTAACATGCTGGAACGCTAATTAGTGCCCTTTAGTAGAATTGCTGTAGAATTCTCATACAGACTCGTCTTTTGAGGGACTACCCCTCTATCTGATCGGAAAAGAATTCTCTATATCCTATCGCCAAAATATTTAGGTTTTGAGTTCGCTAGGGTGGTGAAAATAACCTCACAGTGAAAACTAGGAAGAATTCAGGATGGATGGTGGCATGGCCAGTCTAGGATTTCTGGTCAGAGGTTACCATGCATTTTCTGGTAACCTTGGACTACTAGGATTTTCTCCTAGGATTGAAGGAAAACCGTTGATTGTTCCACGCATTCGTTTGGGTAGCCGAGTAAGGAAGGCCAACTGTGGTGGCGCGACTATGTTGGCATGGGGCCATGGCGAGGTGCATTTCGGCATGGCACATAAGGTGTGGCTGACATGGTTTTCCATTGGCACAGGGGTGCAGCTAGCATGGTTTGCACGCTCTGGCGCGGTTGGTGTGGCTGGCATGATTTGCCATTGGAACAGAGGTGCGACTATCATGGTTGGCATGGTTTGGTGCGGTTGGTGTGGCTGGCATGATTTCCCATTGACATAGAGGTGCGGCTAGCATGGTTGGCATGCTTTGGCACGGTCGGTGTGGCTGTCATGATTTTCCATTGGCACAGAGGTGCGTCTAGCATGGTTGGCATGCTTTGGCGCGATTGGTGTGGCTGACATGATTTTCCATTGGCACATAGGTGTGGAACGCTAAGGTTTAACATGCTGGAACGCTAATTAGTGCCCTTTAGTAGAATTGCTGTAGAATTCTCATACAGACTCGTCTTTTGAGGGACTACCCCTCTATCTGATCGGAAAAGAATTCTCTATATCCTATCGCCAAAATATTTAGGTTTTGAGTTCGCTAGGGTGGTGAAAATAACTTCACAGTGAAAACTAGGAAGAATTCAGGATGGATGGTGGCATGGCCAGTCTAGGATTTCTTGTCAGAGGTTACCATGCATTTTCTGGTAACCTTGGACTGCTAGGATTTTCTCCTAGGATTGAAGGAAAACCGTTGATTGTTCCACGCATTCGTTTGGGTAGCCGAGTAAGGAAGGCCAACTGTGGTGGCGCGACTATGTTGGCATGGGGCCATGGCGAGGTGCATTTCGGCATGGCATATAAGGTGTGGCTGGCATGGTTTTCCATTGGCACAGGGGTGCAGCTAGCATGGTTTGCATGCTCTGGTGCGGTTGGTGTGGCTGGCATGATTTGCCATTGGAACAGAGGTGCGACTATCATGGTTGGCATGGTTTGGTGCGGTTGGTGTGGCTGGCATGATTTCCCATTGACATAGAGGTACGGCTAGCATGGTTGGCATGCTTTGGCACGGTCGGTGTGGCTGGCATGATTTTCCATTGGCACAGAGGTGCGTCTAGCATGGTTGGCATGCTTTGGCGCGATTGGTGTGGCTGACATGATTTTCCATTGGCACATAGGTGTGGATACCATGGTTGGCATACTTTGACTCGGTAGGTGTCGCTGGCATGATTTCCAATTGGAACAGAGGTGCGCCTAGCCTGGTTGGCATGCTTTGGCGCGGTCGGTGTGGCTGTCATGATTTTCAATGGGCACAGAGGTGCGGTTAGCATGGTTGGCATGCTTTTACGCGGTAGGTGTGGATGGCATAATTTTCCATTGGCACAGAGGTGCGGGTAGCATGGTTGGAATGCATAGGCGATGTCGGTGTGGCTGGCATGATTTTCCATTGGCACAGAGGAGCGGCTAGCATAGTTGGAATTCTTTGGCGCGGTCGGTGTGGCAGGCATAATTTCCCATTGGCACAGAGGTGTAGATAGCATGGTTGGGATGCTTTGGCGCGGTCGATGTGGCTGGCATGATTTGCCATTGGCACAGAGGTGCGGCTAGCATGGTTGGCATGGTCGGTGTGGGTGGCATGATTTTCCATTAGCACAGAGGTGCGGCTAGCATAGTTGGCATGCTTTGATGCGGTAGGTGTGGATGGCATGATTTTTCATTGGCACAGAGGTGCGGTTAGCATGGTTGTCATGCTTTGGCGCAGTCGGTGTGGCTGGCATGATTTTCCACTGGCACAGAGGTGCGGCTAACATGGTTGGCATGCTTTGGAAGGGTTGGTGTGGCTTGCATGATTTTCCACTGGCATAGAGGTGCGGCTAGCATGGTTGGCATCCTTTGACACGGTAGGTGTGGATGGCATGATTTCTATTGGCACAGAGGTACGGATAGCATAGTTGGCATGCTTTGGCGCGGTCGGAGTGGCTGGCATGAATTCCATTGGCACAAAGGTGCGACTAGCATGGTTCTAATGCTTTGGCGCGGTTGGTGAGGTTGGCATGATTTTTCATTGGCACAGAGGTTCGGCTAGCATGGTTGGCATGCTTGGGCGCGGTCGGTGTGGCTGTCATGATTTTCCATTGGCACAGAGGTGCGGTTAGCATGGTTGGCATGCTTTGACTTGGTAGGTGTGGCTGGCATAATTTTCCATTGGCACAGAGGTGCGGCTAGCATGGTTGGCATGCTTTGGCATGGTCGGTGTGGCTGGCATGATTTCTCATTGGCACATAGGTGCGGATAGCATGGTTGGGATCATTTGGCGCGGTCGATGTGGCTGGCATGATTTTCCATTGGCACAGAGGTGCGGCTAGCATGGTTGGCAAGGTCGGTGTGGGTGGCATGATTTTACATTAGCACAGAGGTGTGGCTAGCAAAGTTGGCATGCTTTGACACGGTAGGTGTGGCTGGCATGATTTTCCATTGGCACAGAGGTGTGGCTAGGATGGTTGGCATGCTTTGGCGCGGTCGGTGTGGCTGGCATGATTTTCCACTGGCACAGAGGTGCGGTTAGTGTCACATGCCCATTTAATCGCCTAAAATTTTCACGGGACATGACCGGTAATACTATGTGGTTCAGTGAATCAACTTTACCCTCAAGTACTCAGCCTTGCACACTTGCATCAAAGTATGCATCTGCCTTCACTCATAAGGCAACACGCAACAAAAGTTTTTTCTTCTTTCTCTCTAACTCTTCATGCCCCCATAAGCATAAGAGGTTCTTCCATGCACTTCAACACTTCTCACACAACATCAACAACACAATGAACATAAAGTCATGACACAATTAACCCATTTTATTGTATCAAAGGAAGATTACAAAACTCGTACATCACATGGACCAAAAACAGGCCATTCACCCTCTTGGTGAATTCCTAACTCTCCCAAACATGAGAATAACTCTATCCTATGTAGCCTACTGATTTTCCTACTCCTTAGGACTATTTATACAGTGGTTACAATGGCCAAAACCGTGCACAACACTTGCACACGCATGGAACAGCCATGTGTCCCATCAGGTAGTTTCTATAACCGCCAGCTTGCTTTTCAACCGCCACCTTTTGTGTTGTCAAGCCAACAGATGCCACATATGTTATTAGTGGTTATGAACACTTTAATATGGTTATAAAAACACTTTATAACCGTTATATCTTGTCTCACTTCATTGGCATGCTTGTGAAGCTCGTAACCGTCACTTGAACCGTATTGCACCACTTGTTGCGCCATACTGGATTTTGCCTTGCTCCAATGTTCAGCTCTCTTGTCCCTACATGATTATTACTCTAAACTCATGCACGGACAATTTTTAAGCTTCCATCATTGAGGCCAACTTCTTAAGCTCACTCTAGTTACTTGTGCGTCATATATGCTTCACTTCGCCAATTAGCTTGACAATAGCAATGCAACTCTTGCATTACCAACTTGTTTGCACTGTTCAGACTTTGGCCCTGCCTTGAACTAATGCATAGACTAAATCTTAGTCTATTCCACTCTTCTTGCATCATCCTTGAGTTTGGGCCAACTCAATTCCATGGATATGCATCTATGCCAACATCGCATGTTGCATCTGTCAACTTTGGCCACGTCTTGCCTTTCCTAAATGAAGCCTTATTGTGTCGGCCAATAAGCTTCATTCCTTATCCAAATGTATTTACAATGTAGCACTACTCTTGCGCTTCATTGGACCTATAGGGTTATGCCATTCTTGACACTTGACAGTCTATACAGTATACCGCTATTATGGCTTCACAATGTGCCATTACGGTTGAATACTGACTTGGCCTGCAACTCTGTAATGCGTCATCATTATGCGTCACTTGCAGCACCGTAACAGCTAGCATGGTTGGCATGCTTTGGCACGGTTGGTGTGTCTGGCATGATTTTCCACTAGCATAGAGGTGCGGCTAGCATGGTTGGCATCCTTTGACGCGGTAGGTGTGGCTGGCATGATTTTCCATTGGCACAGAGGTACGACTAGCATAGTTGGCATGCTTTGGTGCGGTCGGAGTGGCTGGCATGATTTGCCATTGGCACAAAGGTACGGCTAGCATGGTTGTAATGCTTTGGCGCGGTTGGTGTGGCTGGCATGATTTGCCATTGGCACACGTGTGAATTAGGGTTTGGCTTGTCGTAACCCTAATTTGAAAAAGATACCCGGGTTGTTTTTTTTAGAGACACATTAAAGATTTCAGTTAATGTGCCTATTAAATGCTTGTTACTTTAAATGTTGTGACATCGCTATCTGCTAGGTTTAGTGTTTTACGATTTTAACCCTAAGCTAAAAACCACCATCAACACTTTTAAATAGTTATGTTACTTCTCACAACCAAAGACCTGTAACAGCAAGAACCAACAGTAAATGAATTAGGTTTAGATATATAAACCCCCGAAATCTCAAGCAAACATAGCCCAAAAAAGAAATCACAAATAGTTCCAAACAAATATAAATGGGTATTTTTACTTCAAAAGAATCTTTATTTAGGTTTAATGTAAGGGAAAAAAAGTACTCACTTGTGAATTCATCAAGCAACCATCAATAGTAATCCTTCTTGTAGCATGACTCAAAAGCAAGCAACAACAGAACCTCTGTAATATGCGGAAGTAACAGCTTTATATGACCCGAAAAACATTTGGGGCTTCCATTGTTATTTACTGCCTTTTAAATGGTTACGTTACTTCTCACAACCAAAGACCTGGAACAGCAAGAACCAACGGTAAATGAATTAAGTTCAGATATATAAACCCCCGAAATATCAAGAAAATATAGCCCAAAAAAGAAAACACAAATAGTTCCAAACAAATATAAATGGGTATTTTTACTTCAAAAGAATCTTTATTTAGGTTTAATGTAAGGAAAAAAAAAGTACTCGCTTTTGAATTCATCAACCATCAATAGTAATCCTCCTTGTAGCATGACTCTCAAGCAAGCAACAACAAAACCTCTGTAATATGCGGAAGTAACAGCTTTCTTTATATGACCCAAAAAAACAGTTATCCAGGCAAATTAGAGCGAAGTAAAAAAAAAAAAAAAACTCATCTGGATTTATAAAATAATCTCGAGAATATTTATGAACCCAAGCACATTAACAATAGATTGATTTTAAAGAAAATAAAAATAATAATACGACAACAGATGTCTTGTAAGTGAATTCGTATTCCTGATGTTATTTTGTACGTAAATATGGATTATGACACGCTTCATCTCTCATCCTTGATGGTGTAGTAGAGCATTTTTTTCACAATTTTGGTCACTGAGAATTAAGAGCGAATAAATGAGGGTAGAAAAGAGAATTAGGGATATGAGATTCGCTTTTATAATCATAGGTGCTTGATATGTATCTCGTAACCATAAAACAATATGATGGTGAAACATGAGTTGGTGGTGGCTATCGGAGGGATTGGAAGGGAAGATGGAAAAGTTAGGTTTTCGTGAAAAACAAAGAGAGATGGAGAGCATACAGCGAGTGGAAATCAGGTTTTAATAATTTCTATGATTTTTGGAAAGTACTCGTCACTCACCTAGGCGTGGGTGCTGAAAACATTAAAAATTCATTTGAAATCCTCAATTCCTATTGGCGGAGGGCCAAGAGCTCTAGAATTCAAGTTTTTGGCCTAACTTTTAATGTGAGACCAGCAATTTCTACTCAAATTATATATACAACAATGAAACGACTATCTTCGCTAGTCCGCAGGGTAGTTCACTTCTCCATGGTATTGCTTAACTCCGGAGACATAATGCTCTGTGAATCGAGTCAAACATACTCAAAGATGTCATCAGTTGGGTCATAATAAAATAAAATAAAAATTCTCAGGTAGTAGTAGCAGTAATTCCATTAATTGAGAGTAAACCAAATACCTCTTAAAGGCATGAAGGGCCTCACGAGATACCTACAGAGTTCACCGATCCATCATAGCAAATGTAAGATTTTATTTTCTTTCATGAAAAAAAAATCACCTGAAACAAAGAGTAAATTGAGAGTACGTAGTATTAGGATCTTACAATTGTTTTGAGAGGAAATATCGTAATACCGTGTCCTGATTCAGGTTTTTTTGAGTATCTCTGCCGCCACCACTTCCCCATACAAAACTCATATTCAATTGAAGACCCATTTGTGATTTCTTTCACCTGATTCAAAAATTTTAAGGAAAATACCATTTCAACACTAAACAGAAAAAATATTGAACACTTGAATCAAAGCAAAACTCAAAGACAGGGTATTAAAGGAGACACCTTTTTTCACTTGCTCCTCGGCTTTTTCTTCTAGGCCACCCAAAAAAATAAGCTGATAAATTGAAGTGTAAACATATTGTTGACAGAGAGTGAGCAGTGAAGATGTGAATACACTGAGATGATAAGATTATATAACTGTCCTGGGTGAGTTTAGCTTTAAGTGTTAACCTGGGTAAGGTTCATTTTAGTGCATGGGTTAAAATTCCAACTACCTGCAATTATGTACGTACGTACCATTGGTAGAAGAAACTTTTTTCTAGTGCGGGCTGATGAGGAAGAGGACAAGTAGTCTAGTACGAAGTCCAGTTTTCGGCAGTGCACGTTCTCTTGACCGGGGAATGTCGTAAGATTTTTTTTTTTTTTTTACAAGAATTTGAGTGAAAGAGGATTTCAAACATATATGTTCAATTCCACGTCCTAACTGAAATGTGAGTGAATGGAATTTGGAACATCCAATTCCTGCAATTACACGTTACCATTGAAGAACCCTGCAATTATATACTATGGTCACACTCTTTTCTCGTGTGGTCGAGGCTGGGTTTGCTAATGGTGGAGAGGACTAGGTACTGCATCCAATCATTCACGAGCTATAAGTATATTTGCACGTTCTCTTGGCATGGATCATTGAGTTACCTGTACAGTTTTACTGTGTTGAATCGGACGCACTAAAGGAAATACGAGTGATCGGAACATTAAATTAATCCGGATATCCTGATTACATGAGCTTTCATGTTGGCTGATTTGTTGCCATGACGATATACAATTTCAAGAGTCTTTCAAATAGGATTTGAAGCTCAAGTGAGCAATTCTATCAGCGCTCCATTCCGAATCTCAGTATCTTCAATCTATTAATTGTGAAATTTCCAGCAAATTAGTCATTGAGATGTTACATTTTAAAGCTGAAAAGGATTAATGCACCTGGAGATTATTATCGCACCATTGCTAATTCAAATGGATCTCAACCGGGAGTTTTTGGTCTTTTAATATAGGACCGTAAACGCGTAAACGGTGAAAAAAGAAGTAACATGTTGTTGATCATTTTATGGCGAAAAAAGTGATGTTATCCATATTTTTATAGTGTCACCTTCACTGATCGTACTGGACAAGGCTAGACTTGTTTCGTTTGTCAGTAAGGCTTGAACCTCTCAAACATAGAGAAAAGAAAACAACGAAATTAACGTCATGAAAAACAATAAACCACTTCTATCACCGGCTCCTTGCCCTATGAATAAATGATAGCAGATCGTGCAACCAACAAGTTGCGCCCGGATTTGCACCAAATGGTAATTACAGATACGGTTAATCAATCTCAATGGGCACCCAGGATTAATAACAATACACGGAACCCATTATTGAAAATGAAATTAATTAGCAAGATTAATTTGAAAGACTAATTCGCAGAATCACAGTTGACGTAAGAGACCTTACAGCAATCTAGAGGCATTTGGTAAACTTCTATCAAAATATCATTGAAGATACTTATGCATCATATACTCTACATAGGATTGATTTGAGAGGAAATATCATAATGCTTTTTTATTCAGGTGTTTGAGTCGCCGCCGCCACCACCACCACCACTACATTCCCCTACAAAAAGAAAAAGGAAGAATCGTGAACACTCAAAAGAGAAAAGATAAAATCAAAGTAAGGCACTGCAGAAGAATCTTAAAAAAAATATATATCAAAATTCACCTTACCTTTCTTCTTCTCCTCTCCTCATCCTGTACATTAGTTTACCATTAAAACTAACTACGTACCAAAAATTCTAAACCGAGATAGAGAAACTTTATAAGAGAAATGATGAGCCAGCGAGCTAGGTAGGAGAGTTTTATAGATAGCAGAAACTAGAGAGTGCCTCAGAGTCAGTAGTCCATCACTGATCATGGGGCCATGCAGCACATGGGCACAGTGAGACATTAGGCCGTCCAGGCCATGAGCACATGCAAGCATATGCCAATAGATGGAATCATTCAGTACTACTACACTTTCTCAGTAGTAGGCAGTGGTCCTTCTCAGTATCAACCTTTTGCAATTTATAGTGCAACATATGCCATGCATTTTATCATTTTCCTAATTTGAGCGGTACTTACATGTTGGTGATGTGTCACATCATCACTACAGCGAAAGAGTGACCAAATGCGTATACCTCCTTGCAGAAACAGGACTCCTCTCTCTTAAGTCTTAATCAGCGTCTTAAACTCTTAATCAAGATTCCACCGGTCACATGCCGGCCACTAGGATAATAATATAACACATTGTTAATCAAATTGAATGGACACGGCCAGGAGTCAAACACTAGCATGTTGGGTTTAATGGCTAACATGGTGATAGCTTTACGGGATTCGTATTTCAATAGGCCGCTTTGATTTGGATTTGAGATGTTTGGTGTATGGTTTGTTTGTTAAATTATTTTGGCTCTTCTTCCTTTTGTTCTCTTCTTTGGGTGATGGTTTCCAAACTTGATCTCCCTTTTTTGGGTCGTTTATATTTATTGGGTTGAGGTACCCCTTAAGTACTTTTTTTTCAATGAATTAAAACAAATCCAAGATGGATTACATACATACATACATACATAAGGGATGATTAGTTTGGAAGATTAAAATTCACAATAAGAAGAAAAAAAAAAATACTCAGTACTTCTCATGCATTAATCTTTCCAGCAGAATTTTTTGTCATGTCTTAATTCAGACCAGCCCTCTTAACCAGGTTTAATTTTGATTTGGGTCTCCCCAACCCTTTAAACATTGGCTGTATAGCCTAGATCCCTTGTTTAAGATTGGGGTTTCATCACAAGATGTTACACAACACAACCTAGTGTTTTAGGAAAACACTCTCTACCTTCTTATGACCAAGTTTGGTGATGAAAGCTGCATCTAGATCTGAATCAAATAAAAACGTACCAAGATTTCATCAGTAGGGGGTTAAAATAAACACCAAAAATGCACAAGTAGTAGTAGTAGCAGCATAAATTACAAATTAACCAAATACCTTTCAGTCAAGAAACGAGCCAGCAAGACACCTAAATAATTCTGATCCAGCAAATAAACGTAAGTTATGTTTTCTTTTATGGAACAATTTCCAATTGACATACTTGTGCTCAATTGGGATAATGGACGTGATGTGTGTGTAGATGTGACTGGTGTTTCCCCCTTTACCGGTGGTGGAGTTCGTGCTTTTGCTTCCGGTCTCGCCATTAAGAATGTTGTTACTCGTAAGAATGCTAAATATTTATAGAAATGCACGTCTCATGGCTTTGGTTTTGGGACACTTGCCTTTACCACTTTGGGGGAATTGGGTGATGATTTCGCAGACTTTCTGAAGCGCTTGCGTAATTTTATGGCTATCCAGGATGCTAATGTTCTAGTCGAAGAATTCTTTTTTCATAGGTTAGGGGTAGTTATTCAAAAAGGTGTTGGAGCTCAGCTTGTTGCTAGGCTTCCGACCAATTTCTTACCGGATGATAGTCTTTTCGAGTTGTAATTATCTTTGGTTTTCAGGAATTTTGCATTATTGAGATAAATAAATAAGTGGTATTAAGTACACTTACTAATGTGCTGGGAGGAAATATCATAATGCTTGAATCAGGTTTTGAGCATCTCTACAACCACCACATTCCAATACAAAATTCGTTTTCAACATAACTCCCAGACCAATTTGTGTTTTTGTTGCCCCTTGATTCAAAAATGTTAAAACAAACAACCAATCAACACTTGAAAGACACAATTATAGCAAACTGAGGTACAAATCTGAAGTCAGGGTATAAAAACAAGCACCTTTGCTTTGTCACCTCCTACTTCACCCATAAAACTAAAAGCCAGGCAGTAGAAGTGTAATGTGTGGATCAAGACATGATAAGATTTTATAACTGGGGTGAATTCCCAAGTCTTAACCATGGTAAGGTCACTTTTCGGTTGATGAGTTAAATTGTAATGAAAAATCTGTAAAATGTACCACTTCGACAAGAATCATTTTTCTTGTGTGCCTGGTGAAAGCTTGTCATTTTGTATGTAAAAGGGACTCGCAACTTGGTCAACCAAATTCATGAGTTATAACTGCACTGCACGTTATCCAGGCAGGACTAGGTCTCTTGTACTGTGTTCAGTAACTTGAATTGTACACCCTAATTGAAATATAAGTTATTCAAGGCTGTGAACATTGGAAGTTTGCATAATTGATTTAGAGACATATTAAGGTTTACTAGATTCCGTTTTAGATACCATGTTATTTGTCTAAGCATGGATTTAAGAATTCAGATTAAAAGTGTTAACTTAGACATCTCATAAAGACATAAACAAAGAACTAACACAGTTTATTAAGAAGTCAGATTAAAACACAGTTTCAAAATGCCACCTAAACATGGCCAACAATCTGGTCGGAACTGAATGCTAACTGCATAGATTTTTTGGATAGTTGAACTTTTAAAATTCATGATTACAGGTTCATGCAAGTCAAATCTGTTAGCATGTCCTATCAATGACAATAAAATGCAATCAAACAAAAAGATGTTAATCATTAATCAACACTATGAAACTCAAACTTGAATCTTTTTGTACTTTAAACTCATAGTGGTTTTTGAACTATTTTGTTCACCATGTTTTCATTTTATTCTTGAATGAGATTAAGTATTCATAGAAGTGGAAAATAAAACATAGAATAGTTTTGAGGGGAGAAGACATAATGCCGAATTGAGTAGCCACATGTTGGTGCACTAATTGAGTTGTTCTTGAGTTTCTTTTTCGAAAAAATCTAGAGTGCCCAGACCTAAATAAAAGTTCCAATTTGTTTTGGAAAAGGTTTCCTCAACAACATGAGCATCAACCTAATCCATCCGAAAGAAAGTCCAAGAAAAACAGGTTGTTGATGAACAAGTGAAACAATTCCATCTGATTCGATGCCTCGTTTTCTTGAAAAGGTTTTGCGAACTTGATTGTTCAACTCAAGCACGCTCTGTGAACTGGTGAGAGCTTTATAGAAATACCGAAGATGGCAGCGGCGATGTGAGAGAAGGTTGGCGGAGTGGATATGCTGAAACTAGTTATCGAATTGTTTTGAGAGGATAAATCATTATGCTCATTGATTGAATTGAAATAAAGTTCGATTCTCCCATTAAAAAAAAACCACCACTTTTACATCCAAAGAAGTGATTTGCGATTTTGTGATTGACCTAATTGAGCTGAGCTTGAGATTCTTTTCCAGCAGATCTGGAGAACTCAGAACTCAAAACTAAGAGGAATACTGAAAAGCCCCTTGATTCGAGCTCGGATCTGAGAAGAGGAAGAAAGGAGGCATAGAAAACCGTTTTCTAGGGTTTTCAAAGAACACCACTCTCTCACAGATTGGAGGAGAAGATATTTCAAGGAAATGAAGTGAAAAGTGAAACCCTAATTCTTTTTATATATAAATATACAATGTTTTACTTACACCTTGTTTACATCAGATATTTTGGTAACTTGAGTCACCGGCTTTTGACACAAACACTCTAACGAGACAAACCCACCGGACCAACAACTTTCTGTAGCTCTTCTGGTCGGAATCCTATGCAGCTTCGGACTACGTATAATGTAAGTCTCCACGACTAGGACCCCAAAACCACAATGTCTGACTGCCAATGCTAAGTAACTTGAGAGGTCAAATGTTTCAAAGGTACAGAATTGAGATTGAGAATAAAGCTAAGTAACTAGACGCTGGTCAAGTAACTAGACGCTAGTCATCATAATATACAGTGATGAAATTTTATAACTAGGGTGAGTTCCAAAGTTTTAACCAATCCAGGGCAGGGGTTTACTTTAATGCATGAGTTAACTTGTAATCTTAAATGAGATGATGGTGAAAAGTACCGGCTACCAAGTCCAATAATTCACTGTCTCCAACAGTAGTGCATGTTACCTGGGGAGGAATAGATAATGATTCTTCTATGTTGCACATGCCCTTTGGAGAGAATGGAACATAGGTGACGGTTGTTATGGGTTTAACTAGAATCGCTACTTCTCTACGAAAGTTGATTCCAGGAAATATTTATATGCATTAAGGCCTGATCTCTAGAACATAAGAAAAAAAAAAAAAAAAAAAAACAATACACTACACTACTATCCCCAGCCATTGCACTTTGAATATATGAAAACACAGATAAGATTTTATTACCGAGGTGAATTTCAAAGTTTTAACCATAGGTACAGTTACTTTAATGATCATGGTACAGTTACTTTAATGATCGAGTTGGCCTGCAAAATGTACTATGGGCTAGACATTTTTTCTCTCGTGATGCCTCAAAGTTGATGGTGAAAATGTGAAATGAAGAGGACTAGCTAGTCTACTACGTCCACCAATTCACTAGTGTCTAGTTATAACCGCAATGAAATGGACCTTTTTTTCAGCAATGAATGAATGAAAATTATAATCTACACATGTGTACTCCCATTTCCCACAGATTTGATGAAAAAAATAATACATTTCGGTCTATGAAGATGTGTAAGTTGCATTTGGAGGAATTAGATAACCTATTAGTAATTTTTTCAACTGAATCCATAATGCAACTTGATACATAATTGTACATTAAGAGTATTTTCCCGGAATAATAAGCCGATAATTAATGGCCACTCTTCAGTGGCAGGCAACCAAGATAATAACACTGCTGATAAAATGGTCACGACCGAGATTAAAAGAGTAATAAGCTGATTAATTCCCAAAGGGGCCGGCCACCAAATTGAACGGTCAATCAACCAAAAACTTGTGAATAACAATACAGAATCCGAAAATGAATTTACATACAAACAAATTGAAATTGCTGAGTTTACTTTCCTCTGTGGTTACTTTTCTTTGATCCTTCGGAAAAAACCTTCAATCCTTCTATATGTTTTAGAAAACAAACCATCCGCAGCTAACCATCCGCTGAGAGTTGCATCTGACTCTGAATCCTGTAAACATACCAAGATCTCATCAGTTGGGTTACAATAGAAAATCAAAAATACACACAATAAAAGTGGCAACATAAACTGAAAGTACCAAAGTTTCCTTTGCCCCGGATATGCTCAACCCCATAGGCAGAATGCTCTGTGATCCAATTAAAATGCCAAGATTTCATCAGTTGGGTCATAATAAAAAAGCGAAAATACACATGTAATATTCAATTGATTGAAAGGAAACCAAACAAATACCTCTCTAAGTGATGAAGTTTCGCAAGACACCTATAATGTTCACAGATCCATTAAAACAAATGTTAGCTTATATTCTTTTATAAAACAAAAATCACTCTACAGTGAGATCAGTAGTATTATATATAAGTTTGATCAAGTAAACAAACATGCTAATTTGTTGATAGGAAATATCATAATGCTGCATCTTGGATCAGATTTCTGAGCATCTCTACAACCACCACATTCCCATACAAAACTACTTTTCAATTGAAGACCCATTGGTGATTTCTTGCCCCTGATTCAAAAAATTCAAGAAAAAAACCATTTCAACACTAAAAATAAAAAAATAAAAAAGCAAATTATGTTAAAAATTAAAGAACCAATCAACACCTAAAAGAAAAACGATTGAACACTTAAAATAATTAATCGAAGCAAAGATCAAAGATAGGATATTAAAAGAAACACCTTTTTCTCTTCCTATGTACTTCTTCTAGTAGGTTCACCCAAAAATTGAAGCTTACTAGTAAAAGTCTAAATAACTGGATGGGGTAAGTTCCAAGGTTCTTTTTCAGTAAATCTTGGATATGATCAGGGTTAAAATAATAGAGAAAACCCCAAATCCACTTGATCCGAGTTCAGATCTAAGAAAAAGCATAACGACGGTGTAGAAGTCCTCTTCTTAGGGTTTTCAAGGAAGGAAAGTAGAGATTTCAAATAAGTGAAGTAAAGACTGAATCTGAGACCCTAAAACAATATCTATATATACAGGTTTTACTTGCATCTATTTTACATCAGACATGTATTGTGTGGAGATTTCGAGGACTATAAACATTATGTCGGAGTTGCAATTCAACAACTAGGAGAGCAAATGATAGGAATGTACCTGCAACAACTAGCTAGGTGTTGGGCACTACTGCGCACAGTGGTAGTGGAATTTGGTGTAGGTCGAATCATTTTCTCTAGTTTAATCTTTGGTCCCTTGAATGAGTATGGGAATAATCTGTTATTTTGATACCAGAAGAGATAAATATATCTGGATAGACATGTTTCTTATGGAAAATTGTGCAGTCCACTAGAAAGTTGCATCCCAGATTGCGCTAACTAATTGTAAAAAGATAAATCCTCTGGGTGTATCTGAACAAACTAGTTAAGGGTTATTTGGCTGCTGGGATAAAGCAGAACAGGGTAATAGTATTTGGTGTAGGTTGAAGTTGGACATTAAAAAGAAGTCCAAGAAGAAGAAACATGGAACAAAAGAATTAGTCATGCAAAAAATATATGCACTTACAAAACCATACAACATATTGTTGATGGTGGTCTTTAGTTTATGGTTAAAATCGTAAAACGCTAAACCCTAGCAGACATTTAAAACAAGCATATACTAAGCGCATTAATAAAAGCTATGAATATGTCCCAAATAATTATCCGGGTATATTTTTTCAAATTAGGGTTACGACAAACCAAACCCTAATCCCCCAGCGTGCCAATGGCAAATCATGCCAGACACGCCTAGCCCAAGCTAGACGCGCCATGCCAATCGCACCGTGCCATGGCCCTAGCTATGCTAGCCGCATCTCGTGTGCCAATGGCAAATCATGCCAGCCACACCCTACCGTGCCAAAGCATGCCGACCATGCTATCCGCACCCCGCGTGCCAATGGAAAATCATGCCAGCCACGCCTAGCCCAAGCTAGTCGTGCCATGCCAATCGCACCATGCCATGGACCAAGATATACTAGTCGCATCTCGTGTGCCAATGGAAAATCATGTCAGCCACACCGTACCTCGCCAAAGCATGCCAACCATGCTAGCCGCACCTCGCGTGCCAATGGAAAATCATGCCAGCCACGCCTATCCCAAGCTTACCGCGCCATGCCAATCGCACCATGCCATGGCCCTAGATATGCTAGCCGAATCTCGTGTGCCTATGGAAAATCATGCCAGCCACACCCTACCGCGCAAAAGCATGCCAACCATGCTAGCCGCACCCCGCGTACCAATGGAAAATCTTGCCAGCAACGCCTAGCCCAAGCTAGCCGCGCCATGCTAGCCACGTCTCGTGTTCCAATGGAAAATCATGCCAGCCACACCTAGCCCGAGCTAGTCGCGTCATGCCTTGGCCCTAGATACGCCATGCATCCATGGAGAACCTTTGGACCCATATTCCAAACCATGCCAAAGCATGCCATGCCAACCTAGCTACGCCAAGGCATGACATGATAGCCTGGCCCTCTCTCATGAAATCCTCCTTAGTTTTTCTTTCGGGCTGTTTTGCCCTCGAACGAGTTCAAAACCTAAATATTCCCTCTTAAGGAGATAGGAAATTCTTTTCCGGTTGATTTGAGGGGTGGACCATCAAAATCCGAGTCCGTACTAGAATTCTTTAGCGGTTCTAGTGAAGGGAACCAATTAGGGTTTCTAAACCAAATTAAAGCCAGGCGCTCATCAAAGGTTGCCCTTCAATCCCAGGACCGAATCCTGGCCGTATAAAGTCTCCTCATGACTTTATCCCTAGCTTGGTCACGTACCTAGCCAACCTAGATGCGCCGTGCCATGGCCCTAGCTATGCTAGCCGCATCTCGTGTGCCAATGGAAAATCATGTAAGCCACACCCTACCGCGCCAAAGCATGACGACCATGCTATCCGCACCCCGCATGCCAATGGAAAATCATGCCAGCCACGCCTAGCCCAAGCTAGCCGTGCCATGCCAATCGCACCATGCCATTGCCCTAGATATACTAGTCGCATCTCGTATGCCAATGGAAAATCATGCCAGCCTCACCTTACCTCGCCAAAGCATGCCAACCATGCTATCCGCACCCCGCTTGCCAATGGAAAATCATGGAAGCCACGCCTAGCCCAAGCTTGATGCGCCATGCCAATCGCACCGTGCCATGGCCCTAGCTATGATAGCCGAATCTCGTGTGCCAATGGAAAATCATTACATCCACACCCTATCGTGCCAAAGCATTCCAACCATGCTAGCCGCACCCCGCGTGCCAATGGAAAATCATGCCAGCCGCGCCATGCTAGCCACAACTCGTGTGCTAATGGAAAATCATGCCAGCCACACCTATCCCGATATAGTCGCGTCATGCCTTGGCCCTAGCCACGCCATGCATCCATGGAGAACCTTTGGCCCCATATGCCAAACTATGCCAAAGAATGCCATGCCAACCTAGCTACGCCAAGGCATGACATGATAGCCTGGCCCTCTCTCATGAAATCCTCCTTAGTTTTTATTTCGGGCTGTTCTTCCCTCTCGAACGAGTTCAAAACCTAAATATCCCCACTTAAGGAGATAGGAAATTCATTTCCGGTTGATTTGAGGGGCGGACCATCAAAATCCGAGTCCGTACGAGAATTCATTAGCGGTTCTAGTGAAGGGAACCAATTAGGGTTTCTAAACCAAATTAAAGCCAGGCGCTCATCAATGGTTGCCCTTCAATCCCAGGAGCGAATCCTGGCCGTATAAAGTCTCCTCATGACTTTATCCCTAGCTTGGTCACGTACCTAGCCAAGCTAGCTTTGCCGTGCCATGGCCCTAGCTATGCTAGCCGCAACTCATGTGCCAATGGCAAATCATACCAGCCACACCCTACCGCTCCTAAGCATGCTGACCATGCTAGCCGCACCCCACGTGCCAATGGAAAATCATTCCAACCACTCCTAGCCCAAGCTAGCAGTACCATGCCAATCACACCATGCCATGGCCCTAGCTATACTAGTCGCATCTCGTGTGCCAATGGAAAATCATGTCATCCACACCCTACCTCGCCAAAGCATGCCAACCATGCTAGCCGCATCCCGCGTGCCAATGGAAAATCATGCCAGCTACTCCTAGCCCAAGCTTGTCGTGCCATGCCAATTGCACCGCGCCATGGCCCTAGCTATGCTAGCCGCATCTCGTGTTCCAATGGAAAATCATGCCAGCCACACCCTACCGCGCCAAAGCATGCCAACCATGCTAGCCGCACCCATCGTTCCAATGGCACATCATGCCAGCCACGCCTATCCCAAACTAGTCGCGTCATGATAGACACGTCTCGTATGCCAATGGAAAATCATGCCAGCCATACCTAGCCAGAGCTAGTCGTGCCATGCCCTATCCCTAGCCACGCCGTGCATCCATGGAGAACTTTTGTCCCCATATGCCAAACCATGCCATGCCAACTTATCTACGCCAAGGCATGCCATGATAGCCTGGCCCTCTCTCATGAAATCCTCCTTAGTTTTGCTTTAGGGATGTTTTGCCCTCCCGAACGAGTTCAAAACCTAAATATCCCCGCTTGAGGAAATAGGAAATTCTTTTCCGGTTGATTTGAGGGGCGGACCATCAAAATTTGAGTCTGTACTAGAATTCTTTAGCGGTTCTAGTGAAGGGAACCAATTAGGGTTTCTAAACCAAATTAAAGCCAGGCGCCCATCAACGGTTGACCTTCAATCCTAGGAGCGAATCATGGACGTATAAAGTCTCCTCATGACTTTATCCCTAGGTTGGTCACGTACCTAGCCAAGCTAGCTGCGCCATGCCTCTCCATGGCCCCTCATGTCATGCCACCATATACTGGCCTTCCCCATGCGGCTACCAAATTGAAGCCAAGCGCCCATCAACGGTTGCCCTTCAATCCCAGGAGAAAATCCTGGCCGTATAAAGTCTCCTCATGACTTTATCCCTAGCTTGGTCACGTACCTATCCAAGCTAGCTGCACCATTCCTCTCCATGGCCTCTCATCCCGCGCCACCATACTGGCCTTCCCCATGCGGCTACCAAATTGAAGCCAGACGCCCATAAGCGGTTTCCCTTCAATCCCAGGAGCAAATCTTGGCCGTATAAAGTATCCTCATGACTTTAGCCCTAGCTTGGTCACGTACCTAGCCAAGCTAGCTATGCCATGTCTCGCCATGGACCCTCATGCTGCACCACCACATTGGCCTTCCCCATGCGGCTACCAAATTGAAGCCAGGTGCCCATCAACGTTTTCCCTTCAATTCTAGGAGAAAATCCTGGCCATATAAAGTCTCCTCATGACTTTAGCCCTAGCTTGGTCATGTACCTAGCCAAGCGAGTCGCGCCATGCCGTGCCACCATATTGTCCTTCCCCATGCTGCTACCAAATTGAAGCCAGGCGACCATCGACGGTTTCCCTTCAATCCTAGGATCAAATCCTTGCCGTTTAAAGTCCCCTGACGACCTTAGACCCGAAACCATAACTTGGCCGAGGACCTAGTCTAGGCTAGTCACACCATGGGCCCATGCCAAACCCTTGGCTCCTCACGCCAAGTCTAAACACACCCTAGATGTGCCACCCTGTTGGACCTCACTACATGGATACCAAAACAAAGGTGTGTAATGATCAATGGTTGCCCCTCCTCTCAAGATACAACATCTCGACCGTCGAAGGTCACCTGGCTAGCAAGTTCCCCAAGCTCGACTTGCCAATCCACAACAATGTTTTATATGTTTTCCAAAAAACATTCGAGACATCAACACAAACAAGGGGATTCTCTTTGGGTATTGGTTTGGTGCTCTATAATGTGCGGCGTACACTATGCCCTTCATAAGGATGTGTCATAAGGGTGAGGCGCCTAGTAAATATGGGAGTTATGTGGGAAACGTTCATGGGATATAATTCCGTGAGTTAAAAAACTTTATGGACATTTACTCCATAATTTTAACAGTTTCATGAAAATCAATTTCATGTGTTAGCCATTTTATGGGATATCAAGTCCATGCATACGGTTACCACCTTCTCTCATTTACTCCTCACTCCATAATGAGACAAGAGTACGTTTCTACTACATCTTGTATAAATAGGTCTCACCTATTTCCATTTGACAACACAAGTTCATTCGGACAAGAGAACACTCAGAATACTTACCTGCTAGCTCCCCTCGTGATCTCTGGTACTTTTATGAAAACAAGTTGTAGAAACCCAATTTGTCTTCTAGAATAAACTATTCTGGCCTCACACTCTCCTTGCTTCCCTCCCAAAAACCAACCCATTCTCCTCCTCTTTGTGACCGAAGCATGTCTGGAACGACCATTTCATGGTTTAGGCCGGAATCGTATAGATTGATCTCTCGAACCTAAAAGTGCTCAACATGCAGCACAGTTGTTTAGGGTTTAAACCAGTTTCTCACTCACCTACAGAATTTACCGAAATCGGCAAAAGCTATTTTCACCTATAAACACATATCTAATAAGGTTTCATATCTCATGGATTTTCTTTCCATCATCCAACAGATGGTTGGTTGAATTGGTCTTAGGGCGTATTTCTCATACCATTAAATATTGTATCGGATTTCAAACAAGAATCGAAAGTTGTCATAGAGTACTCATTAACAAGAGTAAGATGTACAATTCAAGCAAATCGATAAAACAATAATTCAATGCATATAAGAATAATTAGTGTGCTCCATCAAATACTCATCCATACATATATATATATATCCCCAATCAAAGTTTCCCTCGTCTTCTGATACTGGACAATATATATAACTCTTCATCTATTTTGCTTTAACCCAACATCAACAAAAAATGCATGATGATAAGATTATTTCAGCAAACAAAATCAATCTTTAATGTGAAAGGATCGTGCAGCCTCAAGTTGCTAGAAAATGCCAAAAGAATAACATTCTGCATCTGAATGCAGTTCGGCGGGATGATGACACCGCAAAAGCTAAAATGATAATTGGGAAGGAACCCTGGACACCATGAAGAAGCACCAGCAGAAC
Source organism: Papaver bracteatum (assembly GCA_023529315.1). Lineage (NCBI taxonomy): Eukaryota > Viridiplantae > Streptophyta > Magnoliopsida > Ranunculales > Papaveraceae > Papaver > Papaver bracteatum. Next base: position 373,290 of record JAJJWX010001087.1, on the reverse strand, counting down.
ACGCGAAGTATCATTCTAATGCTGTTGGAAGTGGTTGTGGAAGTTGTGGTTCTAGTGATTGTGTTATAGGTGGAGACCGAATTGGTCTAGTTGTCAAACCATACATACAGTTATTTTGTGAGAGGAGAAATCACAATGCATGTTTAAAAGGTTCAATAAATATACTAAAGGTCATAATAACATCGTGTCAGGTGTGCGGTTTTACGATTTTAACCCTAGGCTAAAAACCACCATCAACATTAAGTCCCCTGCTTAGCTCAGAACGGGAGTATCGTTGCGAGGTAAGCATAAGATGGTGCCAGGATAGGACAAGAAATTGAAACAACAAGTCATGGTAAGATGATTAGGAAAGTCCGACTAACCTTTTTTGAGAGGAAAAGAGAGTTTGTGATTCCTGTGTTGACGGCCTTGCATAAATTGTACTGGGGATGCAGTCCATTGAGTGGTGAGATGAAAATTATTGGCTTGGTCTGGCCATACATCACCTTGACTGAGATAGGGAACATCATGACGCTGACTTGGAAAATTTGTTGGTATTGGCAAGTCACGGAGCGGACGGCTTGGAGAGGCAAAGCATGCACGGTCATGGAACGGCAAATCATGGAGAACGTCTTGGCATGTGGGGCCAAGGCATGGCGCGATCTTGGAAGGGCAAAGAATGCCGGACGGTTCGGCATGTGGGGCCAAGGCATGGCGCGGTCTTGGAACGACAAAGAATGGCGGATGGCTTGGCATGTGGGGCCAAGGAAATGGCACAGACTGCCTTGGCGTGGTAATTTTGTCTTCGCGGGACCGGTTCCTCTTTCGTTTATTGGCTCAAAATAGGAAATCCCTTGCTTATTCAAAACACCTAAGCATCACACCTTTTTCGGGAAGTAAGTAAAATCCGTGATCCTCGCGCCTATCAGCTTTGCGTAAATCCTGATTGTGGTGCTGCCGGTCAGGCTGGAGAGTGATGGAGGATGGTTGAGATATAAGTTATCGGCTTTAATCTAGCATGGTTGTGCATCTTCAGGGTTAGGTTTTGGAACACGAGGCGGAGCCGCTAGCGTAGACTTGGTGTGAAAGGAAACCATTAGCATTAGTTAGCTTGAAACGGGCATTGACCTAGTATTATGTTGGCATAGCAAAGCCGCGGACTGCTTGGTGAAGGTGTAGACGACTTAGCAAAGGTGCATACTGCTCGTCACGGTGGTGGCTTGTCTTTGCAGGCCCGATTTCCTCTCTTCCTTACTTAGCCAAAATAGGAAATCCTTTCCTTATTCAAATTCTGAGAGTATTATTCTTTTAGCGTTTCTCACCAAATCCTAATCATCTTGTATGGACATATGTGAATCTTTCCTTATATTTGCTGGTAGAATAGGTTTAATTAAAATATGACGTCACACCTTAATTCACGCCTGGTAGAATTCTTTAATTTTTGGGACATTATTACCATGTTATTTATAAGAGATGATCTTGGATCCCTCTTTGGCACAGGTCATATGGAAATAGTTCCCATCTTCTTTCACATGTATCATCTCGTGTTTTTTACTGGTTTCCCATTTTGTCTTCTTTCTTATGTAGGTTTTCGGTGCAGACAGGGTGAAAACTTATCCTTTTCTTTGTTTTTGTAGCGCGTAATGGGATCTTCCAGCGATGATCAGACCCCTAACTCTTCCGAGAGAAATTTCGGGATCGATGAAAACCATTTTTCTTCTCATGATGAGGCATTAGATAGAATTGAATATTTTTTCCGTGAAGTTGCCGAAATTACTCGGGACATACCTTCTTCCTATTTAGGCAAGGTGCGGGTGTGTGCCCATACCCTCTTGGCTTCGGTGAACATGGAGGAAGAATGGGAAGATGACGAAGTATCCTAGTGCATTAAGAGGCTTCAGTGTAACAAAACTTCTTCATGGCCGGGTGCTAAGGCGAAACGGTCCGCCTCTCGGTTGAAACGGCAGTAAAATGAGTTTGTAAAACTTGTAGGAAAAGGCCGCTGAAACTTCCCTGTCCAAGACTGTGCCATAGTCTTTGATTCTGATGCGGATGGATCAGAGATTCCTCTTCAAGAGGTTGCTGAGGAGATTTTCGAGGAAGATGACGCTACGGTTGACGATGAAACTAAAACAACTTATGGAGCGGAAATGAAACCGTTGTTGGTGACGTCGGGGGATTCATAGTGGCCTATGTTGTGTCATCTGTTGAAGAGGATGTCGGGAAGAAGACGAATGTTCTTATCGCTGAGACGGTTTCCAGATGGGATGTTGATGTGTTGGCTACTGCCGATGCGTCTTTCGGATGGAACCTTTGCTGACCGAGAGATTATTGGGGAAAGTACTTGGAGAAGCTCTGATAGAGGAGTTGGAAACTCGTGCGTCTACTTTTGATGACCAGTTTTTTTTCTTTTTCCTATTTATCTTTATTGCATAGACATCTTGATGCTTTTGCAGACTTATTGTTATCTTCTTTGTATTCATGGAGAAGTTATGGCTTCGCCAATTAGCATCCCACTTACGGTTTCACATCTTTGAATAAAACTTCTCATTTGAAAGACCTCAATCTTCCATTAGAATAGGTTGTTCGACCTTCTGTTCCCTTCAGAACTCTTGAGTAATTGAATAAGGCATTTCATGTATGTTTTCGGCTTTTCTGGTCGTGATTTGATGGTTGATCGTGTCTTTTGAGCTTCGATAGTGAAGGGATCTTATGCTGCTTTATGTTACCGCCTGCTTTATCGAAAATAAGTAAATTAATTAATATGCTCATTTTCACAGTCTCCATAATATTTATTGCACTTATTTTTAATAAGGGTAGTTTGGTCATTTTCACAGTCTCCACAATATTTATTGCATTTATTTCCAATAAGGGCAATATGGTCATTTTCACAGTATGTAATAATTAATTTACTTATTTTCGATAAGGGTGGTATGGTCATTTTCACAGTCTCCATAATATTTATTGCACCTATTTCCAATAAGGGTAATATGGTCATTTTCACAATCTTCAAAAAATTTACTGCACTTATTCCGATAAGGGTAGTCTAGTCATTTTCACAGTCTTCGGAAGAAGCAGATATTTTTGTTGTGGTTTTGTCGACAAAATCGAGAGAAAAGGTTGGTATTTGTCCAAGTCAAATTTCCTACAAAGTCATGACTTGTTGACTTGGTCTTGATCCTGTTTTCTAATATTAAGAAAATAAAAAATCAATATTGATTTTTAGAAATTAAATAAAATTTTTATTTTGTATGTTAGAGTATAGGATTGGTAATAATAAATTATATGGAAAGTTTTAGTATTTAGGGTTATATTTAGTATTTGATATATTTAGTATGAATTGATTTACTAGCATTATTCTTGCATACCAAGTTACGGTATCGCTATATATACCCTATGGGTTCTCAATGTAAAATATACCATTCAATAATAGAATTCTCTGTTATCTTTATATCTTCTAATTCTGACTTGGTATCAGCGGGTTCGATCCGGAACTGTTGCCCACTTCGTTTTCTTTTCTAACCGGCGGCGGTAGTCTCCAATGCTACCGTCCGCCGGATCTTTCCTCCGCTGCAATATGATTAGTTTTTCTTATTAAGATTTTTATTTTAGGTTTATCATCTATATTAAAAAAAAAAAAAACAACGTCTGTTAGTTTTCTTCTACCAAACCCTTAATCCCCCCGTCTTACTACTTTTCTGTTTCCCTTTCTTTCTGCCTCTAAATCTTTCCATCGCTGCCTCTTGCGTTTGTTTCCTCTCAATTTTAAACTAATTTCTTTTCACACCTCCATTTCCGGCCAACAATGCATGACTCCACACCTTTTTTAGTGATATCGATCTACACGAGTATGTATTCCCACTGATTTGCTTGGATCGAAGGAAAATAATGTCTTTTGGCTGTGAAGATGTGTAAGTTGCATTTCTAATAATTAGATCATCTACTAGTATTTTCTTCAACTGAATCTTTGAACCGGTAACCAGGAATTAATAATACAGTATTAATCAAATTGAATGGTTACAGGCGGGATTAAAAACCATAGAAATCCAAATCATGTAAAAACTTGTCAACAACAGTGCAGGAATCGGAAATGAATTTACATCACATAAACAGATGATCAATTTGGAAGATTAAAATTCATAATTGACTGCTCATCAAGCAGAATTTTCTTTATTCGAATCAACTCTCTCAATAAACTTGTCTCTCCTTGACTAGGCTCGTTCCAACTCTCTACTTGTTTGATTGAGATTGCTGATATAGCTCACTGTCCTCAAGTATCCTTAAAAAAATCCTTCAAGCCTTAATACGTTTTACAAGACTAACAATCCGCATCAGAGTTGCATCTGACTCTGAGTAATAATAACATTAACTGAAAGTACATCCAAATACAATTTAATCACAAAATGCAGCTTTAGTATTTTGATCAAGAGAACTTCTTCGGACAAATTAAGTGCACCGAGTTCCAAAGATTTGATCACTTGTTTGCTTAAAGGTTTGATAAACAAAATAGTTCAAATCAAGCTAGATCACTGAAGATAAAATTGCTGGAGGGGTTGGTGAAGGGGGGGCTGCTGTTTGGCGGTGATAAAATTGGGAAGAGCGTACATAAAATTGCTTTGAAAGGAGAAATCATTATGCTCATTGAAGTTCGGTTCTTCCACCACCACCAGATTTCCCATAAAAAGCCACTTTGACATCCATAAGAAACCATTATTTATGGATCTTGAGTTACTTTTTCAGCAGATATGGAGAACTCAGAACTCAGCACAAAGATGAAAACTGAGAGCCCCTTCTTTTATGGAGTTCAGATCTAGAAGAAGGGGAAGTAGAAGGGAGGCGTAGAAACCCGCTTAGGGTTTTCAAGGAACACTACTTACTCTCTCTCACTGATATTTATGAGTAGAGGACTGAAACCCTAAAAGATGATTTATCTCTTTGTATAAAAATCTTTTAGTTATACCCTATTTACATCAGATAATTTTCTTCAGTAATTTAGTTGGCTAGGAGCGGGCAAATGTACCCCAAGGTATCTGCACCAACTAGCTAGGGGTTGTGCCGGAGTGTGGTGGACGAGCAAAAACCTTTAATGCCAGAAATTTGGAAGTGTAGTTTATGTTGTTCATTAGCCACGGTAATTAATTTAGTAGTGTAGCAACTCTTCAATCAAAGGCCGAAATGTATGTTCTTGCAGTGTAGCAAAATTTTAGAAAACAAAAAGAATAATGAATTTGTGAATACACGGATAAGATATGATAACCGGGGTGAATTCCAAAGTTTTAACCAAGGTAAGGTTACTTCAATGCATGATGAGTCATGAGTGAACCTGCAAAATGTACCATCCGCTACACACTCTTACTGTCGTGATGTCTAGCAGCTGATGGTGAAATGAAGAGGACTAGCTAGTCTACTAGGTCCACCAATTCAACCGATATAATTGCACCTTTTATGGGAAGGACTAGGTACGTTTTCTTGTAAAGTAACTATACGTTGTACATCCCATTAGCAGGACTGCATGTGGTAAAGAAAGTTAAGAAATTATAATCTTAACTTTCTTTACCGTTGCACTCATGCAGTCCTGCTTATGGGATGTACAATTTCTTAACTTTCTTTACCGCCGTGGATAATACACTGCTAATAAAGAGAATAGTCACGGCCAGGATTAAATAGAGTAGTAATAAGCTGATTAATTCCCACTTGCCGGGCCCAGTAATGAATATTACAGTACTAATCAAATCAAATTCTGCATTCGAACAGCCAGAATTCGAAATCAAAATGAATTCACACATACAAACAGATGGTTAATTTCACAAATGTGTACAGACTAATCGCTTATATAGAAATAGATGCGGAAGACGAATGGTATAGTTACACCCCGACCAACATTTGCTTCGCAGTAGTGGATAGTGGTCCATCAAGCTCTCTATTAACCTTTTGCATCGTTTTGCGTACTGCAATACCAATCTGAGGCCATGAAGTACTCCGCAATAAACCATGGCCGTCGACGTGCCTTTCATTTGCCAAGGACGAAGTACTTTATTCTGTTCACTAATGGATTACTTTATTTTCAAGGCTCCACATGGTTCCCCTTCCGAAATATAAGTTTAGTGGAAGTAAGAATTTGCTTCTACATGGCTCAAACAGATTTTAGGCGTTGTTGTTAACCTTTAGCATGCTTATGTAAAAACAAACTCTGGGTAGGGATGATAATCATTTGAATTCTGGTATGTATTTTTGCTCTCGAGTGCAGTACTGGTGCATAATTCACAAGTTGGTGATGCGTCAAATCGTTTTCCTAATTTAGGCAGTGGTCCATCACTTTGTCTCTCTATCCTCTCTTGCATAATTTTTTGCACTCTGAAAGAGCGTCTATACGGAGCCATGAACACATGCATGATGATGCATTTCATAATTACAAAATCAGCACTCTTCTTAAGTCTTCATGACATCTTAAATAATCACGAGCAGTTGATTAAGATGTGTAAAAATCTTACACATATTCCCACAGATATGATCAAAGGAAGAAAATAATCCATTTACTTTAAAGAGTTTCCCGGAACCAGCTGATCCCACACATCACCATCCGGGCCGCCAGGAGTGATATATTACTAATCAAATTGAATTGTCATGGAAAGGATTAAAAATCAAAGGAATCCTAATCAACTAAAAACATGTTGATAACAATACAAAAATAATCAAAAATGATGAATTTACATGAATAAACAGATGAAAGATTAAAATTTACAGTCTCGCCCATTAATAGAACTTTACAAATGTCTAAATTCGAATAACCTTCTTAACGTGGTTTATTTTGATTTGGGGGATCTCTATAAAACAAAAATCATTATGAAGCATCTTTAGTTTTTAGTTTCTTAATTTTAGTTTCTTAATTAAGCTTTTAGTTTCTTAATTTTATGAAACAAAAATTTACACTTTTTACTTTGAGAGGAGTGGTATTAAGATCTTACTAAGTTGTTGAGAGGAAAAATCATTATGATGCATCTTGGTTCAGATGTTTTGAGTCTCCACCACCACCACCATATTCCCATACAAAATCCCTTTTCAATCCATGATCCATTGGTGATTTCTTGGCCCTGATTAAAAAAAAAAAAAACATTTTAACACTGAAAACAAAACAAAACAAATTAAGGTAGACATTAAAGAACCAATCAACAACACCTGGGAGAACAGATCAAAGAAAACCTCAAAGACAAGGGTATTAAAAGAAAAACCTTTTTCTCTTCCTCCTCAACTTGTTCTAGTTCACCCAAATCACCCAAAGAATTAATTAAACCAAGTAGCAGAATCGTAAAACAAATTTTTGACTGAGAAAATAAGAGAGCTGCGAAGGAGTGAATACAGGGATGATGGGATTTTATAATAACTAGGGTGAGTTCCAAAGATTTAAGTTTAACCAGGGTAAGGTTCATCTAGTGCATAGGTTAAAATTCCAACAACCTGCAATAATGTACTGTACCACATTTGTGAAGGCTGGCCTAGCTGATGAGGAAGAGGACTAGTGCTAACTGCTAAGTCCAATTTTCTGTCATTCCACGTTCTCTTGCCAGGGGAATACATTTTTAGAAGAATTTGAGTGGATTTCAAATTTTAAAACATGTTCAATTCCACTGCCTTGTTTTGCATGATGATAAACCATTTGAAGATGTTACATAAATTAGTTCCACCTACATCTTTATTAATCATAATATAGTCATAAACCCTATATCCTTTGTTTTACTTAATCTTAGTATTGTCAATCGTAACCAAAATATGGAGTCCTTTAAATTAGCTCTATTTTGTAAGAACAAAGCTGGCTGGCAGAGTGGTGCATCCACAACCGATGCCAACAAAAATTTTATGTACTGCTCTTTAGGGGCGGAACTAATCATAAACTTGGGCTGGCTTAGGCAAGGCCAAAGTCAAGAAAAGTTTGAATTTTCACCTTGGTTTTAAGTTTGGAAAAAATTGATAAAACCTAAACCATAGGCTTAAGCCACCCCTACCATTCTAATTAGATTTCAAGCCACCCCTACCTATGGTTTCTAGCTCCGCCACTGCCTCTCTTAGTGCTTTTCTAGTCCTAAGCTTTTCCTAAAAAAAAGAAGAAGTTATAACCGCAATGAAATACAGCCTTTTTCAGCAACCAATGAATGACAATAATAATATATGAAGATGTGTACTCCCATTTCCCACATATTTGATGAAACTAAAATAATGCATTTCGGCTATAAAGATGTGTAAGTTGCATTTCGAGGTATGACATAAGATATTAGTAATTTTTTTTGACTGAATCCCGAATGCAACTTGTAACATAATTGTGCTTGGATGGCATGATTTTCCATTGGCACAAGGGGGAATTAGGGTTTGGCTTATCGTAACCCTAATTTGAAAAATATACCCCGGTAATTATTTAGAGACACATTAAAATCTTTTTAGTAAATGCGCCTAGTAAATGCTTGTTAATTTAAATGTCGTGACGTCAGTGTCTTCTAGTGTTTAGTGTTTTACGATTTTAACCCTAAACTAAAAACCACCATCAACACCTGTAACTTTAAACCAAATCTCATGCACTAGGATCCAATCTCACAGACTGACTGCAAGCTCGGTACCATCTTCACTCGATCCATCTTCTTCTCAGTAGTAGTCCATAAATTCCACCACTACTCGGGAGGAATCACAAGTTCCTCCCGAGTGGTGGACAATCATTTTGCATCAGTCCAGAGAGGGCTGGCCGAACGAATATTGAGCAAGCGCAATCATTGCACTCAATGATTGTGATGAACAGTGAAACGCAATCATTGTGGGTAGTTGATGAAGGGTTTTTCCTCCCTAATCAAAGTTCTAAAAATGTCAAATAAACATATATAGGGAGGGGTAGTTGGTTGAAGGTGCATATGCGGACTATGCGCCAAGTAAGCTTCATCGCTTAACCGGAAGAGTATAAATGATGCCTAAGGCTCATGTAATGTGATGCGAAGTCATTACTATGCCATGTCGCAGACCCGATGATGCATAATCATTATGCATCTTGACGAAATGGCTTATACGGACCAGGCCATTACTATTATTGCTTATCCATGGCTTTTCAAATAAGTTGGCTTAAGTTTCTATTCCTTCGAGGATGAACTATGGTTTGTGCTTGATCCCTTTAGGGTAGGGAAGGGCACGTAGGCAGCCGCAATGAGTTGCAGCATTGCCGGTCCAGAACGTTGTCCCCTCGGTAGCTCGAAGCAAGAGATGATTGTGGCCAGACTTGATGAGGCTTAGTTGCATTCCGTTAAGTGGATGCTCATACTTCCTATCAATTTATAAATAGTCGGTAAGCTAAGTAACGTAGGAAATGGAAAGGGCTTGGTGCGGCCTACGCCAATGTCCAAGGCTTATGCCTGGACAAGACACGAAAATAAGACGGTTGCTCAGCTAGCTAGGAAATTCAGTGATGAATTCCCTACGTAAAGGCAAAGCCATAGATGCATGAAAATGCATTGGCAATGGACTTATGGCCAGATACCCTTCTGCAGACGAGGGTGACTTTGGAAAGGTGTGGAAGCTAAGTTAGTCGCGTCATGCTCCAAAAGCATGCTTGCAAGGGAAAATGAGCGTGCATTTGCCTAGCTTTATGGCTCAGATCATAGGTTCATCAGAGTGGCGCATCGGGGAAGTTACGGTCTGTGGGGAAACGCGCTAAACATATCTGTCACATCACAATTCTCTATTCCCTTCAAATTGGTCTCAAACATAAATTTGTTACCAACTCATCTCTGTTAATGCATTCATGCCTTCATCTTCAATACCCATTATCTTATCAGCAGCATCTCCATTTCCTAGTGTTTTGAACTATTCCCATCCGACACCAACTATCAATTCAATTTCAAACTCAAAACCCCTCTCTGCAATAAAACCATCAATTATATACCAGCCTGAACCCATGTTTCTCTACAGACATCACCATAAACTCCTCCAGCATATAAAAGTTCTTCTCGAATTCAATATCAAGTTCAAATTCTTTTATTCCGTCAATCACCAGATAACAATACCATCCAACAGTGAGGACCACCATTTATTGGCTGCTCAGGTTCTACCAAATCCTTAGCAATTTGACCTAGTTTCCTTGTTCTAACTCGCAGCTACATCTCGACTTTCATATTCTTCTTAATCCTCCATTTTTGGATCTCAAATTAAGGGTTGATGAAACAGATTAATGGTTTCATCAACACATACCCATAATTAACTCTTCCACACGTATACATAATTTAACTTTAAACCAAATCTCATGTACTAGGATCCAATCTCAAAGACTAACTGCAATCTCAGTACCATCTTAACTCGATCCATCTTCTTCTCAGTAGCAGTCCATAAATTCCACCACTACTTGGGAGCAATCATAAGTTCCTCCCAAAACAACATATTTGAACAGCAACAACTAAATCTTCTCTTGTTTCCTCTGGCCATTTAAGATACTAAGCAAAAACACCACCTACTCAACCAATCCATCCAACACACAATACCCACTTCTCTTTCACATCATATTGCACATGTAACACCCCGTGTTTTTAGCATGGCGCATGCTGAAATATGCGCCATGTCCTGAGATGAAGCTTCATCCAAAGCTTCCATTGATTGGTAAGATGTAGATTGGGCTAAGGTCGATACCGCGCCAAAATGGCGCATTATGTTTGGAATTTGGATGAGGGTCAGAGAGGTGCACAATCATTGTGCATCAGGCCAGAGAGGGTTGGCCGAACGAATATTGCGCAAGCGTAATCATTGCACTCAATGATTTCGATGAACAGTGAAAAGCAATCATTGCGGGTAGTTTATGAAGGATTTATCCTCCCTAATCAAAGTTCTAAAAATATCAAATAAACATATATAGGGAGGGGTAGTTGGTTGAAGGTGCATATGCTGATTATGCGCCAAGTAAGCTTCATAGATTAGCCGGAAGAGTATAAATGATGCCTAAGGCTCATTTATAGTTTCATAGCCTTTCCAATGGGGCATGTGATTCGAAGGAAATACTATGCCATGCCGTGGACCCAATGATGCATAATCATTATGCATCTTGACGAAATGGCCTATACGGACCAGGCCATTACCATTATTGCTTAGCCACGGCTTTGCAAATGAGTTGCTTAAGTTTTTTTCCCTTCGAGGATGAACTATGGTTTGTGCTTGATCCCTTTAGAGTAAGGAAGGGAACTAGGCATCTGCAATGAGTTGAAACATTGCCGGTCCAACACATTGGCCTATCATATCATCTAAGCTCGGTAGATCGATGCAAGAGATGATTGTGTCCAGACTTGATGAGGCTTAGTTGCATTCCATTAAGTGGAGGCTCATACTAACTATCAAGTTATAAAGAGTTGGTAAGCGAAGTAACGTAGGAAATGGCAAGGGCTTGGTGCGGCCTACGCCAATGTCCAAGGCTTATGCATGGACAAGACACGAAAATATGATGGTTGCTCAGCTAGCTAGGAAATTCAGTGATGAATTCCCTACGTAAAGTCAAATCCAGAGATTTGTGAAAATGCATTGGCAATGGCCTTAAGGACAAATACCCTTCTGCGGACGAGGGTGACTTTGGAAAGGTGTGGAAGCTAAGTTAGCTGCGTCATGCTCCAAAAGCATGCTTGCAAGGGAAAATGAGCGTGCATTTTCCTAGCTATAAGGCTCAGATCGTAGCTTCATCGGAGTGGCGCATATCTGTCACGACACAATTCTCTATTCCCTTCAAATTGGTCTCAATCATAAATTCGTTACCAACCCATCTCTGTTAATGCATTCATGCCTTCATCTGCTATACCCATTATATTATCAGCAGCATCTCCATTTCCTAGTGTTTTGAACTATTCCCATCCGACACCAACCATCAGTTCAATTTCAAACTCAAAACCCCTCTCTGCAATAAAACCATCAATTATATACCATCCTGAACCCATGTTTCTCTACAGACATCACCATAAACTCCTCCATCATATAAAAGTTCTTCTCGAATTCAATATCAAGTTCAAATTCTTTTATTCCGTCAATCACCAGATAACAATACCATCCAACAGTGAGGACCACCATTTATTGGCTGCTCAGGTTCTACCAAATCCTTAGCAATTTGACCTAGTTTCCTTGTTCTAACTCGCAGCTACATCTCGACTTTCATATTCTTCTTAATCCTCCATTCCTGGATCTCAAATTAAGGGTTGATGAAACAGATTAATGGTTTCATCAACACATACCCATAATTAACTCTTCCACACGTATACATAATTTAACTTTAAACCAAATCTCATGTACTAGGATCCAATCTCACAGACTAACTACAATCTCAGTACCATCTTAACTCGATCCATCTTCTTCTCAGTAGCAGTCCATAAATTCCACCACTACTCGGGAGCAATCATAAGTTCCTCCCAAAACAACATATTTAAATAGCAACAACTAAATCTTCTCTTGTTTCCTCTGTCCATTTAAGATACTAAGCAAAAACACCACCTACTCAACCAATCCATCCAACACACAATACCCACTTCTCTTTCACATCATACTGCACATGTAACACCCCGTGTTTTTAGCATGGTGCATGCTGAAATATGCGCCATGTCCTGAGATGAAGCTTCATCCAAAGCTTCCATTGATTGGTAAGATGTAGATTGGGCTAAGGTCGATAGCGCGCCAAAATGGCGCATTATGTTTGGAATTTGGATGAGGGTCAGAGAGGTGCACAATCATTGTGCATCAGGCCAGAGAGGGTTGGCCGAACGAATATTGCGCAAGCGTAATCATTGCACTCAATGATTTCGATGAACAGTGAAAAGCAATCATTGCGGGTAGTTTATGAAGGATTTATCCTCCCTAATCAAAGTTCTAAAAATATCAAATAAACATATATAGGGAGGGGTAGTTGGTTGAAGGTGCATATGCTGACTATGCGCCAAGTAAGCTTCATAGATTAGCCGGAAGAGTATAAATGATTCCTAAGGCTCATTTATAGTTGCATAGCCTTTCCAATGGGGCATGTGATTCGAAGGAAATACTATGCCATGCCGTGGACCCAATGATGCATAATCATTATGCATCTTGACGAAATGGCCTATACGGACCAGGCCATTACCATTATTGCTTAGCCACGGCTTTGCAAATGAGTTGCTTAAGTTTTTTTCCCTTCGAGGATGAACTATGGTCTGTGCTTGATCCCTTTAGAGTAAGGAAGGGAACTAGGCAGCTGCAATGAGTTGAAACATTGCCGGTCCAACACATTGGCCTATCATATCATCTAAGCTCGGTAGATCGATGCAAGAGATGATTGTGTCCAGACTTGATGAGGCTTAGTTGCATTCCAGTAAGTGGAGGCTCATACTAACTATCAAGTTATAAAGAGTTGGTAAGCGAAGTAACGTAGGAAATGGCAAGGGCTTGGTGCGGCCTACGCCAATGTCCAAGGCTTATGCATGGACAAGACACGAAAATATGATGGTTTCTCAGCTAGCTAGGAAATTCAGTGATGAATTCCCTACGTAAAGTCAAATCCAGAGATTTGTGAAAATGCATTGGCAATGGCCTTAAGGACAAATACCCTTCTGCGGACGAGGGTGACTTTGGAAAGGTGTGGAAGCTAAGTTAGCTGCGTCATGCTCCAAAAGCATGCTTGCAAGGGAAAATGAGCGTGCATTTTCCTAGCTATAAGGCTCAGATCGTAGCTTCATCGGAGTGGCGCATATCTGTCACGGCACAATTCTCTATTCCCTTCAAATTGGTCTCAATCATAAATTCGTTACCAACCCATCTCTGTTAATGCATTCATGCCTTCATCTGCAATACCCATTATATTATCAGCAGCATCTCCATTTCCTAGTGTTTTGAACTATTCCCATCCGACACCAACCATCAGTTCAATTTCAAACTCAAAACCCCTCTCTGCAATAAAACCATCAATTATATACCATCCTGAACCCATGTTTCTCTACATACATCACCATAAACTCCTCTAGCACATAAAAGTTCTTCTCGAATTCAATATCAAGTTCAAATTCTTTTATTCCGTCAATCACCAGATAACAATACCATCCAACAGTGAGGACCACCATTTATTGGCTGCTGAGGTTCTACCAAATCCTTAGCAATTTGACCTAGTTTCCTTGTTCTAACTCGCAGCTACATCTCGACTTTCATATTCTTCTTAATCCTCCATTTTTGGATCTCAAATTAAGGGTTGATGAAACAGATTAATGGTTTCATCAACACATACCCATAATTAACTCTTCCACACGTATACATAATTTAACTTTAAACCAAATCTCATGTACTAGGATCCAATCTCACAGACTAACTGCAATCTCAGTACCATCTTAACTCGATCCATCTTCTTCTCAGTAGCAGTCCATAAATTCCACCACTACTCGGGAGAAATCATAAGTTCCTCCAAAAACAACATATTTGAACAACAACAACTAAATCTTCTCTTGTTTCCTCTGTCCATTTAAGATACTAAGCAAAAACACCACCTACTCAACCAATCCATCCAACACACAATACCCACTTCTCTTTCACATCATACTGCACATGTAACACCCCGTGTTTTTAGCATGGTGCATGCTGAAATATGCGCCATGTCCTGAGATGAAAATTCATCCAAAGCTTCCATTGATTGGTAAGATGTAGATTGGGCTAAGGTCGATACCGCGCCAAAATGGCGCATTATGTTTGGAATTTTGCTGAGGGTCAGAGAGGTGCACAATCATTGTGCATCAGGCCAGAGAGGGTTGGCCGAACGAATATTGCGCAAGCGCAATAATTGCACTCAATGATTTCGATGAACAGTGAAAAGCAATCATTGCGGGTAGTTGATGAAGGATTTATCCTCCCTAATCAAAGTTCTAAAAATGTCAAATAAACATATATAGGGAGGGGTAGTTGGTTGAAGGTGCATATGCGGACTATGTGCCAAGTAAGCTTCATAGATAAGCCGGAAGAGTATAAATGATGCCTAAGGCTCATTTATAGTTGCATAGCCTTTCCAATGGGGCATGTGATTCGAAGGCATTACTATGCCATGCCGCAGACCCTATGATGCATAATCATTATGCATCTTGACGAAATGGCCTATACGGACCAGGCCATTACCATTATTGCTTAGCCACGGCTTTGCAAACGAGTTGTATAAAGTTTTTATCCATTCGAGGATGAACTATGGTATGTGCTTGATCCCTTTAGAGTAAGGAAGGGAACTAGGCAGCTGCAATGAGTTGCAGCATTGCCGGACCAACACGTTGTCCTATCATATCATCTAAGCTCGTTAGATCGATGCAAGAGATGATTGTTTCCAGACTTGATGAGGCTTAGTTGCATTCCAGTAAGTGGAGGCTCATACTAACTATCATGTTATAAAGAGTTGGTAAGCGAAGTAACGTAGGAAATGGCAAGGGCTTGGTGCGGCCTACGCCAATGTCCAAGGCTTATGCATGGACAAGACACGAAAATATGATGGTTGCTCAGCTAGCTAGGAAATTCAGTGATGAATTCCCTACGTAAAGGCAAATCTGGAGATTTGTGAAAATGCATTGGCAATGGCCTTATGGACAAATACCCTTCTACGGACGAGGGTGACTTTGGAAAGGTGTGGAAGCTAAGTTAGCTGCGTCATGCTCCAAAAGCATGCTTGCAAGGGAAAATGAGCGTACATTTTCCTATCTATAAATCTCGGATCGTAGCTTCATCAGAGTGGCGCATATCTGTCACGGCACAATTCTCTATTCCCTTCAAATTGGTCTCAATCATCAATTCGTTACCAACCCATCTATGTTAATGCATTCATGCCTTCATCTGCAATACCCATTATCTTATCAACAACATCTCAATTTCCTAGTGTTTTGAACTATTCCCATCCGACACCAACCATCTGTTCAATTTCAAACCCAAAAACTCTCTCTGCAATAAAACCATCAATTCCATACCATCTTGAACCCATGTTTCTCTACAGACATCACCATAAACTCCTCCAGCACACACAAGTTCTTCTCGGATTCAATATCAAGTTCAAATTCTTTTATTCCGTCAATCACCAAACAACAATACCATCCAACGGTGAGGACCACCATTTATTGGCTGCTGAGGTTCTACAAAATCCTTAGCAATTTGACCTAGTTTCCTTATTCTAACTCGCAGCTACATCTCGACTTTCATATTCTTCTTAATCCTCCATTCCTGGATCTCAAATTAAGGGTTGATGAAACAGATCAATGGTTTCATCAACACATACCCATAATTAACTCTTCCACACGTATACAGAATTTAACTATACAAAATGAAGAATCGAATTAAAAGCAGAGATTTACATTTGATGAAACTCATACCGTTAATGGTGATTTTATGGTAGTAGTGTAGAAAGCAGAGGAAGAAGTTTGTAATGGTGGTGGTGGTTCAATCAATTCACCCAATTTTGAATTTAGGGTTACAGGTTAGGGAAGATTGAATATTCAGTCAAGCAAATCCAAACTTACTCTAAAGTCGAAATTGAGTAAATATTAATAGATATTTACGGTGTGACATTGATGAAGATGAAACTGGATTTCGATTTCGATTTCGATTTCGACGAAGAAGAACGGATTTGAGAGAGATTTCTTCTTCTGCTCGTTTGGTAGAAAAAATAGATTAGAGATGGGAAGAAGAAGAAGAAGAAGAAGAAGGAAGGAAAAAATGAAAATTTTGGATGTGGCTGGATTCGACCCCATAACCTCAACTATTCCCGTGTTTTTGTTTTTTTTCATTTGACAGAAATGTCCGCAATAGTTCAGGTATTTACATCTATTTATAGAAGGAAAAAAATCAAGGAAGGACTATGTCATCCTTTCAGCGTTTCCCAACCAAATTCAATCTTTTCTGTAAAATTGGAAAAAAATGTCACGCTTCACATTGACATTAAGTCACCATATATAGGGTCCTCCCTCGCTTTGCTTGGTCGGCCCAATAAAAATACAAAAAATGAAACTCACTTGATTCGAGGTGTAGATCTAAGAAGAAGTTGAAGAAAGAAAAAAGGTGGCCTAGAAACCCTTTTAATTAGGTCTTTCAAGTAAGGGGACTAGATATTATATATAAGTGAAGTGAAGAATGAAGATACCATAAAATGATTACTCTTTGGAGGTTTTGGGAACAATTTCTGGGCTTTACTCTTATTTGTTTGTTGGATCATGGACCATGGGTGTGACTTGGTTAGGTTTAGCCCTTCACCCTTCAATTTTATAGTTTATATGATGGTCACATACTTATATTAGAATTTCATCATTGCCATGGTGAAATGGACAACCATTCATATTTAAACCATGAGTTCAACAAATATTAGAAGTGATAGATGCACCGAGGGATTTATCCCGCAATCTCAGTGTTGTCTCACAAATTCGCGAGCCCCACCACCAAGGGAGTTTAGCAGGGGGAACTTATTTGTGGCAGGCCCCAGGAATTTGTGAGAGGGCACCGAGGTTGCGGGATAAATCCCTCGGTGCATCTATCATTTCTGAATGAATATAAAGAAATCTATCAAGCAAAACACTTTCACGCTGTCATGAGCCAACTAGAGGCGCAAGCATTTTTTGTTACACTGTTATTACTTGGGGTTAAAAAGTTGATTATTAAGGCAATGGTGAAGCCACGCACATACCAACAAATGCACTAATGTTTTTGAGTTCGAAACTCACCAACACCAAATTCATTACTGATCAAAAGAAAAAAATGCACTAATTTTTTTTTAAAAATAATGAAGGTTATGAAAAAAATGGATAAACAAGTAATGTAGCAACCAAGTTATGAAACCAGTAAGCAAGGAAGATTGGATTTTGAAATTACCAAGATAGATCACTCAAAGTTAAACTTGATTATTTATATCTCCATCATCTTCCATGACAAGAGCATGATCCAAACCGGTTAGAAATTTAATAGCAAAGCTGGCATACTTAAAATCCAAGCAATAGAGTGCATTTTTTCCTTGTTATTTATGTTGCAATATAAAGATATCAGATTAGATTGTTGTCTTGGTGTGATGGTTGATACAACTTCGGTTTCGGGATAGTTGAAACGTCATCTACAACATAGAAGTCAGTTTATAATTCATGCTTGCACATCTAATCCATGCACAAATGAAAGGTACTTACATTGCATTATTTTCATTAAGACAACAATGCACCAATACAATTCAACTTCTTTAAAGGAATAACCAATAATATAATATTCTCGCTAAAATAATAAAAAAAAAAATATCGACTCAGACCCTTAATGCTAAAATAATAAATTCGATAAAATCATAAAATAATACATTTCAAAAAATTCCCTTAATAATTATTTGGTCCTAAATAATATGATTTAATATTGCTACTAGTAAAATAATAATGCTACTAGAAAAATAAAAAATAACTTAATACAAATTAAACTTTCCCAACATATGATTTAATATTGGTTTGTTTTTTCTTTAAAATTCAAATCAAGTTGTATTTCATCCCCAATAATTCGTAATGCAATAAAAGTAGCCGGGGCCATGTTGTTATGCAGTTGTTTATAGGTGAAAATAGTTTCTGGTGATTTTGGTAATTGCGGGTGTGAAGGTGAGAAACTGTTTAAACTCCAAATAAATGTACTACAAGGGAGTACTTTAAGTTCGAGAGATCAATCTGTACAAGTCCGTCCTAAACAAAGAAATGGTCGTTCCAGACTTGATTTGATCACAAAGAGGAGGAGAATGGGTTGGTTTTGGGGAGGGAAGCAAGGAGAGTGGTGAGACCAGAATAGTTGATTCTGGTAGAGCATTTGAGTTTCTACGACTTGTTATCATAAAACTAAGAGCTCACAAGGGGAGCTAGCAAGTAAGTATTTTAGAGTGTTGTCTTGTCTGAATGGACTTGTTGTTCAAGTGGAAATATGTGAGACCTATTTATACAAGTCCAAGTTGAAACGTACCCTGGTCTCATTAAGGAGTGGAGAGTAAATGGGAGGAGGTGGTAACCTTATGCATGTACTTGATGTCCCATAAAGTGGGTAACGCATGAAATTGGTTTTCATGAAACTGTTAACGTTATGGAATTGATGTCCCACAAGTTTGTTAACTCACGGAGTTATGTCCCATGAACGTTTCCCACATAACTCCCGTATTTAATAGGAACCTCACCCTTATGACACTTCCTTATGATGGACGTAGTGTATGCCGCACCCTGTAAACTGTCAAACCAAAACCAAGAAAAGATCCCCCAGTTTGTGTTGATGTCTCGAATATATTTGGAAAACATGTAGCATTGTTCTGACTTGGAAAGTCAGGCTCGTGAGACTTGCTAGCCTAGTGACCTTCGACGGTCAAGATTTTGCATCTTTAGAGGAGGGAAAACCGTTGATCATTGCACACATTCGTTTTGGTAGTGAGGGCCAATGTGATGGCGCGACTAGGTTGGAAAGCCATTGGAATGTCATGGTTTGGTGTGGCCAAACTTAGGTTTTTGGGACAAAAAGTGGTGAGGTGACTTTAGACGTCAAGTATTTTCTCATAGAGTTGAAGGGTGGCCATTGATGGCCGCATGCCTTTTAGAAACCCTAATTAGCGCCCTTCATTAGAATCTTTGTAGAATTCTAGTACGAACTCGGATTTTGACGGTCCGCCACTCAAATCAACCCGTAAAGAATTTCATATCTCCTTGCTAGGGGATATGTAGGTTTTGAACTCTTTTGGGATAAGAAAACATCCCGAAAGATAAATTCAGGAAGAATTCAGGAAGGATGGCGGCATGGCCAGGTTAACATGGCATGCCTTGGCGCAATTAGGTTGGCATGGCGTGGTTTGGCACATGGGTCCAAAGGTTTTCCATGCATGCATGGCGTGGCTAGGGCCAAGGTGAGGGCGCTTGGCTTGTCATGATATGGCTAGCATGGCTAGGGCCAAGGAAAAGTGCGTTTGGCATGGCACGACTAGCTTGGATAGGTTTGGTTCGTCTTGGCATGCGGGGCCAAGGGGTAGCCATGGGTGCATGGCGTGACTATCTTGGGCTAGGTGCGGTCTTGGTAGGTGGGGCCAAGGAGTATCCATGGGCGCTAGGCGCGGTCTTGGCATGTGGGGCCAAGGAGTAGCCATGGGCGCTAGGTGCGGTATTGGCATGTGGGTCCAAGGAGTATCCATGGGCGCTAGGTGCGTTCTTGGCATATGGTGCCAAGGAGTATCCATGGGCGCTAGGTGCGGTCTTGGCATGTGGGGACAAGGAGTATCCATGGGCGCTTGGCATGACTAGCTTGGCGTGTAACCAAGCTAGGGTTTTAAGATAAAGGTTGTGAGGGGACCTTAGACTTCAAGGATTTTCTCCCGGGTATGAAGGGAAACCGTTTATTGTTGCATGCCTTCACTTTGGTAATCACAAGGGGAAGGCCAACATGGTGGCACGTCATGAGGGGCCACGGCGAGACGTGTTTGGCATGGCACAGCCGGCGTGGCTTTCTTTAGCTAGGTATTTGGCCAAGCTAGGGATTTGGGCCAAAGGTCATGAGGGGACCTTAGACGGCCAATATTTGCTCCTGGGATTGAAGGGGAACCGTGGATTGTTCCATCCCTTTGACTCATATTTTGATGGTACTCCCCTTTATCGAATATGAAACAGAATTTTGTTTCTCCATACCCGAGAATATTTAGGTTTCGAGCTCGTTTAGAAGGTGAAAACGACCCAACAATGAAAATAAAGAAGAAGTCAGGAGGGATGTTGCTGGCCCAGGGTAGCATAGTTGCGCGCCAGTCATCTTATGTTGTAATTTTATTGCTCGTCCGGATCAATTTTTTCGTCTGTAGTGCCTTTCCGGTGGATTCAAAAAAAATTACCAAAACTCCGCTGTATTCTTGGGACGGATAGAAGCGGTTGCGTTTTTAGTTCTTTGATTTTAGGTTATTCAGTGCCTGGACCTTCTGATCGCCATGACAGTAAGATGTGGTTGCTTGAATAGTCAAAATCTCCCGGAGCCACTGGATAGAATAGATGAGTTAGGAGATGTTTCGTTGCCGACCTGCTGCTATCAAGTCTTCAAGGACTTCATTTCCAAGAGACATCCTTTGAACCATCTTCTGAATCTTGGACTATCGTATGGAATGGGATGCGGTGAGCAGTCCCCAGTTATATTTCTGTTAGATCCGATGGTGCGGCCGAACATGTGAATGTATCTCTGTGGCGTGATTTTGGAGTCTTTGATGCACATGTACGGCTTCGTGTTGAGAAATTATTTCATTGCATCGTCTTGAATCCATGTCCACGGGATTTGACACAAGCTTATTGTACTCTTCTGGATGTGACACTGGGATGCTCAAAATATCATATGGATGCAATACTCTGGATAGTAAAGTGGTAAAAATGAAAGAGTTATGTTGTTTATCTTGGCTCCCCCTGCTTCTTCAAGAAGATGTTTCAGCCGGGTCTCTGGGTTATCTCATGAATCTTTGGTGGTCGTCGGGATGGAATGCGATGAGCAGTCCCCAGTCGTGTTTTTCTTTAGTTTCTTTAGTTTTTTTTTTTTTTTTTTGAGAAGTCTTGGGATCCACCGCGGACTTGTAAAGTATTGAAGGCATCTTCTAGATAGGGAGGTGATATTCTTACCTTGCACCCTTAAAGAGTAGGTGACCTCGTTGTGCCTTTTGGTTGACTGTGTCTTCTGAGATTTGACAGTGAAGGGACTCCGTGTATACCTCAGTCCTCAGTTTACATATTTCCATCTTTGTAGTAATTGTTGCTGCGGTGAAGCTCTGGCTGGTATCAACGAATGAGCGACGACAGTTCTTTGTAGGAGACTAGCCCTTAACCCGTGTCGTAACGGCACGGGCCATGATGTTGGTTCATTTTTAATATATCGTATAATTTGTGTCCCGACTACTTATCAACTCCTTGTGATTTAACATGTGTTTGGCATAATAATAGTTGGGATTTTCCTCTCTTTTTTTCTTTGTTTTTCCCTTTAATATTTTACCGCCGGAGGTTTGCTCAAACGAAAGAAATATAATCTTAACTTCCAGACACTTTTTTATTTAGGTTCATTGCTTATAATGAGATAATGCTCTACATGAACATGGAAGTTTAAATATTTTTTGAAAATATGTCGTCAGCAGCACTCATCTCAGTGAAACCAACTAATCAATATCGTCCATAAAAATCTCCACATGCTCCTATTTCGCTCCAGCTGAGTCATCTACCATGGACATGTTGTCGATCCTCCAAATAGGCAGAGATTTTTCTTTTTTTTGCATAGAATGAATGATACAAACTATCCAACGTGACATGATTTTCCTGTAATTTTTCAAATCCCATTAGATGACAATGTTTAAAATGTGTACCCATTACCTTTTCGAAGGGATTATATATATGAGAACCTCTGCCATTAAATATTTAACAAAATATTGTGCCCATCAATTCATCTTAACGAAGGCTTTGGTAACTTCAAAAGTCTTGGACATTTTGTCACTTCCGTATGTTCCTACCTTCACTTGGAATACAATCTGGTGACACATTACCTCATAAAGAACCTTGAACACATATTGTACTCCCTGATCCTATTTCAAATTAATAGGTTGTCAATAGATCCTTTACCAAAAGTTGACATATTCTACGTTGAATATTTATAAAAAAAAAATTATGGTATTTTGGATCGTTGCTTTCTAAGATTGTAGTTTTCAAAATTGGCCTCTTCAAGTCCCACGGCTTTATAAGTTTATATATCTTGTTTGTTTTTAACATTTTAGTTAGCCATATTATGTTTGTTACTAACTTTAAACTTGATGTCATCTACTATTGTGAACTTTATGTGATTTCAGAATCGAAATAGTTATACCTCTTTCATTCATATCAAGTAATCCGTTGTATTTTCCAGCAATTCCTTTCTTTTGCCGTTTTCGGACCATCAGTAGCCATTATTGTCAAACGAAATTTGTCTAATTTTTGTTGATGTTATGTATTTGCAACGTTCATGTTTCTTAAATAAATATATTGTGGAAAAACTAAAAAAAAAAAAAACATAAATATTACACCGGGTCTAAGTTACGATATCCAAAAAACACCGGACACTACTTCTGGTGCATTGTTTCCTCAAATTCCTCATTGCATTCTAGACAGTACATGCAACACCAATCATTTGTGAACTGAGATATTTGGGCAAGTGTGGTAAATGTATATCCCTTGCCTGTAATAATAATAACAACACATCAATTTTTTTCAAGGCATCCAGTTGTAATTGGCATGAATCTAATAGATTTGAATTATACCTCAATCTTAGATATCACCTTCTTCTCACATAACATAGCAATTGAGGAATGACAAATCTTGACCACTCTTTATATAGGCAGAGCTATCCAAACTATGTTTTGCAATTGTCTTACAAGAAAATTATTATTAATCCATATTTTAGTCAGATCCTATCGAAGCCGATCTAATTAGTCCTATAGAAAGTTAATCTTAAATTTTTGACCTTATCTCTTGACCAAATTATTGAAGTATTCTCAGTCATGTTCTGCTTTGTGTGATATACTCATCTGTGTCTGCTCTACCTTCTAACCCAGTGAATGGAACCTATACATATTGATCCGTAATTTGATATTGTTGATTTGTCATCAAGAGGTCGCATGATTTTAGAATCTAAAATATAAAAAATATTCTATAAACATCGGAGACGAAATTTAGATTTATGATTTAGAGTTTTTTATGATGATTTTGATGAACAAACATAATTTTCAAACAAATATTTTAGAATGCAAATACATTTTCCCGGTCAATAAGGCTTTATATCGGGAGTTGAGTGAAAGTTGTTGTCTTTGTAGGTAGTTGTCGCAAAACAACTCGACATTGATGGTCTTTCAGGAAAAAGAATGTAATAGTATTTGAGAGAGCGATAATGTTCTCTTACGTGGGTACACCAATTTCCTTTATATAATATGGGTGATTGAACAGTCATGATCATATTGTTTTATACGTTCCGGTATCATCCTCGAAATATTTGGTTTTTGTCCTTATCAATCGTGCTAAAAACAACCAATTACATCTTTCACAATACAATGTTGCATGTTTTGTGAAGATTATTTTTTTACTTGGTCAATAAAACTCACTAAAAAGAAAAAAATATTATTATACACTACTATTACCAACACCCACCACCATAAAAACCATCCACCCCCACTGTTTCTTCCACCAATAGTAATGTTATCGCCTCCACCATTCACAAACACCCGCCACCGCTTATACTAACCCTATTTCCACTACCATCATTAGAATTAATATATTTTTTAGTAAAATTATTTATTAATAAAATTAGGTATTTATGTTAGATTATTATGACCAAACAATGAGACGCTAATTAATAAAAAGTTTAAAAATGGTTAAGTTTAACAAACCCCAACGGTAAATTTATCTTTACCAAGGACAAATCCTGACCACTCTTTACATAAAAAAATCGATAATAAATAATTTCATATGTTCTGATCTTGATTCGTGTCGTTCGTTTAGTTATTACATAACATGGCAATTGATTGCACCAATATTTTTAAAATGGCATGTGTTTTATCGAGTTTATTTTAACATTAGAATGATCAACCACGTTTTATACTTTATCATATAACGTTACACATTTTGTGGCGTTACGAAATTAGCATAATATGTTTTTGTTCACCAATACCCGCCACCACCATAAAACCATATGAATCTACTTTTTTTATCCACCACCACCTAGTGGCGGAGCCAGGGGTTGACTAACTTGGCTCTAACCCCTTAAATTTTTAATAACTACATAATTTTTTTAGTTTATTTTATAAATAGTACTTTGCCCATATATATTTATGGTTTAGTCCACCAAAGTTTACATGTTTCTTTTTTAAAAAAGAAATAGGCCCCCTCAATGTCAATTTTTGAATCCACCACTACCACTATCACTGCCGCCCATCCCATGTAGGTTGTTGGATGCAATTCTAATTTTCAATCACAAATGCCATGTATGAGGTTGAGATTGAACAAAATTTCGTCAATTGATTAGTTTCATTATTATTTTTCCGTGTATATATTCTTTTTTGTATTGCAATCAATTTTATTTTAACATTAAACAATCATGATTTATACGATATAGTACCAAAGATAACAGGGGTACCATTTGGGTGATCCAACTACGATTATGAAAATATTGTCTTGTATGATATCATCCCTGAAATATATGGTACCTTCCTTTATCAAAAGTTGTAAAAACAACCAACCACATCTTCCGCACTACGATGGTATCGATGTTGTAACGACAACATAAAATTAATATTGTCCATCACTACTCACCATCATTCACAATCACTACTTCTTCAACAAACCAGGAGGGAGCCAGGATTTTGAGGAGAGAGGTAGAAAAAAATTCTTGGCAAGTTGGATACATGTGAAAAATGTACTTTGTATCCCATTTTACGATAAAATAACAAAAATAAATATAATTGTGCTTGTCTCCGCCCTTAACCACCACTAATCTTTCGGCTTCCACCTTTGCTACTACTCATTGTCGCAGAAAATATCTATTGATATGATTTATTGAAATTACTTATTAATAGAAATAAATATTAAAATTAACTAAGAAAATATTTATAATTAAAAAATGATTAGTCATTTATTATGCAATTAGTGAAACACTTTATAACGAATATATTATTTATTATGTGCAATTAGTGAAATACTAATTAATAAAGCAATTATGGTATTTAAGTTCAACAAATCACCATTGTTGATTTATCTTTTCTATCAATTCCAACCAAGGTGGAACAGTGGTTAGACGCCACTCTTATGACACAATAGGTCATGAGTTCGAACCTCCCCGTTAATAATTTTTGAAATTCCATATCTTGACTTGAGTATTCATTTTATTAATGTCACACATGCGAGATGTATGGGGTGGTATGAGGAACCACAACCCTTGATATATCTTTGTGTGGACAAATCCTGACCACCACTAACAAAGGAAAACTTATCCAAGCTATGTTTTATACTAATGATGTAATCATTAGAGACTACATTGTCATGGTAACAAAGTAGGTTGGGCAATATGGATTAAATGGTGGCCATGAATACGAAGATCGACTTGATGTGACTATGTTCCTTGACATAGGGAGCGTGGTGGTACAACCCTTTGTAGGAGGAAGCGGTGTTGAAGCAGCTTCGGATCTTGGAGAGGATGTTGAAGTTTAAGAAGTCAAACACTGAAATTTTGGCTTCGGATCCTGGAGTAGCTCATGGAGAGAACGCTGAAAAGGAGCGGCTGCTGGAGTGGGCATTGAAGCGGAGCGGATGCGTTAATCAGTGTGCTGTGAGACTGGACACCCTTCAAGCAAACAATGGCTAGGAGTCCCTAGTTCCATCTATCAATCATGCTGTCCAGGAGAAATTGGGGTTTGGAAACGACTTCTCTGGTTGGAAACAGCTATTTCTATGATGCAATGCAGTTGAAGGATACAAATTTGTCTTGACGATGCGCCATGGGAAAATATAGAATCTCGAATAAGTGATTCCTCATGATTTTGTGGGCGAAGTCCCTATAAATCATGCAGCTCCTGACAAGAGGAGAGTCTTTGTGAACTCGGTAGGTTGCTGATTTTCTATTCCTCGATTTTTAGAAGTCATTCCTGATCTTTAAGTGTGATGAAATTGGATGGCTGATCCCCTTCTACTGGGAGTCCAAGAGCGACACGAACCTCTCCATTCATAAACGAATATCCTGCTAAAGTTCCTTTTGTCTTTTCATCAAATCAGCAGTGGTAGAAGGGGGTCGGGATCTTACGGCTTTTTCAGTATCTTTCCCTAATGGTGGAGTAGTGTGTCTGGTATCGGTTGGAGCTATCATGATTAACGAAACGTTTGGGCGGAGGAAACATCGCTGGTTCTGGTGATCGTAAGTGTATCGTGCAGAGATGGCACTATTTTGATCACGGAGTGCTGAATCCATGGAGCTGCTCTGGATGGTTGCGGAGAGGAGAGGATGGAGGGAAGGTGTGCCTCGCATGAGCGTGCGGCATGTGTGCTTGACATGCACGTCTGGTAAGTGCGTCTGGAAAGAGTGTCTGGGAAGCACGTCTAGTAAGTGCGTCTGGTTAGTGCTAGATCGGCTTGGAACGGGCGATGGCTTGGCGTGGATGCTGGCTTGGCATGGACACTGGCTAGGCATGGTCTCTAGCTTGGATTTTGGTACGACATGGACCTTCGGCGTAGCACGGTGCTGGCTTAGCGTGGCACATACTTGTTCTTGCGAGTCCAGTTGCATCTTCCCATACGTATCTCAAACAGGAAATCCTTTCGTTATTCAAATTCCAAAAGTGTTATGCTTTAGAAAGGGTTGGATCCCCTTTTTACCTCATATCTTTGTTATCACATCCTGGTGTTAGCGGTAGCGCGGTAGTGATAAAGTGGGCAAGCATATTCCAGCTATGTACTCCAGCGTTTCTCTTTCAAATTTTTCTTCTTCTTGTTTTCTTGTGCTGGTGGAAGCCATAGGTATGCCTTTCCATAAATCTGTAGAAATATTTTTCTTCTGGATTGGTATAAACCCTAGCCATGGGTATGCATTTTATAGACTTGTGGAAATATTTCCTCATAAATGTTTTTTCGAATGTCGTTATAGTGATGTCAGTTAATAGTGAGAGGTAGTCATTTTTGTGCAGAGTAGGCATGCATGGGTAGGTGACCCTTTTTTTTAAAGGCAAACAAAGTGCCTGGTTTATGGTTTTTTTATTTCCTAGTATCTACTCTAATATTTAGCTTGCACAGACAGTGAGGGGCAAGCACCTAAATTTTTTGTCTAGGTATATTAATAAAGGCAAATACTAAATCATATACTCCACATACTACGAATCATGATTAAGAGTTTTTCTTTTGTACTACAACGACAAAGACAAAAATAGAATTTCAATTAACAAACGGGGTTAACCACAAATCAGAAATGGACTCTCTTAGGAAATTAATCACAAATCAGAAATGTGGTTACTCATGAATGCACCTCTCTTATCAAATTGGAGTTGCAGATATAAATCAACTATCGTGCACAACAAAATATAAAATCGAAGTTTGATAATTGCAATAATGGGTAAACTAAAACCAACAAAATATCAACCACGGTGTACGTGAATTCACCATTCTCGCTCCCCCTTTTCTTCTGTAGCTTCGGATTTGTCACCAACCATTTCTTGCCCTATTCTCCCCCCGATCTTTGTTTTCTCTCAGTTACTTGTTCTATCCACCACTATCGGGGTTTTATCATCGTTGTCATTGGCGCGCTTTCTGGTCTTGCTTACTTTCACTAATTTTAAGATAAATCAAGAGAAAAATCTGCATTAAAGTGTTAATCATCCTGGATAAATCAAAATATATCAAAGAGAGAAAAAAAAACATAACAACAAAAAACGGAATACCAAAAGAAGAATATGGTATAAACCCCAAACCTTTTTTAGAGTGATTAACTGTCACCTACGAAGTTAGAACATGGTACTTCGAAAAAAAATCAGCAAGATCACTATTAATTTACTAAAACTCAAGATCACTGATATATATCTTTCACAGGTAAAAAAAAAAAATCAACCTGATACTCCTATCTAAGATAGGCTATCTTATTTGCGTTAATAATGTGTAAAAAAAAAATAGGAAGATCACTGTTAACAAAACTCAGGATAGCATAAGAGAAGCAGAAAACCATAGGAAAACCCAAGAAGGTATTCGAACCGTATGAAAAACGTTAACCCTAATAATACCTTGATTCATAGATATCGGGTGTTGTTCGTGAGGATTTCTTCTTCTGCTGAGTATGATTATAACGTGCTAGGTCTCTTAACGAAGCTGGTGTAGGATGGACATATGAAGTTCGTTTCCTTCCACTATTGCGGTTTACCCTCCACCATTTCATATTACCATGGATGATTAAAGCGTGATGGAACAAAAGTTTAGGGTTTATTGTAAAATGGCGGTAGTGATAGACCTGGATGTATAGGAAAGGAGAGAGATCTGGGATCGAAAATTACCAAGATTTGTGGTGTGAAAAAATAAAAGTTTCCTATTGGTCTAATATTCTCGGTGGGGCCATAAGCTCTATAATTCAAGTTTTTGTCCTAACTTTCAATGTGAGGCCAGCAATTTCTACTCAAATTATATATACAATTTGTTGTTTTGTTTCCCTTATTCGCCTAAAATTTTTAGCCAAGCAGTAGAAGTGCAAAAAAAGTTTTTGACAGAGAATGAGAGCATTGAAGATGTGAATACAGAGATGATAAGATTTTATAACTGGCTGGGGTGAGTCCCAACTTCATTTGGATGAAGTTACGAGTTACGACCTACTGTGTCATTGTCCCCTATTGTTTGTAAGGTAAAATTGCTTCTACCCCAAGCACAGAATTTTTGTGATGCTTTTGCTGGGAATCGATCATTGCCTCAATCATCAATTGATTTCTGGAGAAAGGAGAAGGGGGGGTACCTGCAAAAAACCATCCGATGCTAAAGTCAGAATAGGATTTTCTCATAGGTAATTTTGGTATCGAAGATTTCTTACCTTTTTGGTTGTAAAACTCTCCATTTATATGTTACAGATTTTCCGTTACAGATGCAGACATCAATTGCAGTAACTGTCCATGCATGCCTATTATAGTAACTGCTCCTGTCATAATTCCCATGCATGCCTCGGTAATAAATTCCATGCATGACGCCCTGGCATAAATCCCCTGCATGCCTCCCTGGCATAAGTTGGATTACCTGCCATGTATGCCCTTTGGAATACTCGAGAAGCTTTTTATTTGGGTTATGAAATGTGTTTTTGCCAAGCCCAAGAGGAATAATTCACCTAAGCCCACAGTGGGGCATATAAATCCGTTAACCAAATAGAATGGGGTGGAATGATCCGAGGGCTACATAATTAAAATGTATCGCGTAACAATGAATCAGGAAGGGCGAAGAATCGCCGCGATTAATCGTCGACTTATCGGCATATACGAATAAAATGCGACTAGTCGCTGATTAGTTGGCCGCCGGAAATTTCCACCGAGCTTGGCCACTGGCCGGTAACCGCCGATCAATTGCTTCTGCCGTTCCGTTTATATATGTGACGTCATGCTGACGCCGTTACTGACGCCGTTAAATTTTAACTAAAGATGCTGACGCCGGTAACGTTAACGGAATATACCGGGTATATTGCAACGCCGTCACTAACGTCGTTAACCATTAACGGAAGGCTGACGTGGACATCACTGCTGACGTGGAAGATTACGTGGCTACCAGTGCTGAAGTGGCAGCTTATGTGGCGGTCGGTGGTGATGTGGCAGTCAAGTGCTGGCGTAGCAGCTGACGTGATAGTCGGTGGTGATGACGTGGCACATGTGAGGGGGCTTCCTAGTTGCTCGATTTGAACCTATGCACATGGGCTCCCATGCCAGGTGTTTGTTAGGCCTAGTTAGCACTACTTGGGTAAACAAGGGAAGCACCTTAGGCCCAACGAACCCTCATTTGCTATTAGTATGAGCTTTGGAGGCCTAGGTTAGCCCATTTATTCGGGTAGAATATTATAGGTACAAACATCGCCCCCTCTTAATCCATAATTGGGTATGGGTTAAGAATTTCTGGTTCCCCTCCTTTGTTTGGTGTGTTACATAACTCGCCCCCAAGCGCGCTGTTCGGAGTGTTATGCAACTCTCCACCAGGGATGAGTCGGTTGCGCTGGAGTGTCATATATCTCGCCCCCGAATGGTCGAGGTGACATATAACTCGCCCCTAGTGTGTTTTGTGTCATGCTGCTCAATGCTTGCGCAGGGGTGCACCTCCCTGCTGCATTTTGCTCGCGCATGGAATGAAAAGTTGAGTTTTTCTGCTATCTCGAATTCGCGCAGGGGGACAATCCTTTTATTCAAGATGCGCGCAGAGTTTGGGATGTGTACCTTTTCACGTGCCTGGATAGATGAAAATGTTCGCCACATTTGTTGTTGTACCGCATGATGGGGATAAAATTGAGTCAGGGTAAAAATGCTCGAACTGTGCACTCACCCTATCTGCGAGGTGTAAGAGGCGTTGCTGACAGCAGACTCGAGGTGCGTTGTTTTGTCATTTAGGGATGTTTGTGGATTCGATCATCCGCGGTAGATTATAATTAACTCGAACAATATTGATAAAGTACGGAATACCAAAATAATGCTGAATTGAATTTCTGAATTGAAATAACAAGATAAATACCTACTGCTTCGACAACAGCTACCTCATTAAAACCTTTGAGTGGAAAACTCAGTGGGATAAAACCATCAAAAGGGAAAAAGAGTGCAGCATAGCAGGATTTGAATCTACTCCTAATGATAAAACTTCTTCAAGTGGAACGAATTCCACGGCTTCTATGGCTTTGAATCCTCTTTTCCATCGAGGTTCCTCAAGTAGTAGGATCCTCGAGATGCCAGCCTATCTACTATGTATGTACCTTCCTAGTTTTCTCCAAGCTTCCCATAGTTTGATTCCATTGTGGCCACTCGGGTTTTCTTCAAGATATATTCCCCTGGCTTGAATGACCATTCTTTGACTTTGCGATCAAACCACAGCTTGATTGCATGCTGGTATTGAACTAACTGCTTCAAGTCTGTTTCCCTTTGTTCTTCCAGCAACTCTTTATATAAAGCTAGGATGATGTCGTTTTTACATGATTTGACAACACGAGTTTTGGTAGTCTTGAGTTGTACCTCGGTAGGTATGACCGCCTCTGTCTCATATGCCAATGTAAATGGTAAAAACCCAGTGGATCTTTTTGGGGTTGTTCGATAGGACCATAAGACTCCATGGAATTCCTCGGTCCATTTTCCCTTCGCCTTCTCCATCCGTTTCTTGAGATTGTCCATAATAACGCGGTTAGTCGCTTCTGCCTGCCCGTTGCTCTGAGCATACTAGGGAGACGAGAAATTATGGCGAATATTCAGGCCCTTGCAGAAATCTTTGATCACTCCAGAATCAAACTGTTTCCCATTCTCTGATATTATCGCGTCTGGGATTCCAAATCTGCAGACGATATTCTCCCATATGAATCTTTTCACATCATGTCAGGTAACGTGTACCAGTGCCACTGCTTCGACCCATTTGATGAAAATAGTCAGTAGCGGCTAATACAAATCTGACGCCTCCAGGAGCTTTTGGAAGCGGTCCGACGATGTCTAATCCCCACATAGAGAATGGCCAGGGACTAAAAACTGGAAGTAATTCGTTGGCGGGCCTTTTCGGAATTGGAGCGTGTTCTTGGCATGGCACACATTTCTGCGCATATTCTTTATCGTCTTTATGCTTGTACGTCCACAAATACCCCTGGGTGAGTACCCTGTGTGCGAAACTGCTCCCTCTAGAATGGCTGCCACATATTCCCACATAAGCCTCTGCCAATTTTAGTTGTCCTTCCTCGGATGATACGCATCACAAAAATGTCTCCAAAGCTACAGGTTTGCGGTATAATATCCCTTCGATCATTGAGTATCTCCATGAATTCTTTTTCACCTTTGCAGAAAGTTTCTCATCTTCAGGGAGTTCGCCGGTTGTCAGGTACTGGATATAAGGTTGACGCCAGTCTGTAATTTTTTCAACATAATCTCCTGAATAGTCTGTCACTGGACTGTCAATATCCATATTGATGCCGATATTCTCCGTATCTCCCTGTGCTGATGTAGCTAGCCCTGTCGCCCCCACTAGCGTGTTCGAAAGACAGAACAAAATGGCTGTCGGAGACGCTAGGTAACTCTTGGAAATCTACTACAACGAAACGGGCGATATCTGTTGGCACTGCAAAAGACAGATATGATAAAGCATCTGCGTGCCTATTCTCCAATCGTGGTCGCTTCCCAGTAGATAATCGTTCGAACTCATTTGCCAGTTCTCTCATATGATCCAAATACAATGCCATTCTATCCTCCTTTGCTCTGTAGGTCCCCAGAAATTGGTTAACTACTTGCATGGAATCAGTCACCAACTTCACGTTCTTCACATCTAACTACGTGACAACTTCTAAACCGATAATCGCAGCTTCATATTCAGCTTCATTGTTTGATGCTTGGAAACCCAGCCTGGTCGTTTTCTCGATCCTCGAACCTTCGGAGGTAAGGATAACGCATCCAACTCCAGCACAACTAACGTTTGAAGACCCATCAGTAAATATGGTCCATAATGGTTCTGGTGTATCGATCTCGCCCCCAATATGATCAGTGACTAGCTCAGTGGGTTTGAACAACTCCTCTTCTTATCCAGCAACCGTTTCTATATCGTCTACCGGAAAATCTGCTAGCAGTGCAGCCAGTGCGTGTCTTTTTTCTGCAGTTCTGATTTCGTACTTGATCTCATACGCCCTCAGAAAATTTGACCATATGGCTAGTCGACTTGAATCATCAGCACGTTCCAGGATTCTCTTCAGCGGGTATTCCAAGTATACTACGATCTTCCTTCCTTAGAAATAAGGCTTGAGGCGATAGGATGCATGGAACAGTGCAAGTGTTATCTTCTCAATTTTCTTGTACCGTGTTTCCGCCCTCGTCAGGGACTTACTGACGAAGTAAACTGTTTTCTCATATGGATCCGTAACAAACAACACTGCACTCACCGCGTTCTCCGTTACAGCCAGATAAACTCTAATAGGTTGTATGGTTTTTGGACTCACCAAAACCGTGGGGTTGAAAAATACTGCTTTATCTCATCAAAAGCCCTTTCACACTCATTCGTCCAACCAAAATTCACCGCTTTCTTCAAAACGTCAAAGAATGGCTTGAATCGATCCGACGAGCGTGAAATGAAACGGTTTAAGGATGCTAATTGTCTTGCTAGCTTCTGCACCTCCTTCTTTGTTCTTAGGGATGGAATTTCTCTGATGGCCCTGATTTGTTCCGGATTCGCCTCGATTCCTCTGTGTATTATCAAGTATCCAAGGAACTTTCCTGATGATAGCCCAAAGGAACATTTTGCTGGATTGAGCATCATACAATATTGCCTTAACATATCGAACGTCTTTTGCAGATCAAAAAAATGCGATTCTTTTTGCTGAGATTTCACTACCATATCATCGATGTATACTTCCAGTGACTTCCCAATCAGATCCTTGAACATATGGTCTACCAAGAGTTGGTAGGTTTTCCCTACGTTCTTTAGCCCGAATGGTGTTACAGTATAACAGTAAACTCTTCTGTCAGTCACGAATGCAGTATGCTCTTGATCGTCCTCGAACAAAGATATTTGGTTATATCCAGAAAAACCGTCCATGAATGATAGTGTCCCAAACCCTGCGGTTTTATCCACCAAATCTTTTATCATTGGCAGCGGGTACGGATCACTCGGACATGCTTTATTCAAATCGGTAAAATCGATACAGACACGAATTTTATCATTCTTATTTGGAACGTGTACCATATTTGACAGCCAGCGAGGATATTGCACTGGTCTAATAAATCCTGCTTCCAATAGCTTTTTGACCTCTTCAGTAACTCAATATTTTTTTCTTTGCTCTATATTCCTAATTTTTTGTCGAACAGGACAGAAATTCTCATCGATATTTAGCCTGTGGAAGGCCACAGTCGGATCTATCCCTGACATCTCAGCAAAACTCCATGCAAAAACTTCAGCGTTTTCCCTTAGTAAAGTAATTAAACTATCACGTTCATTTGCAGGAAGGTCTGCCCCCATGAACGTTGTCTTGTTCTCCTCATCTCCAATCTTAACCTCGATCAGTTTCTCGACCGTCGGGGGTTCATCTACGTCCTCTCCCTTATATGACTCTAGAGGGAGAAGGTTCTGTAATTAATATTTCTACTCGACTCGCATGATCTGGTTTCCACTGACCTCTGACTTCTTGTACTCATCCATTTCACTCTCATGACACTTATGGGCGGCATCTGGTCACCTCTAACTTTCACAACTCCTTATGGGGTAATAAAATTCAGGAATTGATGATCAGATGATGTGACTGCACCGATATCATGCAACCAATCACGTCCTACAATCACATTGTAGGGTTCTCGGCAATCCAGCAACAAGAAAGTGCCCAAGACGGACTTGTCAGCCATTGTTATCGGTATCTTCACTTTTCCAATCGCCTTTGAAACTTCGCCGCTGAAACCGATAATTAGATTTTTATCCTCCTCGATCAAGTCGTGTGGGAGATTCATAGAGGAGTAAGCTCATGAAAACAACATGATCACTGAGCTTCCTGTATCCACTAAAATCCGGTGCACATGAAACATGCCAATCCAAGAAGTTATAACGACGACATCATTGTGTGGAGCATATACACCTATCATGTCTGCTTCAGAGAACTCGATATTTTTGCACCCAAGATCCCTAGTTTTTGCTCAATTACTGCAGACAAAATCAATGTGATTTGTCAGGTACCATTCTTTCAACTTTCCGAGCTTTCTCCTTGTCTCGTCTTCCGATGCCCGCCTTGTCATTGAATGGATCCTTGCATGACTGACGTTAATCACACGAGCGTTAATCACATGTGCAGTTCCAAACTGACCAGGACCTTTCCCAATGTCCTTTTTCACGAACTCTTGCAGCTTTTCAGCGTCGATCATTCGCTGGACCTCGATCTGTAGAGAGCGGTAATTCTAGGTCTTGTGACCATGGTCCTTATGGAATTTGCAGTATTTTGTCCTATCACGTTTATGATGTGTCTCATCTAGCAAAGGACGAGGGGGGCTCAAATCCTTGCTGAGTTTCTCGTACAATTATGCAAGCTATATGTTTAACGGTGTCAACATCATATCCTGGAAATTCTGATATCCAGTTTCCATTCTTTCACTTTGGTTCTTATCTCGAACGGTTCTTCGATTTGTCTCTCTTCCCATCACTTGGATGATTGGATGATCTGGTAACATCTCTCATTTCTCGAGCTTTGGAATCATCTTCCACTCGAGCATATTCTTCAACTTGATCATATAGTCCTTCCATAGTCTTCGTAGGTCTCTTGATTAAGGATCCATACACACCTCTTTGATCGTGCTAGTACGCTTTCTTGTAAGCCTCGGTGACGACTTGATCGTTGGCACCATGCATGTCAGCCAATTCTTGCTTGAAGCGCCTAGTAAACTGTCTGATGCTTTCATCCTTCTGAATTGCAAGAAGGAACAACACATGGCATTCCTTCCGATCACGTCTGTTGTATTTGTAGTGAGAGCAGAATTCTCCAACCAGCTCATTGTAAGTACCAATCGACTTTGCTGGGAGTCGATTGAACCACTTTATTTCTCCTCCAGCTAATGACTGTGGAAACATTTTGCACATCAATTCATCACTGTGATGCCACAGAGTCATAGCAGTTTCATAGTTCAAAACATGCTGATCTGGGTAGTCTATTTTTTTATCGAATTCTGGCATCTTTGGAACTTGAAAATTCATCGGCGGTCGAAATTCTATGATATTCAGCTTGAAAGGGGCTCCAGCAGATCGGTGCAACCGGTCCAAGTTTTCTTCTCTGGATTTCTTTTTTGATAATTACTTTCTCGATCATCTTGAAGAGGCGAGCTTCTGTTATTGCGTCCACATCACAATCTGAGGAACTGTCTTCCTGCTCATAATCATGGTCCTTTGGAATACGAGTTTTAGATGTCATTCTTTTCCTCTGCGGTCCAGCAGGTTCTTTTCCAGCTTTTCCTTGCTCCGAACGAGAATAGGAATCCTGGGAAAATTCTCGATCATCGTGCCAATATCGATCTCCCTCCTCATCGTTTCTGAGGCATTTTGAACTGATGTTGGAACCGGCCTCACTCTTCCGAGTTGCAGCTTGCCGGTTCCTTGTTCGGCGTGGTTGTACACGCCTTCGTTTGGGTAATTCTCCAGTGGGTAACAGGTTTCTCTCTGGTTGATCAAGAACGATCACCTCTCTGTTTGGTTTTGCATCTTGAGGGTCAATTCGACGTCCAAGTCGTTTCCATACAGACCTACTCTTTTTGTTCAGATCACCAGTCTTGGGTCGTGAGTGGTTCTGACATTCCAATCTCAGGAGAGCGTTCTCCTTCTCCAACTTGTTCAGACGGTTGCGTAACAATTCTGCCTCTGTGCTAAGAGTCGCGGTGCGTTCATCCTGCATGTCCTTTCCATCATCTTTTCTCCTAGATGGGCTGCCGAACGCATGCCTTCTGTTTCCTTGAACTTGTGGGTGATCTCCATTAACATCCAATCCTTCGTTATCGATCACCGGTTATTTATCCCTTCTTCGATTTGGATCTGGAGTTATGTCACGGAAACGATCTCGATCTCGTCCTCGATCCAGGGATCTGTTATGAGTATCATCTCGATTTTGACCCTGCCTGTTTCCAGTGGGTATTGCTGGGGTTGACTGAACTTCAACTTCGTGTCTTTTAGACTCGCTCATGTGCTGTCGAGGATTGTTAACAGAATCTACCCTTCATGCAGTTTGTTTGATTACTTCCATAACTCGATATAGTAAAACACGATTTTCTTTTCTCGAAACCGTTAGTCGGCGCCACTGTTTGTAAGGTAAAATTGCTTCTACCCCAAACACAGAATTTTTGTGATGCTTTTGCTGGGAATCGATCGCTGCCTCAATCTTCAATTGATTTCTGGAGAAAGGAGAAGGGGGGGTACCTCCAAAAATCCCTACGAATAGGATTTTCTCACAGGTAATTTTGGTATCGAAGATTGCTTACCTTTTTAGTTGTAAAACACTCCATTTATATGTTATAGATTTTCCGTTACAGATGCAGACATCAATTGCAGTCCCTGTCTATGCATGCCTGCTATATTAACTGCTCCTGTCATAATTCCTCTGCATGCCTCTGTAATAAATTCCATGCATGATCCCCTGGATAAATCCCCTGCATGCCTCCCTGGCATAAGTTGAATTACCTGCCCTGTATGCCCTTTGGAATACTCTAGAAGCTTTTCATTTAGGTTAAGAAATGTGTTTTTGCCAAGACCAAGAGGAATAATTCACCTAAGCCCACAGTGGGGCGTAGAAATGCGTTAGGCAAATAAAATGGGGTGGAATGACCCGAGGGCTACAGAATTAAAATGTATAGCGCAACACTGAATCAGGAAGGGCGACGAATCTCCTCGATTAATCGCCAATTTATCGGAAACCACTTTAAACCCCAACATCCACATCAGATAAAGTGCACGGTGATCAGATTATTTCAGCAAGAAAATCAATCTTTAAATTTGGGGTGGAAGGATCACGCAGCCTCATGTTGCTATGAAATTCCAAAAGAATGATATTTCGCATCTCGATGCAGTTCGGAGGGATCACATCACAGAAGTTGAAATGATCGTTGTGAAGGAACTCTGGATATCATGAAGAAGCACCAGTAGAACACGCTAAGTGTCATTATACTGGAAGTGAAAAGGTTCTCCGAGTATTGAACCTTTCCAGCCTTTCACTAGTACGTCTCCCATGAACTTAACCAATAACCACAATCAAGTTCCTCTGCGGAAGCAGCGACGGAACCAGGAATTTGTGTTCGGGTGGGCTAAATTTCTTTTTCGTACACCCAGCTTATAGCAATCTAAATGCCTGAAATATAAACACAGTAATAAAAGCACTGCATGCTTCTTATCATTTTCTGTATAGTAAGGTTTATCTCAGTGACAATAATTAAAATTGGGAAGACAACATATATAATAAAAATAAATATTATTATCTGAAATGCGGTCGAAGGCCGCCCGAATTTTTGAATTTTTAAAATATTATTTCTATATATTTGTATGGTTTTCAAATCAATTCATGAAATTAAAAACCGATACATCGGAACAGCAGTTAAAATGTCAATTTTTTGTCATTGTTTGTGAAAAGAAAAGAATAGAAAAGAGAGGAAATATTATGTAATAGATTTGGATATTTGGGCTAATTTTTAATTTACGTACGCATGGACCAAATTTTAGAATATTTGGAAACAACATGGGGTGGATAGATGAAATTGTGATGGAGTGGGAGTAAATTTCACCGTTGAATTTAATTTCTAAGCACTAACCGAAACAGAATAGGACGCAAAAGTTTAAAAGAAGAAAAAAACGCAACATAACAATAAAATTGGTATAGAAGTCGTATGAATATGTCATACTAATAGGCTAATGAAAAGTTTTACCCTGAGCTAATCTATAGTTATATGAATCTGTTGACCCTCACCTCCGTCACTGGTGTTTTAAGTTTTAACCTAGAAACTAAAAAGAAACGTAAGATGAGAATAAAAAAAGGTAGGAGGGAGTCAACATAAGACTTTTCTTGTATGTTTGTATAGACAGAGAGTTATTAGTGGGATACGGGGCGTGTGGTTTCTCATTATTTTATAGACATAAAATTATTTTGGGCTAACTATAATTTTGACCTGGGCTTTTTCATTTTTTTCTTACGAATAGGCTGGCTAAAATGGAGTTTCTCATATTTTGGGGGTCTGCAGCCTGGGTAAGCCACCCCAGTACCGTCCCTGTGCGGAAGCCAAATAAAATTCTAAGCCAAAGAAACTGACCTAATGTGTAGTGATGTTATGTGCAATGCCCAAAATTGTTAAAATCGATTTTGATCATTGAAGTGGAATCGGTTTATGGAAATATTGCTGGTGGCGTTGTTGCTGTTGGTAGTGGTCATGGCAGTAGCTGTGGTACTAGTGATTGTGTTGCAGGTGGAAGATGAAGTGTTTAGTTGTGAAACCATACATAGAGTTGTTTTACGAGAGGAGAAATCATAATGCGTATTTACAGTCCATTAACTACTTGTAACCTGCTTCCGGGTACTTCTTGAACGGGAATAAATACAATTCATAATTTTTCATGTCCAATCCTGCAACATTTGATGTCCAACGCAACAATATTATCAGTATCAAGAAATGTCGTATTAGTAGAATACTAGTAGACTAATACTCCTTTAGGAAGAATACTGATGACAGTTACAGAAATAATCAAATGAAAAGCCACTCAAACAACAATCAGGTGTTACAATCAAATAGCTAAAAGAAAAGTTAAATAGATGAATCCAATTGATAAGAATGCGCATCAAATGTTTGTAATTACCCAAACATTTAAGAAAACAAATCCTAGCATCTTTTGAATTCACTTGGTAGTTTAAGGTAAGCCCATAACTCAAATTCTAGACGTTCTAACAATTGGTAGATTCAAACAAAAGATGTCAATCAACAATACTTGTAGTATAATTTAGAATGAAAATGAACTAATAATTGTATTTAGAGTTTTACAGCTATATATTTCCGTATACCTTTGGTGTTTAGATTAATCAGCTTCTTCTTTTATTTGACGGTTTGACATGCACCTTCCAAAACTCAAACTTGAATTTCCACATCTTACTCTAAATCTTTCACCGGTGCTGAAAGATTTAATAGATATATAGTGATAGTCCGACCGAAGATATGGAAAAGAGAGAAGCAGTTACGCAACAGTTTGAGAGGAGAAATCATTATACTCATTGAAAGGAAGTTCTGTTTTATTAACCCCACCAGATTCCAATACACGTTTACAAGAATGAGCCATTTGTTGTTGCCCTAAATACATATCTGATCTTGA
This sequence comes from Papaver bracteatum, assembly GCA_023529315.1. Taxonomy (NCBI): domain Eukaryota; kingdom Viridiplantae; phylum Streptophyta; class Magnoliopsida; order Ranunculales; family Papaveraceae; genus Papaver; species Papaver bracteatum. The sequence goes on along the minus strand of JAJJWX010001087.1, from coordinate 332,818 downwards.
GGTTCTTTTTCATCAAATTATCATGTTTAAAATAGAAGAGAAAAATCCAAATCCAATAGATTCGAATCAGATCTAAGATGAAGCAGAACGGCGGCGTAGAAACCCTCTTCTTAGGGTTTTCAGGGAATAAGTGAAGTGAAGACCGAGACCCTAAAATGATGGATCACATCTATATATACACCATTTGCTTACACCTCTTTTACATCAGCCATGTAGGACTACATCCATTATGTGTCCCATGGGCTAAGAGTGGTAGTGGCACTTCCGTGATCAACTGATCGGAATGTAACTGCAACACCTAGCTAGGTGTTGGTCACTGCGGCGATCAAACGGAACAGTGGTAGTGGCATTTGGTGTAGGTCGAATCATTTTATCTAGTTTATTCAATGGTCCATCACTCATCAACTTATCCATATGATGCTCATGGAAAGGAAAAGTCCTATAAAGGCCGCACAATCTCGTGTACATACATATACTTCAATGGAGAATGTGGTTTATGTGCACAGACTTAGGTGCAGGATATATGAGTTGGTACTGGTGGTAGCCATCACAGGTGCTGAAGGCCGGTTACGTTAGGTTTTTGGCTTTACTCTTATCTGTTAGTTGGATCATGTGGCCCATGGGTGGGAGTTGGTTGAGTTTGTTAGTTCTTTACCCTTCTCTCTTAATTGCAGGGTACGGTTAGTTGCACAATCCATTAGCCAGACTATTCTGGCAAGAAATTAATTCCACGTAATTTCTTGGTTTATTAGTACATCAGAAATCTTACTTGAATGTAAATAAGGTACGTAAGATTATTCTCATCATACCAAAAGAGATAAATAGTTCGAATAAACATGTTCTGATGACAGATCTAACCGGAACTTTCATGTAACTTAGCTTACATAACTAAGTTTTTAAGCCTCCCTCTATACCGGGGCATTCATTATCTATGCAGATTTTTCGTCTAGAAATTTCTCCGAATACAATTACAAACCCATCTTGATCAATGAAAACCATCTGCATTTCCGGAGAAAAATGCATGACTCCACACCTTTTTTCAGTGAAGAATGCATGATAATAAACATCTACACGTGTATGCATTCCCACTGATTTGATTGGATCAAAGGAAAATAATCTCTTTTGGCTAAGAACAAGTCTAAGTTACATTTGGAACAATTACATAAGCTATTAGTATTTTCTTCAAATGAATCTTTGAATGCAACTTGATTTGTAATAAACTTTTAAGAATTTCCGGGATTCATAAACCGCCAATTAATTCCCACCCTTCACCTTCCGGTAACCAGGAATTAATAATACAGTACTAGTGAAACCACATGTGCGATGCACCTGCCTAGTGAACCGAAGACATCGCATTGCTGCCTGCTATTCTGTTTCAAAACTTCTAAAACAATCGCAAGAACATGCGATGCATATAGACATCTCTCCTCCTTTAAAACATTACTAGATTATGTGCTCGTGCTACGCACCGGGCGGACTCTAAAATCATCCATCATCATTTTTTTTTATTTTTAATCATATTTTTGGTTTGGTGTGATTTGGTGTGGCTCGACTTCGCCTCGCCTAGTCCCGACGCATGTTTAGGATTTCTAATTTTCTATGGCTCGGTCTCGTCTCACCTCGTCCCAATGCATGTTTGGCTAGTCTTTGCCTCGACCCGATGCATGCTTAAGGACTTTTGATTTGGTTTGGTTTGGCTCGGCTTTGCCTATCCACCCCCATTGTATGCTTACGATTTTTGATTTGGTATGGCTCAGCTTCGCCCCGCCCCATCTCAATGCTACCAGCAGCACGGTCTATGCTTTCCCTTCAGTAGGTTCCCTTGGTCTCCTCATTTATTCATTTGCTAATAAAAATAAAAGTAAAACAAATTTCAGAAATGATTAATCGACCGAAGAAAGAGAGTACCGAGAGTTTTGTGTGAGTGGGTGGTGGGTCCCACTCCTGCCCCACCACCATCCCAATGCATAGCACGATCAACTCTGTCCATCCGATTGCGCTGGTGCAAATCACGGTACAAAATCTTGGTCGGTCTATCAACACTCAACAAATTTATCACGAAATTTACATTGTGATACATCTAATCCCCATGCCTTCCAGTAACCAAATTTCGCCCGTTTTACGAATGCTTAGGCATACAGTTCTCTTACAAAATTTTAAGAAAATTTCAAAGCCTTCTCTTTCAAAATTTTACGAAAATTTCAAAGCCGTCTTTTTAACCGTATAATGTGGCTTCACCGAGCCCCCATCGCGATGCATCGAGAGTATTTGATTTGGTTTGGCGTAATTCGCCCCGCCCCGCCCCACCCCGACGTAATGCATTAAACTTTGATTGCATTTCTAAAAGGGTTTAGATTTATAACCTATATATCGATTCTCATCAAATGATTAACAAACACAAATCAAAATCAATTCAAACATAAATTTAAATCAAAAAAATTTAACAATTAACAAACACAAATCAAAATAGTTTATGAATGAAGAACTTGATCAGCCAATCTCAGTAGCTAATATTCAAGACTTGGGATAGATAATATAAGGTCATGGTGAATAGAAAAAACACCCGAAAATGTGTTCCAAAATGTAGATACACTACCTAAAGGTTCAAGACTTTGTAAGATTCATTTCCTATGTTATTCAATATGAAATATTAAGTCCGGCACATAGATCACACATGGTATAAACCATCATGACAGGACAAATCAAAGCATTTGTTTCTTCTGCTTCTAATTAGGCATCAACGATGGCTGAAGGAGATGGTACAGCAGAAGTAACATATACAAACGGACTGGACAATCCCACTGTAGGCTTCATTCCAACACCAAAGTTTTGTTGCAAGGGCAGAGGATGGATCTTACTGTAAAATTAGAAAAAAGAGTATCCACTGCAAAAATGAGAGAAAATCAAACAGATTCAATAACATATACGTGCTGGGAGTCACGATCGACATTTACATGACTATAGAATGAGATAAAGCCAGCGTTTACCGTTGTGCGCATGTACGTTAAATTCAATTTCTATGTTGTTTTAACATTCAAGTACTTGTAAGTTTGATTAGGTTGGTTTAGGTAGTTTTTGGAGCCGAAACATGTTACATGAGACGGGGAAATTCCTCCCTCTTTGTTATTTCTTGTTGGACCTGAGTATCTTGGATTTTTAGGCGATTGCTCTGATACTGAAGATGATGTTCTCCTGAATACATCCATTATTAGTATACCAAAGAGAATTAAGAAAAATTAAAAGAACTAAAAGAATAAACCTGCTCCAGGCTAAGTTCATAACAACCAAAAACTTCTGGCATAAGAAGATAAATAGATAAAGATGATATGTAATCCCACTTGTTTGCCAATATCAATACTATATAGTATAGTACTATCAGTAATATCTTAGAAACCAATCAGCGAAAGAGTAAGTAGCTTAGAAACCAACAAATTCTTTCCATGCCACTATAAGCAGTCAACAGGCATATATGAAGTTCAGAAATTCACTTTCTCAGTCTCGCAAACCATTAATCTAGGCTATAAATCAATGAGACATTTGTAAAGAGATTATATTCTTACAAACCCTGGTGCTTGAGACAATTTCCTACACCAGCCGAACATACCTATGGCAAAAAAAAAAAAGACGATTAGCGAAGAAAAATGGCAGTCTCCTTTCTTGACCTCCAGGGTAGTTGAAAAAAGTAAGCGGACAATAACAGGCAAGACTCAAAGACAAATTAGCGTAAAAAAAAAAATGAGATATCATCAACATTTGTTACCTCAAAGAGAGTTCCCTAGCAACTCCTTCCATAACATTTGCAAACCATCTTGGCTGGAGAAGTAGATTTTCTAACGTCATTTGCTTTCGGTGAACCCATTATATTTGTGAATTTTATTTCTAAATGTAAATTGTATTTCTAAAATTTGTAAATCTTAGTTGTTTGTTGATTTTTCTATAAGAAAAAATGGCTCTAACTTGGATTTTATAGAGGCTCTGTAAATTTGTACACTTCAGTTTCTCTTTTGATTTTTGGTTCAGGCTATACATATTTGTGGAACACAGAGCATGAGTAATAGAAGTTGTAGTTTCCAGAGTAGCTAAACATTCTTCTAAAACTAAAAGTGGTCTCTAAAAATTAAGCTAACACTAAAAACTCTCTCGGTACTTTCTATAAACATCTTGTCAGCATTCTTTTATACTACAATACTGTTGATTTATAATCCATTCCAGATCTCCTTCTCTACAATTTATATAATTCCTGCAAAAATCCAAATCTCCTAACACATGAAATATTCATATACATCACCTTATATCCAGGACTTTCTCCGGTAGACAAAAATTATGTCCAACATCATATTAACTTGTATCATCTTGCTTCCAAAACCAAATTCGAATCACACCCAAGCTTACATTTAAATTACTGGTGATGATAGTTCGAAGAGAGGAAAATAAAATTAGGGTTTCCATTCAATTCTCCATAATCAAACTGCTGAATAAAAAGAATTGAAATTTTCGTTTCACAATTGGAATTTCAAAAACCCTAACTGGAATGGAATTGTATTATAATTTCATATGAACAGAAGATAGCATATAGGAATCACAATTCGAAATCAAACAAATTGAACAAATTACTTTTTTTGAAACAGATCAATAAAATCTAAAAACACCAAAATCTCAAATCTCAAACCCTAACATACCTGTCTCAAATCCCCTTGCAACAACTCTATATTCAAAAAGAAGGAATACCATATCTCAGCACCATCATCAGTCAATCGTTTTGAATCTTGGTACTTAGCCATGGTCATCACCAAAAAAGTTCACAAAAAATACCCTAAAGTTTCCGATAAGTATCTGCAGGATTTCGGTTGCTGGTGTTGAAGATGGAAACAGAGGAGTTGTAAGTCGGGAACTGAGAAGAAAACTTAGGAGCTAGTAGGACCGATCCAGTTAGTATTCGCTAAGATCAGAAACAAATATATTGTACACCTAACGGACGTGAGTAACGTCCAGTTAAGTATTTGGTGTAAATCAAGTGTAAGTAATTAGTTAGGTGTAAATCTTCACAGAAGTGTTGTATACCCACGTTTTCGCTAACGGTGTTACAAACGGCCTGTTAAATATAAGGTGTAAACAGAGTGTAATCCGATTTTTAATGTCTCAACCAATATATTTCCGACACCTGTGCTCTCTAGAATTGCTCTGTTTGAAAGCTTTTATCTAATTTAATTTGAAGGGGGTGCCATACTCACCGTGCGACGTGAGGGCTTACATGACTTAGCCTTTTAAAGCAGTGGAGAAGTCATATCCGCTCCCATGTCGTACGGTGAGTGTGACACCCCCTTCAAATTAAATAAAAGCTTTGGGCATTAGTAAACCTTAAGAGGACACATGGCAATTCCCTATTGGTGAACACATTAAATGTCATTAATATTCCATTGACACTCAGCTTACACCTAAAATTTAACCGGACGTTAATAATATTTGACTGGGCGTTATTCACTACGTTAGCACAGACGTAGGTATACACCACTTCCGATTCAAACTACATATAAATTAGTGGTTACACTTGGTTTACACCCAATACTTAAGTAGACAATACTACATTCGTTGGTTTTTACTAATCCCAGATTATAAACCTAAATACATTCATTAATTCTGCAATACTTTTCTTCCGCATCAAACCATGGTTTAGGAAAAAAAAACCTAAATACTGAAGAAAAAAACATGGTTCGTCCACATAAAATAGCAGACTTGAATAATCAAGTGACCAGGCTTGCTAGGACGCTGAGGCTTTCAATTTTGCTCCATAAACCCTTTCATATGTAGCTGAGAAATAAAATACTTCATCACAGTGCTGAAATTGACAAGAAAAGAAAAGAAATCCATATCAATTCTTAAACCAATGAGAAGAACAAACGCTGCTGACAAAGGTTTGCAGTTATATATATATCGACACATGTATGTTCCATTCATCTATCAATAATATGTTCAATGTATTACAACAGGTGTGAAAAGGAATGTCAGAAAGGCTAGGCTTGCTGATTTATATGGAAAAACATTTTACCAGAAATTAAGAAGATCAACTGGACCTCCTGGGGAATGTATTATCAGTAAAAACAAATGCATCAAAAACCATCATTAGGAAGAAAAACAAACATGGTGTGTATTCCACATCTAACTCTTAAACTTATTGAATGATTATTATACTTATTGTCTTTGAACTGAATCAGATACTGCCAAAACAAATAGCAATGCATGCTGCAAGAAAAAAAACTATACAGAAAGCACATACAATCTAGACACATGCAGGAAAAAACTACTAAGGTGATCACGAAATTACAGAAAAAGAAAAGGTACTCACCAGACACATGTAAAATTACCTAGAATACATGTAAAATTATTGGTATCAGCTTTATCAACTTGATACTAAGGTTTACAAATTCTTGATAGCATTTAGAGGAGGTGAATTACCTAACCTAAGTTTAAAATTTTATAGTTTTTGTTCTTTGCAAAGAGCAAGATACCATGTGTTGATACTTTTAAATCCAAATTATTACCAGCATCAACAGAGGACGAATCGAAAACTTCAAAGAAAAAAGCAAAAACCTTCGCTTCAAGTTACATGGATGGTAACATGTTTTGCATGTTCTTTTATATATGATACAGTCAAGCGCTTCTTTTATATGTTTTGTATGTGATAATGTGCATATTGTTGTTTTAAACATTAGGGCATAAAGAGGGTGACAAAAATGAGGAAATTCATGAAGGTTATGAATCAGAAGAAGAGTTCCCATATACATGTAAGTAAAGCATGATTAAACTGTAAAATAGCATGGATTCAAGGTTTAATCGAAACTTACCATTATACTGAATTTTCTATATTGACCAGTGATGGAGCTGAAAAAGCATGATGTCGGGGGTCCAACTGCAGTATGCCCTCATTGTCAAGTAATGATGTGGGATGAAGAGAGGACCAACAAAATTCAGAAGAATAAGCCATCAGAGTTTGGACTTTGTTGTTTGAAGGCAACTGTTTAAATCCCTCTACTGCGAGAAACACCAATTTTTTTAAAATAACTACAAATATATTCAGGTGGTGGTTTCCGATCAACTAAATTCATAATCAACATTAGGGCTTACAGTTCTATGTTTGCATTTACCTCAAACGGAGCCAAGGTGGAGAAAAATCAGAAGCGATGGGTCAGCACCATGGGGATTTACAATGTATGGCCAAAATCATCACTGGATTGGTTCTTTATTGCCATTGGACGATAAGTTATCTGAATTTTTCCAACTGTACATGGTAGATACTGAAAATGAGATACGGAATAGAAAGAATGCTATGTGCAGGAAAAAGAATAAATTGGAGATATATACGACTACAGATACTCATGTTGATACAGAAATGAATCACATCGACGAGTACCAAAGTAAAACCACATGCCAATTGGATGACAATGTCATAGCAGGGTTGAAGGAAATGTTGGACATGCACAATTGGTTGTGTCAGAAATTCAGAATGTGGAGGGATAAGTACAAGGAGAATGAGCTAGGGAAAGTTCATCTACGTCTTATTAGTACCCACAACAGTCGGGAACCAAATACAAACTTGGGAAAATACAACAGGTATCAACATTTTGTTCCAATCATAATCAGATATAGAAAAAGTACGTAAAAGCCAACGGATAATGAGGAACGTAAAATCCAACGAATATAATCATACCAAGCACTAACCTGTCAAATTTCTCAATGTAATATCATAATTATAGAAAGTACAAATCAATAAGTCCAAAAAACTCACCCTAAACTCCATATCCCTCTTCCAACTTAGGCTTCCTCCATATTCCAAGTAGCAAGGCACGTTTCTTGCACAACTCAAGATGCAGTCAAAAGAATATGAAGATTTGCTATCAATTCTAATTAGGAAGACTGAAAGTACAAATTAGCTCGATCATTTTTGTCTTGGAAGAAAAACTTCTATAACATTTAATCTGTACAGTTCTACGAGTGTTGGGGTGAGGCTGATATTTCTATTGGGTTGTCCCTAGACTATAGAAATCAGGTACAGGGGTGTTGGACACAACATCGGAAAAAACTAGGTGCATAATGTACAAACATCTATACTGCATACAATAATTAAATGATTGCATGTCAAACCAAGGCACATAGAGACCGGGTTTTCTAACAAAATCAACAATCACATGGAAAATATCCCCAAAGAGAAGTCGGTCATCAAAAAATACTTCTGGTACTTTCGGGAGTTGATATACAACTAAATGGATAATTGAAGAGGCTCACATTAACCAAATATATGGTTAAATGATATTGAATTGAAATTAAGTTTTTTCTTGAACAGAAGAAAATTTAGTTTTAGAGAGAAGCAGATAATTTGAATTTCACAAAATCGAAATAAAGTATACAAACAATTTAACATATCAACTACTATAAAAGAATGCCTACCTGATTCCCCACACTCCCAACGATTCCCCAGAGATCGTAGATTGAATCAGATTTGAAAGAAAGAAAAAAAAGGGATGAAGTTCGGTTACATGACAGTTCAGATAATGGAGTTGGGGTTTGATTCGAAAAATGAAATGGAGTTGGAGATTGAATCGAATGAGGGATTTCTCATTCAACAGTTACAGTTCCAGACATGAACTGAAATGAAATGTAGATTTGGTGCAAAATGAAATGTAAATTTGGTGTTAGAAAATTCTGGATTTGAACCAGTTCTGGAAAGAACTTGTTCCATTATATTCCTTCCAAAGCCTGTTCCAGCCAAAAAAGAATGTTCCGGACAAATGTAAAACGGTACAACTTTAAGCAGTTTATTTTAACCAAATTAAATAACCTAAGCCTGCATGGGGACGGGACGAGGCAAAGATGAGCCACACCAAATCAAAATTACTAAGCGACCAGGTGAGGCGAAGCCGATCCATACCAAATCAAAAATACACGGCGCAATGAGGAGAAGCCACATCATACTAAAAATAAAAAATATGAATATGGTTAAAAGAAAAATATGTTGAGCATAATTAAAAAACACGATAAAAAATCCTACATCGGGAAAGGACGAGACAAAGAGGTTTTTGTATTTGTCCTGTGCGTAGCACGGGCATAAAATCTAGTTTCTAAATAAAACCTACAATTTCATTACATCCTGTTCCGGACTGGACTGATAGTAAACATCAAAATTTTCAAGACCAAATAATCAATATTTCCCAGTCCAAGTAGTCATTTACAAAAATAATTATATAGCTTCAATGGAGAGTGGATAGTTGGCTGCATTCGTTGTGGTATAATCAACTGTCGAAGTAGAGCAAGGGTTGTTGACCGTCATCCATATTTGTATCAATCTGTTAGAATATGGGAATCCAACTCAAAACTAATTGGTAATGAGTGGAGAGGCCCTAAGGGATTATAAACCGCAGGATCTTAGATTGCCCAACCATGTGGGACTAATAATCTCAACACGCCCCCTCACTTGTAGCCTCGTTGGGTCTAACACGTGGACAATTTAAATCGGGTGACGCGGAGTAAAGGCGCGGTCAAAGACTTGTCGCAAATAGCCTGCTCTGATACCATGTTAGAATACGGGAATCCAACTCAAAACTAATCGACAATGAGTGGAGAGGCCCTAAGGGATTATAAACCGCAGGATCTTATATTTCCCAACCATGTGGGACTAATAATCTCAACACAATCCACTGCCATAGTCTAGCTTGCTCGGTTTTCTAAGGAGCTGATGAAAATTCTCCATTTCTTAAATTTCTCAAAGACTGGCAAAGAAATGTAATGTGACAATCAGATGAATAGACAAATCATTCTCTCCCTCGAACAATCAAGTCTTATGATCAGGTACTACATGATCATGCAACAACCCTCCAATATGCATCAGCAACATTGGTTAGTTAGTTCAATAGAAAAAGACACATTCAAGTTCTGGATAGTATTAAAAAGCGGCACAATAAATTGACAAAAAAAATCATAAAATGATTAATGACAATGAACAATAGAAATATCAAGTTTTTCTTTGGTTCCCTATCAGCAGCCTTCGCTTGAGGTTTCTCTTTTGTAGTTCATACAATATATTCTGTGGAACACATAAATGATAATGTCTTAAATTCATTCTCTAAAAGCTAGTGTAACCCCTATCTTTTTTCCAATATTTATTTGTTAGACCTGCATTTTCATCGTAATAGCTATAAAATTTATATTTTGAAATTCTAAAATGTTAATTATCTAGATACCTTCAAACCATCTTCTCATTCAACAATTGTAGTTGCCGAAATACCTTCAAACTATCTTCTCATTCAACTTAACATTTGGGTTGGCTGGGACTTCAAAAATAATTATTCAACATGCAAAATGACATTGAAATATTTAACTACCATCAAGGGGGTACTTTAAAAGTGTGTACTTGTAAAGCGGCAAGGGGGTTATCCAAGTGCAAAAAAATAAGTTACTTATTTTATTGCACGTTCATAAATACCATTTTTTAAAGTCAAAATCACCTCCTTCAGCTTTGATATTTAACTTCCATCAGGCCCGGCATGGGTTCTTTGAGGTGAGCATCCATTTGTACCCTGCGTGCAAATTAAATCACATTTATATAAAAATGATATAAACACTTTGACAATGACAACCTCACATCTAATCTAATAACTAATATAAAGAAAAGACCCATTTTTCAACCGTCCTATGGGATTTGACTACTATACCCTTCCGTGTTTTTGATATTCTTCTCACTTTTTCGTAAATTTCGTTCAAACAAAGGGTAAATAGATGTTCTCTATTTCTTCTCCTAAAACAAAATCGAACAACATCTCAATCTCTTCTCTTCTTTCTCGATCCAACAAAATTTCTTCCCTCTTCCTCCTTGAATTGTATCATCTTCACCACTGCCTTGACCATCGCTACCACCATAACTAAATCATATACATATCAGCATTCGTTCACCACCATCAACACCACCATCACTACTACTCTAAAATTTCAACTGAAATCAGTACTATCTTCTCTTCCTTACACAACATTAAATCGATTCTCTGATTGCTCGCAGAAGATTTCGTCTTTCTTATCGATAAGTAACTCATAGTGTTTCCTCTTTAAATAAACATTTAACCTAATTAGCTTAGTTAGAAAAAATGTTGACCGATAAGATAGGAATTTTAAAGGGTTTAATTTCTTTCTTTTTATATGATTTTAGTCGAGTTTTAATCTTGACTGAATATTTCATCTTGAGTTTTAATCTTGACTGAATATTTCATCTTGGGTATGAGCTGATTTCAATTGGAATTTAGGAATTCAATCCCTAATTATCTGTTTAGGTTAAATGTTCAATTTTTTCTTCGATACTTCTAAGTGTTTGTTGAAATGCGTAATAAAAAATAGTTTTCAATTTTGATTTGGTTCTCAAGAAAGTCATGTATTTATATAAAAACTCATGTATACTTCTCTGCTCTCCTTTATAAGTATTGAATGCACGTTTGGTTTCCAAATGTAACTAAGCATATGAATAGTAACTCAATATGAGTTGAAAAATGTAGCAATACCAAATTGAAATCTCCATTTGTTGTATATGTTGCTTCATGTACACGAGAAGATAGTAGTCAGTGCCATATTAGCAATGTCGTATTTCATAAAGATCCTTGAAACACAGTAAGGTGCAATGTAATTCGTTGCCATTAAGGTTCTTACTGGGTTTCTCATCTAAATGTGACAATTGATTGAGATTGATATGAATTACCTATACCCTAGAAGACACCTTCATTTCTGGGTTTCTGCAGCCTTTTTATTTTATCAGTTTTTTTAAGCCACTTACGTTATGTCGTTTTCTTTATGTGATGCAAGTTATTTAAGGTTAATATGTTAGTTTATATCTCCACCGCGCCAACTAAGTATCATGACATACACAATAGGTCTAGGCCTAGCTAGTAACAGTGAGCCTGCGAAGACAACAAGTTGAATTTGTCGACTTATATCTGTATGATTTACTAGAATCAATTAAAGCCAGAAAACTCTCGGTTGTTTTCTTCATCAAAGAAAAACTTGAATCTCTGGCCTAGATTTAGTAACTCCAATTTTTTCTTTGTCTTAATTCAAAAATAAATTTAATCTGTGAACTTTAGTTATCTATGTAAATTTCAAACCAGATACCACGTTCTGATTTTATTTTAGTTTGGTTTTATCTTGAACCAATTATTTTCAATTTAAACCTCCTAATTCCTTGCCGCAATTATTAACCAGGTCAAGAATACCATTTCCCTGGAACTTGGATATGTGATTGTATCCAGTGTTCTCATATCGACAGCGCACCCATTTACCGCCAGGTATTAACGTCCCCTTTTCTCTTATATTGTTGATGTATTGTGTTGAAATAGTAATCTCGGTAGTGTCCTGTGGCATTTTACGTTCAACTTCTCCTTTTCTTTTGCAATCACTTTGGGTTGCCAAGTTTCGACATTTTTAAAACTTAATTCCAGAAGCACGGTACCATTAGAGGAGTGTGAGGTTACTACTATTCGTGTTTTTTTTATCTCTTTTATGTTTAAGAAAACTAAGGAAATTCACTTTGGGTTGCCAACTTATTTTACATGAATCTTACTTGTTTGACAAAATACGCCAGCGAAATAATACAATGCATTGAAAACTCAGCTTACAGAATTACTTATTAGGGTGTATTACTGTATTGCTTTGAATGTGAACTTATGTTGTATCTATCATGTTTATATGAGTTTATTGACTTAACCTGTTGCAAACTCTCTTTCACTTAACCTGTTTCAAAGTTTCTTTCGGCAGTGCTACTGATGGCCTTAACTTATAATAATACTTTTTTCACATGTATGTAAGCCAGAAAACTCTCGCTCACATTCTTTAATTGTATCAAAGAAAGTATGTCTCTAGCCTGCTTGGTTTTTCACATGAGATATGTTAGTTGTAGCATGTTAGCAATTTGTACATCATAGGGTACTAAGTCTAATTCCTGTCAAAGGACTACTTCCAATACATTTCCAGGACACTTTTTTTTACAAGCTAATGTTTACACTTCTTTTACAGTTTCTTCAATGGGATCAGACAATGCCTCGAGAAAAAGACCCCATGAAAGTCCGACACTTGATGATGCTTCATCACAGAGCAACCAGGCCTATAGCTCCAGACCCCGCAAAAGTCCAAGACTAATCGAACAGGCTCAACGTCAGGAATTGTTGCGAGCAGAAAATGAAAAAGGTCAGTTTATACCTTTTGCTTTCAGAGCTATTTTCCACATATTATATGTTATGTATGAAAATTAAACGAGTCTTTTTCACAAATGTATATATAGCATCAAAGGGGAAACAAGACTTCTGTTTCGGCCTCCGTAGAAGCCCAACTCAACAGCTGGAACATTCAAAAGAAAAAAGAAAGGGGAAGGAAGCGGAATGTCATATATATGAAAGAATACGACAAAGTTTTATGTCAGAGAATGATAGGGTATCAAAGTTGGAACAACGTCGTGTGTGTGATGCTGAGAAGAGAAAAGCATTGACTGAAGCGGAAAAAGAAATATACCGTGAACGTCGCCATAATGCTTACCATAAGAGGCGGAAAAAAATAGTTGAAGGTGAGATATCTTGATCATTTCCTATTTTAGTGGTGTTCCTATAAAATCAATTAAACTTTATACTTAGAAGCCTACTTAAAAAACAGTAATGAATGTTGTGAAAAAGTTAAAAATCAGATGTGCTGCTTACCGTCCTCATCTATAATGCCCGCCTCGATCAGCTTCGGAGTGTGGAGTGTCATTGCCGTGATAGCCAAAGACGTGGGGCAAAACATTGAATTTTTTAGTCCCATTTTCTTAGCAGGTTCATAAGCCCAATACACACCAGTAAACTAACACATAATTATTACTTTGCTTCAAAATTTTTGTAGGAATTGAGGGGAACATGCCCACCAGGTTCAGCCACCTTCGCCGAAGCCCTAGCTTTGTCAACCTAGATAGAATGGATGAACCAGGACCAAGTACTAAAAGAACTATCCTTGAAAAAATATGCAACCAACACCGTACTCGGTCACCACAACAGCGTCATGAAAATAAAGAAGGGCACGCAGGAGGAACAAATTGTGGTAAGATAGAATAATGTTCATTATCGAAATTGTTTTACTTACTGTGAACTTCTTCAAGCAGCTGGTAGCGGTGATTATATCCGCGGTGAAGCTGATGGTGCAGAAAAAAAAATAGTTATAAATTTCTTTTTGGTTATTTCTCTTATGCAGCAAACGAAAAATTTGATGTCAGAACTAATGTAAGTGAACCGGATCAGAGTGGTAAGGGAAGCATCAGTTCTCAAGGCAATGCCGTAATTAGTGGCAATGCAATATTCATTCCTTGCCGAAGCCCTAAAATTGCTGATAAAATTCAGGGTCGAGAACATTTAGCTGATATTGAGAAAGAAAGAGGCAAGAAACGCTGCCATGAATCAGAAACAAGTAGTGGTAAGTGTTGAAATTTATTTATAAATATTAACATATCAGACGTAAATTCCATGTCAGGTCATGAGTTACAAGTAGTTGCGGGAATTCCCGAAAGAAAATTTTGTATTTGTGTTTGATTTTTTTTTTTTATGAGGCTAGAAATGCGCCTTGCTGCACAAAGGGAAAGACGGAGTTCAATGACTCCGAATGAAAGATATCAGATGCTTGAAAAAACGCACACATTTTATCATATGAGAGTAGCTGCTGCAAATGTAGTTATTCCCCGTCGAAGCCCAAGAATCTTAGAGCAAGTTCAGCGTCTGCAAGTGGATATCGAGAAAGAAAGAGATGACCATCAAGGAACTGGAACAAGTTGCAGCAATAACTCTCAAAATAATGCAGCAATATTCATTTCACGTCAAAGTCCTAGAATTTCAAAGCAAGTCTAGCGTGCAAATGAGTACGCCGCAGAGACATCAAGAAAGAGAAAGGGAAAATCAGTTGCACCATACCCGGTATGTGTACTTATGAAACATAGCTCACAATTTTCCATGTTTCTGAATTGTGTTTATGAATTCTGAACATGTTTCTGAGTTAATGTTTCTTCTGAATTCAGAAACGTAGTTCACAATATATCTTGATCATGTTATCTATGTTGCGGTTCCGAGTATCTATGTTTCTGAATTACTATTTTCGATGATAGATGACCATTGATGCATCAGTATGCCATATGTTGATTCTTTTTTGCATTTCTCTAACAAACACATACTCTTTCTGTGTTGTTGGGAATGTGTAATGTATTAAGTCGTGTAGTTATTTCTGAATTTGTTGGTCCTATAATGTATTAAGTAGTTTCTTAATGAGAAGTTTGTAGGGTACTACATGTATATGTACAGACTCATCTTTTGACATAGCAAAATAGGTTTCCCTTTTTGTTTTAGGATTAACTAAAAATTGATTTGAATTTAGACTTCTGAGATTACGTCGACCACAGAACTTCGTGTTATTTTTCATGATTAGAATTATTGTTCCACCTGATAACTCCGATGGCTTCATTTTTATAGACAGAAACGATGCCGAGCAAACAATTATTTTCCAGACATAAACAAGATGGGAGGTGTAGTTATTGGTTCCACTAGAGACAACAACAACAATAAGTCAATAAATGATAGTGATAGCAGCTCTGATGTAAGTGAACCGGATCAAGTTGAGGGGACCCTTCCCACCAGATTCATAAATATTTTTCGGACCTCCAGGACCCTCAACCGAGATAGAATGGATGAACCAGGTCCAAGTACTACTACCGGAGCTTCGACATCTACAACATTTATTTCCCAAACTGACAGAGGTATAATTAACTAAGTGTGTTGATTTATGGTTTTCTTCATGAAAATTTAAAAGTTTAAGTGAGTAAACTAGAATATATATTCTTTTGTTTCTCTATTGGCATTTCAATTCATTGCCAATTTATGTACATATTCATATCCACTATAATGAAAAATGCAGTGAACTGATGGATAATAAGTAATAACGTTGATGACACAATCCTTTCTTTGATGCAGCAAATCAACAAATTCATGTGGTTAGACAACCGAGTTCGGTGACAGCAGCCAATGTAATACTTCGTCGAAGTCCCAGACTTAGCCACCTTGCACAACATCAAGAATCTTCGCAAGCACGAACTGAAATAACACTCCGTAGAATCCCAAGAATCATGGAGAGAGTCCAACAAGAGAACGTGCAGAATAAAATTCGTAAGAGTCTTAACCAATTGATAATTGCACAAACTAAGAAATGATGATTGACAATGCCATATAATTTTGTTACCATGCAACTCTTTTTATTTACGCAAGGTAGGGCATTTATGGCAAGTGGAATCCCAATGACCCCTAAGGAAGTTTTCCATTTTTTTTCAGTCTGAATGGTTTGCAATTATAAGCATATGATGAGTAAAAATGATTGTTCCTAAAGCTATCAAAATGAAGTTATAATGAAAATTTTGAAAACTTGATAGATGAATTTGTTCTTGACCATATAACCTGATAATGGAGTTTTCTTAAATGTGTGAACTAGGCATTGTAATCAATGTGTGAACTAGCCATTGTAATCATAGGTATGTATATATTTTGACCTGTTTGTGTGTATGTGCAGCAAATTCACAAGGAGCTCAAGTCGGAAGAGGGAGAGGTCGTCCACCTCGAAGTGTTGTAGGAAGATCCTCATTTTTGAATTGTGCGAGAGGGACCACTTAGAAAGTTGGATTCTAGAAGTTCCATTTGCCTCCATCACGGACATGTCCAAAGTGCCAAGCGTTGATTTTTTATCGTGAACCGAAAGGATTTTGTTATTCAGATGGGAAAGTTGTTTTACCGTTTGTTCCACCCCCTATTGAACTTTTGGAATTGTTTGATGATCAAACGGAAGTAGGGATACACTTTCGGAGGTACATATGACGTTATAATCAATGTTTCTCTTTAACGTCAATTGGGGTGAATTATGACA
The DNA here is from genome assembly GCA_023529315.1 of Papaver bracteatum. Lineage (NCBI taxonomy): Eukaryota > Viridiplantae > Streptophyta > Magnoliopsida > Ranunculales > Papaveraceae > Papaver > Papaver bracteatum. Next base: position 315,877 of record JAJJWX010001087.1, on the reverse strand, counting down.
GAGAATTAGCTGATAATAGAGAAGGTGTGTACACATTCCGTGTTCAAGGTGACATCTACCATAGAATAGGCAGTCTTCGACCTCCAATGGTTGAAAATGAAATAGATCCTCCAAGTATAGGTCATCCCAGATATATACAGATGTATATTTATGATACAGATAACAAGATTAATTGGAGAATGGAAGAAGGTGGTGACGATCTAAACAGAGAGGTGATGCAGAAGTTGAGGATAATTATGGATACACATAATAGGTTCGTGCATGTAATCAGGCCGCTTGCACAACGAGAAGACATCCAAAGGTGCAAGCTAGTGATTAAAGAGCAACCTGCGACCAAGAAGCAATACACGCTTCAAACTGATTCACAAGTCGCCGCAATTATAGTTGAAGGATATGGGTCTGAAAAACCTGGAGAGCGAGACATTGTAGTCCGGACAACGGAAGGAAAGTTGTTATTTATCAATGCAACATCGGGTTGTTATGATCCTCTTCAATATCCGCTTTTGCTACCATATGGGAGTTATGGATAGGATCAGAATAGTATGGATGAGAACGGAAGACAATTTACATGTCTCGAGTACTACTCCTACATGTTACAGGTATATATGATATAAATGTTTAACAACTACACTTTACAATTGAACTTACACATATTATGTTGTCACAAATTAAATAATTTATATATTTGCTGCCGCTATTATTTGACAGATTCGAAGTAATGACGCGTCGCTTCTTCTTCGAGGTGGAAGACTACTACAACAATATGCAGTGGATAACTGGGTGAAGATTGATTCGTCTAAACTTAGATGGTTATGGAATCATCAAGATGAGATAAGAGCTGAATTGCATCAAGGTCTACAAGATGCACGAATGGCGGGCGAAACCAGTGCAAGTAATTTAATTGCTAATCAATTTATTTTTTGGCCCGGTGCCAATTAAGCCTAGCTACATTCATTTTATTCTTATCTTTAGATATTTACTGCGAAATGTTATAAGATGACGACAAATAGTTAAAATAAAAGTACTTCCTTAAAATTTGATTTTTTTTTTTTTTTTTTTTTGCATTACAAAGAATCTTGGTCAAAGGAAAGTGCTTCCTTCCTTATACATGGGAAGCCCCCGTGAAATGTACCAGCGATATCAGGATGCAATGGCACTAGTGCAAAAGTATGGTAAGCCCGATTTGTTCATTACAATGACTTGCAACCCACTTTGGGATGAAATCGTGTCCAACCTAGGACCGGGTCAATCTGCATCGGATAGGCCCGATCTGACTACAAGGGTGTTCCGTGCAAAACTCGAAGAGATGAAGGAATATCTTTTTAGCAAGTCAATATTTGGCAGAGTAGCTTCCCATGTGCATGTTGTTGAGTTTCAGAAAAGGGGTCTTCCTCATGTTCATATGTTAATTATATTGAGGGACGAGGACAAATTACAAGGTCCCGATGATTATGACAAGATAGTGAGAGAAGAAATACCTAGCCCTGAGGAAGAGCCAGAACTACACGAGTGTGTGAAAAATTGGATGATTCACGGTCCATGTGGTAGTAAGTACATGAGAGATGGTAGATGTAAGAGAAACTTTCCAAAAGAGTTTTCTGAGTGTACTGTGCAAGGAAAAGATGCATACCATGTTTACAGGAGACGTAATGATGGACGATGCATACACAAGAGTGAATGTTTTGTTGTGGATAATAAAATGGTTGTACCTTATAACCCATGGTTATTACAGAAGTATGATTGTCATATGAACGTAGAAATTTGTAGCAGTGTGGAGAGTGTTAAGTATCTTTACAAGTATGTGTACAAGGGTCCGGATTATGTATCTTTTGGAGTACAACCAGTAGATCATGACGATATAACAAGGTATATTAATGCAAGATGGTTTTGTGCCCAAGAGTCAATGTGGAAGATCTTTAGCTTTCCTCTTTACAAGGTCTATCCTTCGGTAGTGAGATTACAAATACACCTTCCAAACCAACAGAGCGTCGGGTACTATGATTACCAAACGTTAGATGAAATTTTGTCCGATGAAAGGAATTTGAGAACAACTTTGACAGAATTCTTTGTGACAAATGCTAGCGATCCTAGGGTGAGAAAGTTGTTATACCGTGAATTTACTGAATGCTACTGTTGGGATACGAAAACAAAAGAGTGGAGAAGAATAAAAAGTACACAGAAGGCGATAGGGAGGGTTTATACAGTACCTTCATGTGCAGGAGAGGTGTGGTTCTTAAGGCACACTATGAACCACGTTAGAGGTGCGACTTCTTTTGATAATCTATTGTTTGTTGATGGAGAGAGATGTCGTACATTCAAGAGAGCTGCCGAAAAAATGGGACTCTTAGAGAATGATCATAGTGCGAGAGCGTCTTTGGATAAAGCATCAACAGTCAAGATGCCGTATTCTCTGAGATGACAATTCGCCTTCATCTTGCACTTTTGTAATCCGACGGGCGTGAGAGAATTATGGGATGAATTTTTCAACAACATGGTCGAGGATTACTCGTGTTCAAGTAATACAAGCTCGACATTCTTATCAGATCGTCTTCTTCGTGAGTTGAATTTTATACTTAAGCAGCACGATAAATATATATCCATATTTGATCTACCGCCAATTGTTGGCACATTGGGCGAGTAAGTTGAGATTTCGAGTCTGATTCAAGAGGAGTTGTGGATTCCTATATCCGAAGAAGACATGTCTTCTGTCCAAAATTTGAATGAAGACCAGTCTAGGTCCTACGATATAATCATGGGAGCATTTGAGAGAAAGGAAAGTAAAGTCTTCTTCATAGATGGTCCGGGAGGTACTGGGAAGACATATCTCTATCGTGCTATTCTGGCGACTGTCAAGAAAAATGGTGGTATTGCGTTAGCAACAGCCACGTCGGGAATAGATGCTACTATGCTACCTGGTGGGAGGACATCACACTCAAGGTTTCATCTTACGATGACACCGACATCAACTTCAACGTGTCGTACGAAGAAGCAAACCGAAGAAGCTAAAATTTTGAGGCATGCTACCGTCATTATGTGGGATGAAGCTATAATGGCGCATCGCTAATCCTTGGAAGCATTTGATCGGACGATGAGATATATCACTGGCATTGCTGAACCATTTGGTGGAAAGATTCTAATCATGGGAGGTGATTTCCGCCAGTTACTACCAGTGATTCCAAGGAGTATAAGGGGACAGACAGTCGATGCATGTCTTAGCAGGTATATTGCATTTTTTTTTTCTTTTAAGACCAACAAAAGTTGTTTTAAATTGATATGTGATACTTAGTGTTTCAAAATGATATTGAGTTACATTACATTCTTAACAGGTCACATTTGTGGGGAAATGTCCATGTTTTGCGTCTAAAGAAGAAAATGCGTGCAACCGAGGATGCATCTTATTCTGAGTTTTTGATTCGTGTTGGTGACGGGGATGAACCTTGCGTTACTAATGAGATGATAAAGGTTCCGGTAGAGATGGTCATACCATGGGTCAGTGATGCTTCTTTGTCTCAGCTTATAGATGTTACATTTCCAAACTTGGTGGAAAATGCCAGAGACGTAGACTACATGGTCAATAGGGCATTGATCACACCATTGAATGAGTACGTCGAGAAGCTTAATGACCGAGTACTTAGCATCTTTCCTGGAGAAGAGATTCTATTATATTCATTTGATTCTGTGGACGACGATACTCACGGTCTTTACCAACAAGAATACATGAACAATATTGCTCCTGGGGGTTTGCCATCACATATTTTAAAATTGAATATTGGTGCACCTATTATGTGGTTGCGGAATGTTGATGCAAAAAATGGTCTATTTAACGGTACCAGGTTAATAATCAAAGAGTTCTTCCCAAAATGTATTGATGTTGTTATTATTAGTGGGAACTACATAGGTACATGAGTTTTTATTCACATGATGCCACTGGAGCCACCTGAGAGTCTGAAGCTCCCGTACAAGTTTAAGCGTAAACAGTTTCCGATCCGTTTGTGTTTCGCCTTTACAGTCAACAAGGCGCAGGGGCAAACGATCGAAAACACATGTATTTTTTTCCCAGAGCATGTGTTCAGCCATGGTCAACTGTACGTTGCTCTCTTTAGAGGAGTATCAAGTAGCAACACGAAAGTATTAGTGGCTAAAGGCACAATTGCAAAGAAGAAGGGAACGTACACGGAAAATGTTGTGTATAAAGAAGTCTTTCTGTCTTAGAAGAATACGAGTTACAAATACAAATTATTGATGTAAAAGGACATTTATGATTGAAAAATTATTATTAAATGAAAAATTCAAGTTTAGTTGTGATTACTTTTGCACATTAACATGAAATGAGTTTTCACCACTTGACGTTGACCGTTGACCGAGTGTTAATTTGACCATTGATAACGACACGAAGATAACAAAATTACGAAACGAACGTACCGGCAGGCGCATCGCGCATGCGTTCTATACTAGTATGTAAAGAGAAATGAGTATTGATCCAGAATCAGTCTACCCAACATCAGATATCATCATCCATGCTAGCAAACATGATCATCATAGCTACTAACATACACAGGTTCTTAACATTTGTTGGGAGGCAAGTTATTATCAAAAATATACTTGAAATGTGCGAAAAAGAACATGGAACTTTTAGGGGCGACCCCAACACAATTAGGGGCGACTTTTTTATTCCCAACCCAGAGCCAATGTTAAGGAATGTCCAAAAACACGGAAATTACGTTAATATCCTTATATAATTGGAAGATATTTTGTGTCCGATTGTTAATACATAATCGGAAGGTTAGTAACGCCATTTGACTAACGATTAATATAAATTTTGTGCCAAACGCGAATCTTGCTCCTATAACAATCTGTAGTAAGAATAACCTCACTATACTACCGATTATAGTATCTCTCAAAGAAGAAATTTGGGGCAATTTTTACTTGGAGAATGGGGCAATTCTTTATTATAGTGAGATAAAGTTCGTCTTCTTTTTCGTTTCTTTCCAATACTGGTTTTCAGTCTAATCTAGAAAGATCAATGGGAGAGAAAAATGGGAAATGGTCCAAAGATTCTATTTGGGAACTGTTTCAAGCCAAAAATATGAATCGTTCGGAAGACGCCATGGTCTTTCTACAGCTACTGTTGGTGTATCTCATCATCTTCTCCGCTTTGAAATCACATATCAAGTACCTGAACGAACGTAGTGGGCATGTTGCATCATCCATGGAAGCTCAAGCTACATGGTAATACATATGATCCTACGATATGGTATTTCAACTACTACTGTTGGGAATGAACAAATAATGGATCAGTACCAGGTGGTGGACCATTGTGCTTGGTTTGGCAGTCTACTTTTCACTTGTCGCACCCAAATGTACAATGGGCGGTAGTAAAGTAAAAAAGAATTACTAAAGAAGCATTATTAAAAAATATTAATATGCTTATACATATTCCCATTCTCACCATAGCTAGCTAAGTTTTCTCATTGCAGAAAATGAAGTAGAAAATTGCATCTATTAAGCTAAAAGCCAAAGTTAATTATTATCTCCACTTAGACACAATCTTCCTTCCCTATCTCTAACTATGTCTAAAAGACTAAACTCACCTGTGTTTGTCGGGTTCAATCACACCAGCACTAATTGTTCTATGTCATCATCGTGTGATGTAGAGCTTAAGATCCTAACTCAAAGCAAAGTTAATCCTACACATATATCTCAATGTGTTTTCTTACAGGAAATTTTTCTAACAATTAAGATTAGAAAATGACTAAGCATGAAGTTAGCAATATTCCCATTCTCATCAAAATGACTAAGCATGAAGTAAGATTAATAAAATTGTACGGTTACGGGCGGGATTAAAAACCGTAGAAATCCAAATCATGTAAAAACTTGTCAACAACAGTGCAGCAATGGGAAATGAATTTACATCACAATTGACTACTCATCAAGCAGAATTTTCTTTATTCGAATCATCCCTCTCAATAAACTTCTCTAGCATCCATCAGAAAATCCTTCAAGCTTTGATACGTTTTAGAAGACTAACAATCCGCATCAGAGTTGCATCTGACTCTGGATAATGGTAGTAATAGTAACATTAACTGAATGCACATCCAAATACCTTTCAATCACAAGCAAAGTGCAGTTTTATAATTTAGATTCATCAAGAGAACTTCTTCTGAAACTGAAACTCAAACTTGATTCTCCTCTTACTTTAAATTTGGTACCGAAATTCAGCAAATAATTTTGATTCTTACTTCTGTGTGGAAACTGAAAATTCTTAGTCTTTATGACAAATTAAGTGCACCGAGTTCGTACGATTTGATCAATTGTTTGCTTAAAGGTTTGATGAACAAAATAGTTCAAATCGAGCTAGATCACTGAACCGGAGTGAGGTGGTGGCGCTGATGTTGGAGGAGGGGGTGGGTGAAGTAGATGCTGGAGGCGGTGAAAAAATTGGGAAGAGCGTATATAAAATCGCTTCGAGAGGAGAAATCATTATGCTCACTGAACTGGAAGGAAGTTTGGTTTCTTCCACCAGATTTCCCATACAAAACTAGTTTTACATCCATAACAAGCAATTATTTGTGGATATCGCTGTTTCTCACTGATTGATCTTGAGCTTCTTTTTCAGCAAATCAGGGGAGCTCAGAACTGAATACAAAGAGGTAAACTGAAAGCCCCCTTTTTTTACGGAGTTCATATCTAAGAAGAAGGGGAAGTAGAAGGTCGGCGTAGAAGAAACCCGCTTAGGGTTTTCAACGAATACTATTTACTCTCTCTCACTAATATAAGTAGAAGAGTTTTCAACCAAGTAAAAAGTGAAGCCTGAAACCCTAAAAAATTAACTTACACCCTGTTTACATCAGGTAATTTTCTTTAGTAAATAAAGTTTTATCTGCACCAACTGGCTAGGGGTTGTGCCATCTAGTGTATGTTGAATACTAAAAGTCAATAGAAGAAAATTCAAGAAAGAAGATCCAAACAAAAAGTTAGAATTGGAATTTGTCGATTTTGTTATATTCAATGCTAGGAGTTTTGCATCACCGGCCACATTCCCCTATAAAACGTACAACTCTTCAATCAAAGGCCGATATGTGTCTTCTTGCATTGTGGCAAAATTTTAGGTAACAAAAAAACTAATGAATTTGTGAATACACAGAGAAGATATGATAACCAGGGTGAATTCCAAAGTTTTAACCAGGGTAATTAAGGTTACTTCAATGCACAATGAGTCATGAGTGAACCTGCAAAATGTACCAATCCGCTACACACTTTTTCTCTGGTGGTGCCTGTGGCGCCTAGCAGCTGATGGTGAAATGAAGAGGACTAGCTAGTCTACTAAGTCCACCAATTTATTAGCTTGTTATAACTGCGTAATTGCACGTTCTGTGGGCAAGAATGCTTTAATCGTATACGTATATACGGGAATGATATGGTGGTATATGTGTCTTTGGAGGTCTCTTGAATTTGGAAAGTATTTTTTGATGTTTTTAAAAAGATTTTTTCAAAACATTTTTACTGCACTTAATTATGTTTTAATTGCGCTAATTGTGGCATGATTTATTTGCCCGTTTTTTGACCGCTTTGAATGGAATTTTAAATGCAGCAATTAATTCAATTTATTTTCATTAATTCTTATTGACTGCCTGGTTATAAAAATAGTTTTGAGAACAGGAAGAAAACATAAGTTTTTATACCATTGTTTTCTAAGAATCAAGAGACCAAAATACCGAGCAAGAATAGAGAGTGTAGAAGCGATCAATTTCTCATTGTGTGCGTGAGAGATCGAAAGAGACTTTTTCTCGGCTGTTTTATCCTGGGGGCGTTGTGACGAAGAAAGAACGGCTTGCACAAAACTCAAGGCAGAGCCAAGAAACGTCCTAAAGAGAGTGACTTGGTCGTGACTCAGCCGTCACTTTGTTTTGCTTTCTAATCTTTGTTTTACAGGTGTGAAGTCGACAATTGTTCCAGCAAAATGTCTGTGACTCATGTTAACTAGAAAAACTAAATTACCATGATGAAAATCACCATTTCTGTTTCTTCAAAATATAACTCCAAAACTCAAGGCATTACTAGGATATACCAACTTATATTCTAACCCGTGGTCAAGTTCATCAAATTCCTTTGTAGGATTTGCATTCAATGTAAGTGATCTCCCATGCAAAGTTCCTCTATTGTGGATTCACACAAGAAATCATTTTCTATGAAAGCAGCACCATCTCCCTTTCTTCGCCGGCCTCCCACAGCTGCAGCAATCATCCAAGTTCATTTTGTTTCGATACTGGATGTATATGGGTCTGTATTTTCTAACAGACCATTCCAATGGGTAATTGGCCGCCGCCTTCACAGTCCAAGTAAAAAGAAAAATATTATGGCAAAAGAGTCTAACAAAGCACGTGGCTTCAGAGATGATCAGAAAATCTCAAGTAGCTTTCTGTCTCAGCTATCTTGTGCCTGTGCCGCTGAAACAAACGAAGATGATGAGCTAAACAAATCGATTAATTATGTAGAAGTGGTATTTTCATAGAACGGTTTAACCAAACGAAGATGCATAGCATAGTAGCATATAAAAATACGTGGAGTTAGACTTTGAGATACCCAGTCGGGGCATTTGACAAGACGACCTAGTTGCGATTGCTCCAACACCCGTTTTACTTCGAAGAACTTTTGGTTTGTATTTCGAGCCATGGGCTAAGTTTGGATTGTATTTCGCCAGGACATTGAGCCTCCTTTACCTTAAGTAAAAAAGTAAACCACTAAATTATAAACATTATTATTATCAACATCCTATCTATCCTTTAAATCTTTTGTATGCATGATGCTAAGAATTTTCTTAAGCTTCCTATCGGTGACTCATTATATGTAACTCAAATTTAAAATTTAAAAACAAGTTATATGCACGTGATTACATTGCACACTTCGTCGGCTCCTACCACTTCTGCAGCAGTCATCTGGTAGTAATACAGTATTTATCAAATTGAACGGTTACAAGCGGGATTAAAAACCATAGAAATCCAAATCATCTAAAAACTTGTCAACAACAGTGCAGGAATCGAAAATGAATTTACATCACATAAACAGATGATCAATTCGGAAGATTAAAATTCATAATTAACAGCTTATCAAGCAGAATTTTCTTTATTTGAATTAACCCCGTCAATAAATTTGTATCTCCTTGACTAGGCTGGTTCCAACTCTATACTTCTGGGTTACTTCTGATTGAGATTGCTGATATAGCTCACTTTCCTGTGGGTTACTTCTCTAATATCCTTCAAAAATTCCTTCAAGCCTTAATACGTTTTTGAAGACTAACAATGGGCATCAGAGTTGCATCTGACTCTGAATAATAGTAGTAATAGTACGATTAACTGAAACTACATCCAAATACCTTTTAATCACAAAGTGCAGCTTTAGTATTTAGATTCAGCAAGAGAACTTCTTCTGAAACTCAAACTCAAACTTGATTCTCCTCTTAAATTTGGTACCGAAATTCAGCAAATATTTCCGTGTGGAAACTGAAAATTCTTAGTCTTTCGGACAAATTAAGTGCACCGAGTTCTAAAGATTCGATCACTTGCTTGCTTACATGTTCGATGAACAAAATAGTTCAAATCTAGCTACATCACTGAACCGGAGTGAGGTTGGTGGCGCTGATGTTAAAGTAGGGGGTGGGTGAAGTGGCTGGTGTTGGCAGTGATAAAATTGGGAAGAGCTTACATAAAATTGTTTTGAGAGGAGAAATCATTATGCTCATTGAACTGGTAGGAAGTTCGGTTCTTCCACCACCACCAGATTCCCATACAAAGCCACTTTGACATCTATAAGAAACCATTATTAATGGATTTTGTTGTTTCACACTGATCTTGAGTTACTATTTCAGCAGATATGGAGAACTTAGAACTAAATACAAAGATGAAAACTGACAGCCCCTTCTTGTATGGAATTCAGATCTAAGAAAAAGGGGAAGTAGAAGGGCGGCGTAGAAACCCGCTTAGGGTTTTCAAGGAACACTACTTACTCACTGATATGAGTAGAAGAGATTTCAACCAGAGATTTTTCTTTGTATAGACTGAAACCCTAAAAAATGGTTTATCTCTCTGTACAGAAAACTTTAACTTACACCCTGTTTACATCAGAAATTTTTCTCCAGTAAATATAAAGGTTTATGTCCCAAGGTAATTTAATTTTAGTTGGCTAGGAGCCATAGCACAATGTAACTACTAATTATGCAGTAAGAAGTTAAAATGTTCCCCAAGGTATCTGCATCAACTAGCTAGGGGTTGTGCCATTTGGTGTATGTTGAACACTGAAAAAGCAATCGAAGAAAACACCTCTAGCAAAAGATTTATATGCCAAAAAAAATCAAGAAAGAAAATCCAAACAAAAAATTTGAATTTGATTTACCAAACTAGAACGCCCCTCTCAGTACCCGGAGTGTGTTGGACGACCAACCACCTTTGGAAGTGTAGTTTGTGTTGTTCATTAGCCGTAATCTAGTAGTAAAACACCACTTTGTCGATTTTGTCATATTTATTTGTGGGATTTGCATCACCGGCCAAATTCCCAAATAAAACACCTCTTCAACCGAAGGCCCATATGTATCTTCTTGTTCACCTAAAAAAATTATGAAGCTAAGCAGTTGGAGTGTAGCAAAATTTTACCTAGGGTTTTTAGGGGCCACTCAAAAGAAATTAGGGGCCAACAATAAAACAAAATAGGAAAATCCAAACCTAAATTAAGTTCACCCCTTATCAGCTTATCTCTTTTTTCGTAATGACAAAATTTCCCTTCAATAATCTGAAATTAAACATGAATTCGGTAGTTAGTGTACATTTAGTTATTGTTAGCAAAATTATTTGAAGTTTTTAGTTGGTGCCCAGCTTGTCGCACGGCTGCCAACTAAAAATTATTCTGTGTAATTTTTAAAGGAAAAAATATTCTATATATATTTTATTTTTTTTCTAATTTTTTTCCTACCATAATCGGTAGTAAATTGTGATGATTTAACTTTCGAATATATAGTGTCCCAAAAATGAGATTTTTCCAAAATCCTTCAATTTTTGAATTTTGGTACTACCATAATCGGTAGTAAATTTAATTTCCGAAGGAATATTGGCCACAAAATGAAATTTTGCCAAAATCCGTTTATTTTCTAATTTTGATACTACCACAATTGGTAGTAAATTATGTTACTTTAATATCCAAATATATTTAATTTTCGAATTTTGTTACTAACAGAATCAGTAGTAAATTTAACTTCCGAATGTATACTAGCCCCGAAATGAGTTTTTGAAAAAAACCTTAATTTTACGAATTTTGGAATTATAACAATCGGAAGTAAGTTAGTGAATTTAACTTCCGATTATATAGTGGCATTTTGAAATGAGAATTACCATATTCGGTAGTATTTTAAGTTAATTAAACTTCCGATTACATACTGGCCCCAAAATGAGTTTTTGAAAAAAAACCTTAATTTTTTCAAATTTTGGAATTATAACAATCGGAAGTAAAGTAAGTCAACCTAACTTCCGATTATATAAACGGCACTTTGAAATGAGAATTACCCATATTCGGTAGTATTTTAAGTTAATTAAACTTCTAAATATATACTGGCCCCAAAATGAGTTTTTGAAAAAAGACCTTAATTTTTCAAATTTTGGAATATAACAATCGGAAGTAAGGAAAGTGAACTTAACTTCGGATTATATAGTGGAATTTCGAAATGAGAATTACCCATATTCGGTAGTATTTTAAGTTCATTAAACTTCCGATTACATACCAGCCCCAAAATGAGTTTTTGAAAAAATTCTTCAATTTTCGAATTTTGGTACTATCATAATCGGTAGTAATTGAGTTCATTATCTACCGATTGTATTTAATTTTTAGAAAAATTGAACTTTATGAATCAAGAATAATCGATAGATAACAATCATTTTATATACCGATTCTAGTTGATGTTCATCATTTCTTAAGTACATTATCCATAATCGATAAGTAAAATAGATTTTTATCTACCAATTATGTTCCTGCTACTGCAAATCCTAGAATTCTTAGGGCCACTCTATATTAGGAAGTTAAATACTCTATATTGCGTTTAGCAGGCTCTTCGAAAGTAAAAGGAAACATCCCAATTTTTCCAGAAAATATTTCATTGTTATTAAAATCATACCTTGGACGAGCAACTACAGCCAAGAACATGACCTTTGTGATAAAGCGCTTGCTTTTACAACTACGCAAAGGTTCATCTTCTTCCGGAAGGAGATAATATTTCTGCGACTCTTTGGTACAATAAAACCAGTTTTCATCAATGTGTACGTGATTGTACATGCTTTGGAACATCGGCTTACTAGGAAAACTATAATCTTCTAGTAGCATTGATAGACAAAAACGAAGCCTAGCAATTTTATTGGCATCGGTTAACGCTGGCTTCACCGCGTTTTAATATGGTCGGATGGCACCTTCTTTGACTCTTTTATGCAGTGTTGACTTAGCCATATTCGCCGCAGCTGCCACAGATCGAATGCATGTGCGTTTGCGTAAAGGTATTGCAGAGATCATGTTTGGATCAATTTCAACACGTTTACGACCAACTCGTCCAGTTTTCTTATGAGACACATCAACCAAAGATCCATCAATCATACCTTCTTTTGCTTGCAGCCAAATCCGACGAATAGTTCTTGAGGTCACTGAAAACTGAGCAGCAACCTTAGCACTTGTACCGTACTTCAGTTTTCCATCTACACTTTGTTTGAGAAGAATCTCATAAATTGCTTGACGTTGACTGTTGGATATAGTTTTGCAATTTGCTGATTCCATTATCCTGGTTTTAAACAAAGAAAAATTAAGCAAATGTCAAACCAAAGAAAAATGAGATAAGTACTTATAAATCATTGAGTATTTTACTTACCTCAAGGAGAGAAAGAACGAGAGCGAGAGATTTCAAGGTTGCAAAATACTCCATTGTTAAAGAAAAAGAATTTAAAGAGGAAATCTGGAATTTCCATTGTTAGAGTAATTTCAAAGAGGAAATAAACTACAGCAGATTTTCAATTTGTTTTCCCTCTCAACCAAAATTTCAATGTTCCCTCTAAATTTGTCATTGGTTTTGGCCTCAAAAATTTCATGGCAGGAAGCCATAAAATGTTGGAGGGAATAGAATATTTTTTGAACTGCACATCATTTAGATTTTCAATTGTCAAATTGTAATTCACCTGCAACCAGCTTCACACGGCTAAATGGCTGCTAGTTAGATTATCTCGTTTTATCTACAAGATAAACAACAATATTCAGTGACAACCTGGAAAAGGGCATGACAAATCTAGAAGCATTAGTGGACAACTAAACCGAAATCTCAACACACTTCGTTATAAGAAGCGAGAACCAGTCATAGTGATTCCTGAGACCTGTCCCTTACAAGTTCTGTCAGAGCAAGTCAGTTTATCCTCAAAGTTCACTTGAACCAGTCGAAAACAGTACCCGCAGTAATATTGGTAGTACTGTATTATCAATGCAAGGATATTACCCTATACAAGCAACATCTGGGATGGTGATTATACAAAAAGTGATTTGCATTGCGCTGAGATACAAACACTGATTTAGATAACAAATTGGTACTAACTTTATTACTGCTAATGAACCAAATGAAAATTAAAACATGAGATAACCAAAACAAACTCTAACACATAACAAATCTAGAAAACCAAACAAAAATTAAAACATGAAAATACTCCAGCTTCCAAAGGTTACTGATTGAGGTAGTTTCGAGCATCATCTATGATCTCGGCAGCACATTCAAGTTGAATGGGTAGATTACCATTTCCAATATGTGGCACCCTATATTTATTTCCTTCGAGCACTCTCATAGTCTCAATCAAGCAAGCTTGGAATCCATATAGTTCCTCATATAAAATATAGTTGGATTTTGTTCCTCATACAAATACAGAAGAGAATATTTATTTTTTTTCCTTTTCAAAGATTTATTGAGGTTTCAATGTTTCATCATACATGCATGTAATTACCTACTACCAATAGATCTTTCTGATAAGGATAGCACATTTCTTTCCAATGCAATATATTTAATTAACACTTGGTTTTCATCAACACTTGTACTATAACAAGAAACTGAAATATATGTAATTACGGAATTGCTGTTTCCATTAGGGGTGGGACTTGGGTTGGGTCAACCCACCCAACCCATGCCCAACCCGAACGTTGGGCGGACATGGGAAACGTATTTCAAAACTTTGGGAAAGCTTGGCATAATTTTATGAACCCGAGTTAAATTTGGGAAAGCATGGGCATAAATATTTCTAACTCAAACAACCCGCCCAACCCGAAGAGCTATTTATAAGATATTCTTTATAACAAGCCTCTAACCCGGTGCATACGCACGGTAAGTGTGTAATTTGTTGTGCGTAAATTTCTTAACAATTGATTTATTTTGGTTTATTTTGTAAATTGCTGAGATAGATGATATAGATTACGCACCTGCCCGAACTTTGCCGAATGTTTTTTCTTCTCACAAGGCCTTTCTTGGTTGATTTAACTTAGTCTTGAATAACCTTGAGACAGTATCAGGTCCGTCTTCTGTTCTCTGTCTTGTCATCAAATTTAGAGATTGTTTAATTTACGTCCTCATGGGTCTTATGAAGTAATGCATAGAGTCCCTATATCTAAATATGGCTATTTGCATTATGCTAGTGTCTTAACATGTATGCGACTGCCTTTCAGTAAGCGAATAAGGGTAACACAATCCATTTTTCCAATAGACTCAGGTGATATGTCTGCATGAATTCTTGCTAATTCCATTCCTTGTAACTAAAGCAATCTGACACTGTTGGTGAGTTATATTGGCCCATTTTTTTCCGGTTGCAATGCTTATCACTTTAACTGGCACCCTTTCAAATTCTTGATGGCTATCAATTTGCCATTCTGAATCATTGAGCAAGATGATTATTTTCATGTAGAGACCGCTGATGACATCTTTATACAACTGGTTTCCCTTGGTTTTCAATATCCTGTATGGTTGTGCAAATATATATAAGAGAATTGTTTTCCAGTTATGTATGCACCTTTTGGAATCATGATCAATTTCCATTTCAACATCTATCATGAACTGATTGGTATGTGTTCGGTTGACTTGGGAAGTTGGTAGTGATTCTTCTAAGGGAGTTTTACTTATAATCCTTTCGTTCTGGTGAACAACATGATGAGAAAATGGGTGGTGAACGTTTCCTTGTGTTTGTGCCTCTTGTTCCGAAAAGATAGTCTGAAAATAAAAAATGGAACGTTTCGTTGGACATCAAATCGCAGACATGATTGAAACACTGATCAAACATGATTGAAACACTGCAGACATGATTGAAACAATACAAAAACAATTTCTTTCCTCATTTTTTCTACTGATTTTGAAAATCAAATCTTAATTAAAATGAATACTATAGGAGACGTACCATATATCTGGCTGCACTTCTTCTACGTCGCAAAGAATAAATACTTTGGGTATTTGATCATCATTGTGCATCTTCGTCAAATCTTAATCTTAATTGGGTATTTTTGCTTTGAAAAGCTTTCATTACACTTCAAAATTTCCTGCACCGAAAAGTATCACCAATTTTCAAGACCCTTTGGTCGTGAAGTGTGAGAGGCTTTTGCGTAAAATATGATAGAAAGAATCAATAAGGATCCTATCGTATCCATTGATTGATCCTATCGAAACTGTTTTGTTTGAAACTTGGGAACGTAACTCAATCAAACGGTTTCTGTACCAAACCCCCCAAACTTGAAAAGACATGTACCTTTGTAACTGAATTTGCAATATTTAATTCTTCATCATAATCCACTTTTCCAGGTTAAATCATCACTGTGTCGTCCTTTTGTGGTTCTGACAAAAATAGTCTCCCATTTTGTCATTTCATTTCTCCTTTTTTCTTTCTGGCGAAATACTTATTTAATGCATCGACTTTGAGAATTCTTGAACCAGTTGAGTAGTGGTTTTTTCTGTTTTGCTTACACTATATTACTCACTTTGGTGGTTATGCTAAATAAACGGTGAAATGGTTTCCGTTTTCCAATATGGCAACTTTTGGTGGTGAATGGTTATGTTAAAACTGCGATTGCTGAACAAAAAAGGAAAAAAAGGAAAAAAAACTTCTGCCTTATGAATGGTTACTGACCTTTTATGAATTTGTGTTTTTGAAAGGTCGTGTCTTTTTCGTTTCCTTCTTGTGTGGAAAGTTGCTAGTGACTGTTGGAGTTGCCCATTAGAGTTGCAATGGTGATAGATGGTGTAGCCAATTAGATATTGATGACGTGGAAAGTTAAGGCTGATGTGGCATCACCAAATGAAGGAGTGATTATGGCGTTGACATGTGGCAATTTGGGGTCCCTAATTATAAAGAAAGATTAGTATTATCATCTATTTAGAGAAATTTTAGATATTATCTTCAAATCTATTAATCAAAATATAAATTATATCTATCTTATTAATCATTCGATATGAAAAGAGTTTATATTATTGTAAATAATATTTAGTTATTTGGAAATTTAAAATCAATGGAGCAATTAAATCTTATTATTACTAAATTTATTATTATGACATTAACAAACTTGTATGTCTAGTGGAACTTGGGCCAACCCGAGGAACCCGGGGAACATAACTTGGGCGGACTTGGGCAACACCTAAATGGGTTCCACGAGTTCGATGGGCAATCTGGGAAAAGAATTCCTAGCTCGGGTCTGCCTTGGCCAAGCCTTCTAACCCGCCCAACCAACCCAAGTCCCACCCCCAGTTTCCATATACCTCAGACATTGTAGGTTTGGTGTTAAGAACAACTGATTTTTATTTGACTGTTGAAAATATCCAGAGGAACACACTCCAAAGTCAAATTTGACTCTCCTATTTATTTTAGATTTGGTGTCGAAAAGGTTTACTTGTATCTTCCTCCGCAACATGATCAACTACCTAATCAAGCAGATGTGACAAAGTTTTATAAACAAAAATATACGAATCCAACCGCATCACCAAAATGAAATTTGATTCCTACCCTTGAAGGAAAGTGAACTTGTTGGTCTTTCAGATAACTTGTTATAATTCAAAATGAAATTCAGAAATTAATGTTACATCATGATTGTTACATTATCAAAACCTTATATTGTACTGTTTCCAAGTTCAGTTTTCAATGATAAAAATATAGATATGCTAAAACATCTTTGGAAATGAGATAACATTTGGACAGGCTAACAAATCCATGAGATGGACAAAAGCCAACCAAAATAAAATTAGTCTCAGGTTTTAAGCATATGAATCGAATAGATAAAGTGAAGTTCATATCGGAATAACCAACACTTGCAGTGTAATGAAAACTGCGATTACCAATGCGCATCAAATGTCTGCAATACCCAAAAATTTAACCAAAGAAATCCTAACATGTTTTGAATTCTCTTCGTAGTTTAAGGTAAGCCCAGAACTCAAATATGGATATTCAAACAATGCTTAGATTCAAACAAAAGATGTAAATCAACAATACTTGCGGTATAATTTACAATAAAATTAAACAATAATGGTATTTAGAGTTTTACAGATATTTCTGTATACATTTTATGTTTAGATTAATCAACTTTTTCTATTTGACGGTTTACCAAGGGTTTGCCATAGGCGCATGGCGTGACTAGCTTGGGCTAGGTTCGGTTTTGGCTTGGCATGTGGGGCCAAGGGTTTTCCTTGGGCGTGCCTAGCTTTGGCTAGGTGCGTGACCAAGATAGGGTTTTGGGGGCAAAGGTCATTTGGTAACCTTAGACGGCCAGGATTTGCTCCTGGGATTGAAGGGCAACCATTGATTGTTGCACGCCTTCGTTATGATAGCCGCGTAGTGAAGGCCAGTATGGTGGCGCGACATGGGGCCATGGCGAGGTGCGTTTGGCATGGCACGGTAGGTATGGCTGGCATGATTTTCCATTGGCACAGAGGTGCGGCTAGAATGGTTGGCATGATTTGGCGCGATCGGTGTGGATGGCATAATTTGCCATTAGAACAGAGGTAAGGCTAGCATGGTTGGCATGCTTTGGCACGGTCGGTATGGATGGCATGATTTTCCATTGGCACACGTGGGGATTAGGGTTTGTCTTGTCATAACTGTAATTCGAAAAAGATACCCTGGTAATTATTTTAGAGACACGTTAAAGGTTTCAGTAAATGTTCCTAGTAAATGCTTGTTACTTTAAATGTTGTGACATCATTGTCTGCTAGGGTTTAGTGTTTTACGATTTTAACCCTAAGTTAAAAACTACTATCAACATTAAGTCCCCTTCTTAGCTCGGAACAGGTGCCTTGTTGCGAGGTAAGCATATGATGGTGACAGACAGGGACAGAATCGATGTGTAAATCATTGCAAAGATGGTCAGGAGAATATGACTAACCTTTTTGAATGGTAAAGAGAGTTTTGGCTTCCCGTGTTGGCTGCCCTGCGTAAGTTATACTGGGAATGCAGACCGTGGAGTGGTGAGATGAAATTTACCGGCTTGGTCTAGTCGTACATCTCCAAAGAAAAGGGGGCGCGGTCTTGGAAGGCGACGCAAGTGGACGGCTTGGCTCGAGTGGCTAAGAGGTGGCGTGGTCTTGGTAAGGAAAATGCGCGTGGATGATAGGGTTGCGTCAGTGGAGCAGGCGGCTTGGCATAGTGTGTACTTGGCAAGACGAGACATACACGGAGGGCTAGGCGTGGTAGGGCTGCGGAAATGGAGTGATGGCTTAGCAGAGGGGGTCACGACAATGTCATGGTAGAACATGCAAGGACGTCTATGCGTGGTGAGGGCCGCGATAATGGAGCGAATGGCTTGGCTTGGTGCGTCCATAACAAGGAGTGGTTTGGTGGGGTGAGACGTGCGCAGATGACCAGTAGCGGTGAGGATGTGACATGGCATAAACTGCTTTGTGATTTATCATCAAGGGCTTAGATTCCTTTTTCCTTATTTGACTCAACCATGAAGTTCCTATTCTCTTCAACCAAAAACGTTACGCCCATAAAAAGAGGAAAAGAGTTACTCTTTCTTCCTTTAGGGATTCCACAGTATTTACTCCTGGTGAAGTTGTGTCTTTAGAGTGATCGTTCGAATGTAAGTCCCTAGTTCTGGAGTGGTAGCGGCGGTGAGGCACAACCAAACCATGCATACCATTGGCATGGTGGCGCTAATATTTTGGCATGCCCTTGGCATGGTGTGGGCATAACCTAAGCACAAACTGTTGATGGCGGATTATTTCAAAAACTGAATATGTAGCGCTGGTAAGACTGGCACTGGCAAGGAAAGCGTGGATGTCTTGGGAGTGGAAGGGCTTTCTCTTGTGGGACCGATTGCTTTTCTTCATGCACGGCTTTACCATGGAATGATTTCCTTATTTAAAAATATTCTTCTAGAGGTAGGTAGCATCCGTAATCCTTTCATCTGGAACGCGAGGCGGAGGTGCTAGCATGGACTTGGCATGAAGGGGACCCATTAGCACTGACGGGCATGGAATGGGTGTGGGCCGCTCTGTAAAGAGATTAGCAAGGCATGAAGCTGGTAATGGGGCGCTTTGGAAGGGAAGCGCTTGCGGTTTAGGGTTTGACACGCCGAAACCCTAATTAGCGCCCTTTACTAGAATCGTTGTAGAATCTCGGATTTTGATGGTCCGCCCCTTTATCGGACACGAAAAAAAAATTCTGTATCTCCCCACACGGGAATATTTAGGTTTCGAGCTCTCTTGGGAGGTGACAATGGATCGACAGTGAAAATCAGGAAGAATTCAGGAGGGATGTTGCATGCTCGAGGTGGCACAGTCGCGCGCCAGTCACCTATTCCCGTTTATGGACCAATAAGGAATATTTATTCTGTTCAATCTCTAAAAACTCTGTCTGCATAAAAAGAGGTATTGACCCTCTTCTATTTTTTTGTTGTTCGTCTGGATCCATGTTTTCGTCTGCAGTGTCTCTTCCGTGGATTCCAAAAATTTACCAAAATTCCTATGTATTCTTGGGATGGATGGATGAAATGTATGCTGGAAAACAATCATGTCAAGGATAATTGGAGATTGTGGTTGCGTCTTCGGTCCATCCTCGACCTTAGGTTGTTCAATGGACCTTATGATCGTGATGATGATGTGTTGTTAGTGCTTGTATGGTCGAAAACTTATGGCGCCCCGGGATGAAATAGGGAGACATTTCATTTCCGATGCGCTTCTATGAAGTCTTGCGGGACTTTGTTCCAAGTTAATCCTTCAAAACATCTTCTGAATCTTGGACTATCGTATGGAATGGATGCGATGAGAAGTCCCCGGTCATACTTCGGTTTGATATGATGGCATGGATCAATACCTGAATGTAACCTTCCGGCGTTCTTTTTGAGTCTGGTGGAGGGGAGTGAAAGCGTTTCATGCTGGTAGTACCCATACGTAACCTTCTTTTATTACATTGCCTTGAATCCCTATCCACGGGATTTGATATAATCCTAACATACTCTTCTTGATGTGACACTGGGATGCTCAGAAATTACATGATGAAATATTCTGGATAGTGTAGGGTTTGGATCCTCCGCGGCCTCATAAAGTGTTGAAGGCTTCTTCTAGACAGAGAGGTGATGATATTCTTGCGATGCATCCTTGAAGAGTAGATGACCTTGTTGTGGATATGGACTTTTTGGTTAACTATGTCACATGAGGTTCAGGGATCACTTCTTATGCTTCAATTACACCTAGTTCATAGCATAATTAAAGCATAATAAGTCCAGCGACCACAATTAGATCATAGCACGAGAGGGTCAGTGACTGATTTTGGTTGAAGCTTAAGAGGTTGAGAACATACATTTTAGAATGTTCATATTTGGTTGCAAGAAGCTACTAGATCCAAACATTGATTATAAATTTATAAGTCAAAACTAGCAATTATATATATAGAGAAAAAAAATATGAAAACGAGAATCCTTACAAGTTCGTGTCAAATATTTGAATGAAAATTCAGTTAACAAAAACAAATTGAGGTCAAGAGTAAAAAATACTTGAAGTTCTTTTTCTTAATTCGATATCTGGAACTTGAAGCCTGAGATTAGAAGTCAGATGATTTGTGAACAGTTCATACTTTGGTTTGAGAGCCTTTGTTGCTGGCCCACCATCAACTCTGAATTCACTGAATCTACAAACATGTAAAGGCAATGTCAATTCATAACAAGCGCAACCCCATATTTTTTGTTAAAAGCATTAAAAGGTGAAGGATCCTATGTAAGACATGTATAGATCTCGGAAAGACAAGAAAATCAGCAGTAATAAAAACTAGAAATACCGCAGTCATAAAACAGGTTTATGCTCAGTGAATCTCCAATTGAATAAAAATCAGAACACATAAAAGGCAAGTATTTCTGCTGTCCCAACTAAAACGGTATGGTTTGATGTAATTATATGAGTTCACGACTGCAAATAACTATGCTAAAGAATATGAAAGGATTTTTACGATACGCAACAACTATTGTCTGCCACATAGCCAACCAATCACTCAACACATAAGAAACAACATAAAATTGGATCATGTTGAGACATGGTATACAAGGAAGTCTTAAAGGGGAAGCACATCACAGCTAAAAATAGAGTATACAAACACCTGACACCCCTAATAACCACATATAGTAGATTTTTCCTGAAATAAAGCTACTAAGAGCATGATGATGAATATATATTAATATACACTTCAACCAACAAATATATTCATATAATGTTCTCTTCCATGGTTAGTTTCCCTGGTTATACTACCAACAAATAAAAATGAACTGGAGATAAGTTACTCACATCACAATTATTCTCTGGTATCCCTTTGTTTCCAAAGAATCAAACGGTAGTTCATCTCTGGTAATTAGTTGCGCAAGAAACTCATCTCAACGGGGTTCCAATAAGTTGCACATAATTGTTCCTAGATATACATGACTACGAAGAAGATAAACAGCGTGAATTCTCTTGGTTTTCACAATAGGTCCACAAGAAGTAGTCTGCAAGCAACTCATCCTTTCTGATATTTTTAGTTCCACATATTCTATTCTCTCCCCATATGAACCTGTATAAAAAATACATACAAATCATTCATAAGTAGTCAAAGCCTACAAAGACGATAAAATGAAGATGCTCATCAAACATGTTCCATAATAATATAATGCTACTTTCATGAGAAGACAATTAGAATCCTGATATGCTATTCAAAGTAGCCAAGATGAATATTGCTCAACAGTTGAATCCAAGAATTACAACTATTAAGTATACACTCTAATCTCCAAATCCCTATTTGTTATTTGTCGAAGACACTTAGCCTATACCCAAATAGTTTGAACCATGCATATAAGTTGACTAACCCTAAATATACCTACTGAAAAACTTCTAATCTTTACAAGGCTTTAGAAATTAGTCCCAAATTGAGCAAACAGCTCATATACGATCCAAAATTGGAGATAAAATGTGTCAATGGAGAAAACCATCTGACTAAAACTAACAATGAGATTTGCAATTAAACCCAACAAAACAAAATTTAGGATATGAATTTGCTATAAACCCCACAGTTCAAATTCAAAGTAACCAAGATGAACATGCCTCAAGAGATGAATGATGCCGAGTTCCAAGGGGGTTGGAAATTATCAACATTTCCAAACTGAAAAAAGGGGTAATGATTTAGATATTAACCTGAGCAATCCACACATGATATCGCAATCCATTTTTGTACATGATATTTCCGGGGAGTAGTATGAAAATTTGTTCTCGCCTCTTACATACCACATATGCTTCATTCATTTTCCTTTCCATAGTATTCTGTCACACCTGCATTGCGCAACCAAAAAAGATCAGCTTCCTCTAAACAACCATTATGTAAACTAACTAGATGGCTTAGACACACGCATGTTGGACTTGAACGCGAAGACTAAGTATTGTAGAATGAGAAGAGGAGAAGAAATTTACCATGTAGGTGTCCTTCACATCTTTTTTGATTTGGATGTCTGGTTTTGGGCAACGTACTGATCAGAATTATCAAGGTATTTGTAAGTAGGGGCAAAACTTATGCTTCCTTCTTCCGATCCTTTGAACACCGGGCCAGCTCTTTGTTCTATCATGAGCTGCACACTAATTCTAACCAATTACTCAAAAAGCATACAAAATCTAATGTCACAAAACCACAAATTTACTCTATTCCAATTTTATGTTATAGGTCTCTCACCTTGTCTTTATTGAGAAGTATTTCCCAATCTTTATTTTTCAAAGTTTATCAAAGAAACTAAGCTCGCTCAAACATCGACCATGTCATTCTCCTCCACAAAAAGAACAAAATTTGCATAGACAACTTACTCATGTTCTAAAATTCTAACAGGGGAAGGTGTGAAGCAAATGCCCCATCTCTCATTTCATTAGCATCTTTTCTATCTCGAATGTAAACAGTAATTTGATAACTTCCATTTATCCTCGACATTTCTCCAGCTGAAACTAGAAGATTCAGTGCATGAGAGAAGGCAAGTCTAGTAGCTCGTTTGGAGTGGCCTTTTCAGTTTTCTTTTAACCTGCAAGAAACAAAGATAACAATCACCAGAAGGAAACATATAATTGCTTTTATAACTAGCCATGAAATGGCTGTTTCTTAACCAATTACAATAATAACTACAGTCATACCTCATCCCAATATATGTAGTATGCAGTAAGAGTGAGAGAAATTGTACCTTTAGCTCCTTGATGAAGTGAAAAAAATCCCCAAAATCCAACATACACAAAAAATTAACAAAACAAAGTCAGAAAATCACTAAATGTTTAACAACATTACTAAAGTAAGAAAAAACTGAATCAAAACATCAAAAACAAGTACAAGGATTAAGGAAGCAAGAGTGAAAAATCAAAAATCCCCAAATTGAATTCACTAAATTGAATCAAAAATCCCCAAATTGAATCCAGTAAATTGGATCAAAAATCCCCAAAATCCAACATATACAGACAAAGATTAACAAAATCAAAGTTTGTAAACCACCCAATCCAACTAAATCGAATCTAGAGCCAAATTGAATCTTGGGAAAAAATAAGAAAAAACAAATAAATGAATTGCAGAACGTAACTAAAATAAAAAACCAAACCCTAAGTAGTAATTAATAATTACTTACAAATTGATTCTTAGTGTTACCTTTCATTGTTGGTTTGTTGCGGGTGATTTTATTTACAAACAGATTCTACGATGAGTCTGAGAGGAAGAGAAGGGGGCAAGAGGCTAAACTGAAGAGAAGTGAAGCGAAAAAAATAAGTGAAAGCGAGGGCCGATTAGGGTTAGGTATTATATATTGTTACTTCAATGGTCGTTCTTCCAAGCACCAAGCAACTTCACCCTATGTTCATCACAATGAGAAAATTTGAGAATCATGTATTCGGTTTTGTTGTCAACCTTCGACACGAAAAAAAATCCAAAAAAAAAAATTAATAAATTTAGGACATTGTTATTGACATTCTGATATAAAAAAATCTAAAAAATATATAAGAATGAATCGGGAAAATGAGGAATGAAGGTAATTAAGGATAGTAAAACAACATCAATGTATTTAGAGCTCCATAGAAAATTGTGATTGAGACTATATGAGGTGATTGAGAAGAATATAAAGTTTCTAGCTTAAAATTTAGTTCAACGGCATACAAACCATGAACCCTCAATGTCCGAAGTGGTTTTTAACTCCAATATAATTTTTGCAGGATTTATCATAGAAACTCATAAAGAAGGAGCGGTTCAACGGCATACCAACCATTGAAACTCGTAAATATGGAGCTCATGTGTCAATTCTGGCTTCAAATGTGGTTCAACGACATACAAACCATGAACCCTCGGTTTTCAAAGTGGTTATAACTCCAAATTTAGCAGGATATATTGTATAAACTCATGTGTCCCTTCTAACTTCAAATGTGGCTCAATGGCATACAAACCATGAACCCTCAGTGTCTAAAGTGATTTTAATTCCATATTTAATATGATATATCATAGAAACTCGTAAAGACAGAGCTCATGTGTCACTTCTATCGGGATATCCTCTGAAACCTTAAACACAACATTTTTTAGAAACTTATTGTATAGCTAGACGAATTTTCCATGAAATATAGCAATAAAAAAAAATCAGGAGCCTTCTAACCTAAGTTGGTGCTAATATAGAGTGACTACCATGTTGATGTCTCCAAATAAGTTGAGGCTCCAGCTATTAGTAGATATTTTCATTCGCAAGGAATTTGTAGATAGACAACACTATCGACTAAAAGAAAATTAGTCGCTACATTCGTTGTGGCCGAACCTAAATAGCTTCAAGCTTATCCAAGTAGTCGCTCCAATTAAGTTGTACGACACGTCTATAAAACTCGATTTACATGTTTCCATCTTATATGGTGGTCAATGGGTTGACCATGATAAAGACATCACCATTGTGCATCCCTCAAGAGAATAGAGGTTGAAGCTCTGGATGTCCATGGTCATTTCATCTATCGATCAAGTGCTTTCCGTTGAGTGAAGATGGTTGATGGGTTTGGGAACGTTGAAACGACTTCCCTCTACGGTTACCATGTTGAAAGGCCGCGCACGCTTTCCCTCAAGAGAATAGCCCCAGTTTCATCTATGATCGGTTGTGGGGGTGAAAATATGTCTTGAAGCTATGCTTGGAGAAATATATAATATCACATAACTGTTTCACCATATACTGTATGACTTTGTAGGCGAAGTTCCCATCGTGCGGGTCCTGACGGGAGAAGGGTCTTCGTGAACTCAGGAAGGTTGTTGATTTCCTTTATTTTCAATTTTGGAGAAGTCTTTCCTGATCTTTACGTGTGATGAAATTGGATTTCTTATCCCCTTCTACTGGGCGTTCAAGAGCAACGAGAGCCTCTTTATCTATAAACACATGTCCTGCTAAAGTATCTTTTGTCTTTTCATCAAATCAACTGTGATAAAAGGAGGTCGGCTTCTTCGGGATCTTCTAGTATCTTGGCCTTATGGTGGAGTAGCGTCTCCGGTGATGGTTGGAGCTTCCATACTTGAAGAACCATTGGGGTGGCGGAAGTGGCACTGGTTTTGGTGATCGTAAGTGTATCATGCAGAGATGACATGGTTTTGATCACGAAGTTCTGGATCCATGGCGCTATTTCGAAGGGAGAGGATGGTGCTGGAAGGGAGCAAGATGTTAGCGATGGAAGGATGCAAACTGTTAGCTCAAAGTGTGGTATTACGGCTGGCATGCACGCCGCGGCATGTGCATCTGGTTGGCGTGTCTAGGAAGCGCGTTTGGCAAGCGAGTCTGGTAAGCGCGTCTGGCAAGTGTGTATGGTAAGCGCATCCGGGAAGCGCGTCTGGTAAGCACGTCTAGGAAGCGCGTCTGGAAAGGGAGTCTGGTAAGCGCATCTAGTTAGCGTTGGATCGGCTTGGAATGGGAACTGGCTTGGCGTGGACGCTGATTTTGCATGGACGCTGTCTTGGACTTTGTTACTACGTGGACCGTTGGCTTGACATGGAGCGAACCGTTGGCTTGGCACGGTGTTGGCTTGACACGACACTGGCTTGGACTTTGGTATATCATGGAATATTGGTTGGGCATGGCGCGAACCGTTGGCTTGGCACGATGTTGGCTTGGACTTCGGTACAGCATGGACCGTTAGCTAGACATCGTGCGAACCTTTGGCTTGGCACGGTGCTGGATTGACATGACGCTGGCTTGGCATGGCGCTGGCTTGTTCTTGCGGGCCCAGTTGCCTCTTCCCATACCTATCTCGAACAGGAAATCCTTTCCTTAATCAAATTCCAAAAAGTGTTATGCTTATGAAATGGGTTGGCTCCCCTTTTTATCTCGTATATTTGTTATCACGTCCTGGTGTTAGTGGTACCGTGGGAGCAATAAAGTTGGCAAGCATATTACAGCTATTTACTCCAGCATTTCTCTTTCAATTCGTTCTCTTGTTTTCTTGTGTGGTGCAAACCCTAGCCATAGGTATGCCTTCCATAAGTCTGTAGAAATATTTTTCTTCTGAACTGGTGTAAACCCTGGCCATAGGTATGCCTTTCTTGTAGAATAGTGACGGATAATTATTATGTAAAGTACGGGTAGGTGACTATATTTTATTTTATTTTGAAAGGAAAACAAATTTGTTTATAGTTTTTGACTTCTTGGATTTCTTGGGTTGATAGATAAATGTTACCTTGACGGTTTGGGTTATATATTTTTTTGAATAAAATGTTTAAAATTGAATTGTCTTTGGCTATGAATGAAAGTGACACAGACGTCCCAGGAAAACCATGGAACCGTGTGTTGGTAGATGTCATAATATGAAACATGACTATAGGTTTTATCAAAACTTTGAAAAAGCAAACCACGTATTTTTGTCTAGATAAGACTTACTCGGTTTCTCAGGTATTCTGATGAGAATAAACTTTCTGGGTGCAAGACCAAGTTTTTTTTCCCAAGAAACATGGTCATGGGAAGTCCCCAGTCTACCGATTCGTTGCTGAGTTGTCTGATAATTGTGTCGTTAATCCCTGGGCGGATCATTTTGCTTCTAGCCTCTGAGAAGTCCTCAGTCGTCCCTTTTCGTGTCATGACTGATAATCGAGCCGTCGAGTCGAACTTTATCTTCGGAGTTACTGTAGTCAGAAGGTGATGTAACAACGTTATTGGTAAATACATTAACATCAGGGATGTGCTCTGTGCTAGTATTCTCGGCAGCCGCTCCAGACCTGAGTTCCGCCATATTGGGATTGACATTCGGGAAATGAAATCAGGAGTTGGAGTTTATATTGTAACCGATAGATCTATCCTCCCATTGTGGTTTCCAATTGTTTTTAGGTGAAAATGGTTTCTACTGATTTCGGTAATTGTGAGTGTGCAAGTTAGAAACAATTTAAACCCTAAACAATGTACTGCAACAGAGTACTTTAGATTCGAGAGATCAATATGTACAAGTCCGGCCTAAACCAAGAAATGGCCATTCCAGACTTGATTCGGTCACAAACTGGAGGAGAATGGGTTGGTTTTGGAGAGGAAAGCAAGGAAAGTGGTGAGACAAGAATAGTTTATTCTGGAAGAGTAGTTGGGTTACTACGACTTGTTATCAGAAAAGTGAGAGAGCTAACAAGGTGAGCTAGCAAGTAAGTATTTCTGAGTGTTGTATCTCCCGTATGAACTTATTGTTCAATGGAAATAGGTAAGACCTATTTATACAAGTCGGAGTAAAAACGTACCCTGGTCTCATTAAGGAGTGGGGAAGTAAATGGGATGAGGTGGTAACCGTATGCATGGAATTGATGTTCCATAAAGTGGTTAATGCATGAAACTTGTTTTCATGAAACTGCTAACTTTATGGAATTGATGTACCATAAAGTTGTTAACGCATGTGCTTTATGTCCCATGAACGTTTCACACATAACTTCCCATATTTACTAACCACTTCACCCTTATGACGGGCGTAGTGTACTCCGAACGCTGTAAACCTCCAAACCAATACCCAAAGAGGATCCCCCAGTTTGTGTTGATGTCTTGAATGTTTTTGGAAAACATGTAGCATGTTGTTGTGGCTTGGCAAGTAAAACCCGGGAAACTTGCTAGCCTGGTGACCTTCGACGGTCGAGATTTTACATCTTGAGAGGAGGGGCAACCGTTGATCATTGCACACCTTTGTTTTGGTAGATGCGTAGTGAGGGACTATGTGGTGGCATGTCTAGGTTTACATGGAAAGGTTTGGCGTGGACAAACTTAGGCTTTCGGGCCAAAGGTTATCATGTGTCGTCTAGTAATCTTGGATGGATAGGATTTTCTCCTGGGATTGAAGGGAAACCGTTCATTATTAAACTCCTTTATTTTGGTGGATATGTAGGTAAGGCCAGCATGGTGGCACATCTAGGTGCGTTTGGCATGTGGGTCCAAGGGCTTGGCAAGTCATTTTCACATGGTACGGGTAGCATGGCTAGGGCCAAGGCGCGGTGCGGTTTGGCTTGGCATGGGTGTGACCAAGCTAGGGTTTTGGTTCAAAGGTTACCATGTGTTTTCTGGTAACCTTGGACTACTAGGATTTTCTCCTAAGATGGAAGGGTGGCCGTTGATGGCCTCATGCCTTTGTTTTAGAAAACCTAATTAGTGACCTTTACTAGAATCGTTGTAGAATTTTAGTACGGACTCGGATTTTGACGGTCCGCCCCTCAAATCGACCGAAAAAGAATTTCCTATCTCTTCGATTGGGGATATTTAGGTTTTCAACTCATTCTGGAGGTGAAAACAGCCCAAAAATAAAACTCATGAAGAATTCAGGAGGGATGGAGGGATGGAGGCATGGCCAGGCTAGGATTTTGTGTCAAAGGTTACCATGCGTTATCTGGTAACCTTGGACGGTTAGGATTTGCTCATATTGATTGAAGGGCGACTGTTGATTGTCGCACGCCTTCGTTTTGGTAGCCGCATAAGGAAAGCCAAGCATGGTGGTGCGGCTAGGTAGGCATGGAGCCATGGCAAGGTGCGTTTGGCATAACGAGGTAGGTGTGTCTAGGTCCAAGGCAAGGGCGTTTGGCTTGGCATGATGTGACTAGCGTGGCTTGGGATAAGGCAAAGTGCGTTCATCATGGCGCGGCTAGCTTGGCTAGGTTTGGTTTGGCTTGACATGGGGCCAAGGTTTTGCCATGGGCGCATGGCATGGATAGGGCCAAGGCAAGGGAATTTTTCTTGGCATGACATGGCTAGCATGGATAGGGCCAAGGAAAAGTACGTTTGGAATGGCGCGGCTAGCTTGGCTAGGTTTGGTTTGGCTTGGAATGTGGGGCCAAGGGTTTGCCATGGGCGCATGGAATTGCTAGGGCCAAGGCAATGGTGTTTGGCTTGGCATGACATGACTAGCATGGCTAGGGCCAAGGCAAAGTGCGTTTGGCATGGCGCGGCTAGTTTGGCTATGTTTGGTTTTGGCTTGGCATGTGGGGCCAAGGGTTTTCCATAGGCGCATGGCGTGACTAGCTTGTGATAGGTTCGGTTTGTCTTGGCATGTGGGGCAAAGGGTTTTCCATGGGCGCATGGCATGTCTAGGGCCAAGGCAAGGGCGTTTGGCTTGGCATGACGTGACTAGCATGGCTAGGGACAATGCAAAGTGTGTTTGGCATGGCCCGACTATCTTGGCTAGGTTTGGTTTTGGATTGGCATGTGGGGCCAAGGGTTTTCCATAGGCGCATGATGTGACTAGCTTGGGCTAGGTGCAGTTTTATCTTGGCATGTGGGGCCAAGGGTTTACCATAGGCGCATGGCGTGACTCGCTTGGGATAGGTTGGTTTTGGATTTGCATGTGGGGCCAAGGGTTTTCCTTGGGCGTGTCTAGCTTTGGTTAGGTGCGTGACCAAGCTAGGGTTTTGGGGGCAAAGGTCGTTTGGTAACCTTAGACGGCCAGGATTTGCTCCTGGGATTGAAGGGAAACCGTTGATTTTTGCATGCCTTCGTTTTGATATCCGCGTAGTGAAGGCCAGTATGGTGGTGCGACATGGGGCCATGGCGAGGTGTATTTGGCATGGCGTGGTAGGTGTGGATGGCATGATTTTCCATTGGCACGGAGGTGCGGCTAGCATGGTTGGCATGCTTTGGAGAGGTCGGTGTGGCTGGCATGATTTTCCATTGGCACAGAGGTGCGGCTAGCATGGTTGGCATGCGTTGGCGCGGTCGGTGTGGCTGGCATGATTTTCCATTGGCACATGTGGGGATTAGGGTTTGTCTTGTTGTAACCCTAATTCGAAAAAGATACCCCGATAATTATTTCAGAGACACATTAAAGGTTTTAGTAAATGTCCCTAGTAAGTGCTTGTTACTTTAAATGTTGTGACATCACAGTCTGCTAGGGTTTAGTGTTTTACGACTTTAACCATAAGCTAAAAACCACCATCAACAGTAACCCATGTTGTTTTATTTTCCAATGAAACACCACTGGAAAATGTAAGTTTGTTTTTGTGTTTTTGTATCAATAAGTGGTGAAATCGCGCTACTTGGAGGGAAAGGGGGAAGAATTCGCGTTCGATGCAAGCTATCACTTCTTGGGAAAAAGAATCCCGGAGGATAACCCGTAATACTTGGATGTTGTAACGTCTTCGGAGGAAGAAGATTGATGGCTTTAGAAGTTTTTGAATAGGTTTTGTGGGTAGACCTCTTTGTAAACCCTCACGAGACTATAACTCGTCCACTAGGGTCCCCTAGGGGTTTAAAGGCTTGATGCATGTGCTAAATGCATCCTACAATAATAATGCAATGAATAGAAATTGGTAATGAAAGGAAACAATCGGTTTATATATGTCATATGTAAAATCCGATTGTAGAAATCGGATTATAAACATGTAAATGTTAACCGATTATAAATGTACTCTGTTCATTCATAAACACCAATCCAGAATCGTTTTCCAAGTGGATGAACATAAACCGATTCTGTGAACTGAAAAAAAAATCAAAATGTTTGATGTTTTGATGAACTCTCTAACATTAGTTAATCTCACATCCAAGACATAATTAACCCATAATACGATTAATTAATGCTAATTAACCAAGGGTAAAATAGGTACTTAGGTAATTATTTTAATAAGGGGTGGTGTGTAGTGATTTCTAGTGACCTATTTTATCATCTAGCTATAGGCCCCAATTAAGTCCTATAGGCTCCAATTTAGGAAGGTAAACCTGGAGCAAAATAATTATACTAAAAATTGCAAGAAAGAAGATCCTAAATTCCAAATAGGAATTTGGATGAGTATTATTGGGCTGAACAAGAACACACATGATGTCGAGGAAATTTCCTGGAGTGTCTAGTTTTTATTAGTTATTCCCGAAAATGTTATAATTTACCAAAAATGTTTTCAATAGTGTTTTTATTAATAAACTGGACAAAGTATACTATGTATTTATAGTCATGACATACCTTTGA
The DNA here is from genome assembly GCA_023529315.1 of Papaver bracteatum. Taxonomy (NCBI): domain Eukaryota; kingdom Viridiplantae; phylum Streptophyta; class Magnoliopsida; order Ranunculales; family Papaveraceae; genus Papaver; species Papaver bracteatum. The sequence goes on along the minus strand of JAJJWX010001087.1, from coordinate 283,971 downwards.
CAATGTGTACACAATAGAGGTTTTTGTACCTTAATTTCAGTCTTTCCGTCTGCTTCTGGTGAAAAATTAGGTCGACAGATGCGGTTGGTTGAGAAGGTGAAGATCATGGGATGAATCTGGGGTAGTTTTAATCATATTTTTTTGTGTACATAAAAGAAAAATGCTAATGTCTAATTTTGGAGTGTAGCAAAACTGCATTTTGAACTTTGGTTTGGAAACATATTTCTATCTGTATGAAGTCCCACTTATGTATCATTATGTGTTTATCTGATGCTTGAGTGGTAGTGCATTTTGAAATGTCGTACTATGTCGAAATCTGTCGATCTTAATTTAATCAGTCCCCTTGTTATTTCACTACCCAAGCAAATGCATTTTCCCACTATACTAGTAAAACTTCTTTGTGCGTATGCATACTACAAGAAAACTTGGTTTAAACGACCAAAATCTTAGCGAGAGAACAAAATTTTGGTCGCTTTAACAGTCAAGAAACCAAGTTTCCAACTCCCAGAAATTAAGGTTGCTACAGAAAATTTCCAAGTTGTGCATAGCAAGTATCATATTTGGTTAATAGCTATTTACTTCAATCTACCATAGACCAGCGATTCAAAATATGTTAGGTTGGTAAAATTTATCTCAGAAACCAAGTTCTAGCAATCACCAACTTCAGAAGAGAGAGTAAATTTTATTTTCAATCCAACGGTTTTAAATAGATATAATCTTACAGTTATAAATAAACATGAATTTTGTTACTAGAATCAAACAGCTTCTCCGCAATCAATCCACTTCACCTTTATCTGATTATCTACGAGAATCAAGCCTGGACCTAGTGGAGTCACCTTTGTATCATCATAAATCCAGACCAGCAGGCTTTGATAGTAGGTGGGTTTCCATTAAAAAGTCTAGTAATAATGTTAATGCAAGATGCAAAAGCACCACAACCACACATGTCTCAAGGACTGATAGCCATTACCAATAACTCCAATGGCTTCTTAATTATGGATTAATAGGATCCTCAAGATACGGAACAAATTGATTTCACAGCAAGGGAACAAGATCTCTACTAAGGCATCTAATGGGAATCATGGAGGAGATGCTAGGGGAGAAAACGTTAGGAGTCTAAAAGGTGAAGAGGTCATGTTATGAGTCTTTTCGCCTGTGATGCTCATATGTTAAAAAATGGGTCTATTATTTCTTCTTCTTTTTCTTTTTTGTGGTAAGTTTTTGAGTTCCTCTGTCGGTCATGGAGTGCGTAAATGTAAATTACTAGTTAAAGTCAATATCACCGATTAAACTTTAGGTTGTATGCATAGCAAACACTAAGGATTGTTTCAACTATACATATTGCTTTTGTCAGAGGCAATATCACAAACCTTTTATATGCCTGAGCACAAATATACTAAGTAGAGTTAATTGAAAATTCTAACACAAACCCAATATTAGTATTAACAATCGGAACAAGAATACAAAAATAAATTAGAAATCAATGATATATGAACGATCCAAATATGTGATTTCAATCAAAAGAAAAACTTTTGCTTCAGGAAGCATTGAATGAGTCAAAACTGGATGCTTTCTCTGTTCTTGGTAATTCGATAAATCATGCATCTGAAGAAAATTTTTCTCGTTCGAGGCTAGTTTGTTCAAATTAGTTACCAAACCAAATAATTGTTCCCATTAAATATACTCAATTCATTAAAATGAAAAAAAAATAAAAAATACTTGGAAGGTAAACAGCCAGAGATTTGATTATCTATGACCATCTCACTTTATATCTTAAACTAACAGATCTGGTATTTTCTTGAAGAAAGTTTTGTACTTATAAAATTGAAGTAAGAAAAATAAAGAAATGGATTTCTTTTTTCTATATCACTGTTAAATTCATGATCTAGGATTGAGCTAAAATGAAATAAATAAACACATATTGGTGGTAGCTAAGAGGTTTTTATAATGGTTGAAAAAATGAAACTGGAAATTTTTGGAGGTAATGAAAATTTGAAACCATTGAAAAATTTTGTTGCGCGAAAAAGTCCACCAAAAAACTTTTAAGTTCGAAAATGTAATTAATGGTGTTAATGCTCCCGCCTATTAAGGTGGCGATCCGTGTGATATTCTATGGCTCGGATTGAAAGAAATCGACAATGTGTTGGCAATCCATGTGAATGTTTTGTGTTTGCATCGATAAATAGAGTATGGTTTTTCATTGGCCAAAATGAAAATCATGCGGATCATGATGTTTGTGGTTGTGATTGAAAGAAATTTATAATGAGGTGGCGATCCATGTGATGTTGGTTTTCAAGTTTTCTATTGGCCAAAATGAATACCATATAAATCGTACTACAATAGAACTTCGATAAATTAATTATTTCGCTAAAATAATAAATTTTCTGGGCCCAAATAGGTTTGTACAAACTAAATTTTAACTCAATAAATTAATAACTTTAAAATAATAATTTTCTTCGGTCCCAAGACTATTAAGTTATCGAAGTTTTACTGTACTACTCGTGAATACCTATCTGAAAAGAACAAAAGTTCTATTCGTGAATTAGGTGATGTTCTTTTTAGTCGATCCAAAATTTGCATTAATCCCAATTTTACAATGTGATCAAAAAAACTGTTCCATAATTCTTAACTTGTTAAGTAATAACGAATTCGTGTTAATTTCTTATTAATTGACATTTTTGTAAGTGTGACATTGGTCATCGTGTATAATTAGCGAATTTTTCTGTTGTCAATCTTATTTCCTTTAATGGTATTCAGAAATTTTACATTACCGAGTCATTACATTTTTACGGATATTTATAGATAACCGAATAAAATGATGGAATCCATGAGAATTTATGTGAGTCTAGTGATATTGGGATTTATAGATAACCGAATAAAATGACCAATACTAGAATATGATCGAACAAAGTCCGTAATCCAGAATCAGATGAATTACAGATTTACATACGTCGATTCCAGTGATGTAGATATAATAATATTAAAAAAATGAAAAGAGGTTTACTTAATTATTCTTAAGAATTATGACGTTGAACTAATGATATATAATTATCTAGACATTGATATTCACCTATAAATAATCATAAAAAGAGATGAAATCAACAATACTAATCATATCTAATTATCATATCCTGTGTAGTAACTTCTGGTATAAATATTATCAATGCATATTTTGGTCCATACTGCTAGATATTGACCTCCATATGCATACCCTTTTGATCTGAGTTTGGGACTTCCTGACAATACAGATACCCAATATGCATACCCTTCTGATATGTCTTCACGAACTTCAAAGAGCACGTACGCACACAGGTATGCACACCTTTTGGATCCGATTTCACAACTGGCAAAGGTACCCATACTTAAATTTATCTACCTACTACCAAGTTGAATAACACGTACACATGACTACTAAAATTTTCAAGTTTATTACGGGGCGTCATGGTTTGTTAGAGGGGCGGCATTCTAATAGGACAAAAAGAGTCATTACATGATCATTCAAGGTGTCCCTTATAAAAAATGATGGAAAATAACAAATTAACCCTCACAATTGATAACCTAGTTTAGTGATGATAATTAAGTTTAATGTTAATAATTAATTTCACTTATATTAGCTCAAAATTAAAAAAAAAAAAGATTTTAGAGTTTAAAAAAAAAAGTTTGGAGATGGTAGAGATGTTTTGACCCAAAGTGAAAGTCAATATCAATCAATTGAAGAAATTAACCAACAAAGTAAAAACCCAGTGCCTGAAAATGACCATGTATACTTCTAAATTGTTACTCAAATACGTAAAAAATTCAATTTCTTACATTTTTAGAGCTAATTATGGTAGGCATTTTTATCGTAACCAACTGTAATTCATAGTCACAGTTAGTAAAAGATGAACTACTAACCGTAACTGGTTAAATTTGGGGAAAACCTAGTTGTAAAACCAGTTACGGTTGGTAACTAAATGTTCGATATTGTTCTGAACAGTGAACCATTAGTGTAAAGGTAAGACGAGACAACTCAAACGGTCATGAGTCATGAATGAAGGTGTTCCTTTTCCTGTTTTTACCCTGAACAAAGCAAAAGGCTCAGTCAGTCACCAACCTACATCAGGAAATCTATCAAGTATTTAACTTTTGTTACGAAATCTACTTAAATTCTCCGCATAATCCAAAACTCCATAACCAAAATAAATATTACATACTGTGAAAGTAACCAGACAACCCTTATCAGAAAAAAAAATGAAACAAATATTACAAACTGTGAAAATGACCATATTACCCTTAAGTTCTATCCCAATTTATCCAGGCCATCGTTTAGTGTAAAATAAATTCCTAAATTTCAGGCAAACACGTAATAAAAATGATCGCATTCCAAGGAGGTAAACGCAGGTAGTTTACACCATTTTTACCATGTTTCTTACTACGCTTGAAATGGAAGGAGGAAAAGTTGCCAAAATTCTTCATTTACTATATAAAACATGATTCAAATCAGAATTCCTCGTGGGGCGGAATTTTTTTGACTTGTTTCTCTTCACTGACACCACCATATTTCCCTGGCAATTTCACATGAATCTGACATATGTTTCAAAAGAAGTAAATAGTGGGGAAGTTAACACCTTTTGACCGAAACTGCTAGATATACCAAAAAACTGTACACCAAAATTTTACCCCACTATGTGTCAAATTTTTATTAGCTCTCTTTTAAAACGGACCCCCTATTTTCTCTAATGGGGTAGGGTGGGGATGAAATCAACGTTAATATAGATGACACATAAGGGTGTAAAATGTTGGGGTATGATGGTGGTGTATATCTAGCAGCTTTGCCTTTTGACCATCTATTGTAAACCCGACCGATTGCAATCATACTTTAAGAAAAAATAAACGCCCCCGGGTAATTTAAGGCTGAGTTTGGTAATGCTTTTATTTTTTTCAAAATTATTTTCAAAACTTATATATGTCAATAATTTTGAAATTGATGTTTGGTAAAAAAAAAATCAAAGTGCTTTAGACAAAAAATCTTATAAGAAAAGCGGATATGTGTCTCAGAAACTGACGAGGAACTCGAAATCTTCCGATTTTGTCGGTCTCGTGTTAAAGATGGGCTCCCGATTATAATTTAGACCGACCTTGTTATCCGAAACCTACTATTTGGTTTAGACAAACACATCCCAATCTGTACATGTCTTCAAGACAGGAGTATTGTGTTGTTATCCAACTAATTATCCAAAACTTATAAGAAAATCGGATCCGTGTCTCAAAAATTGATGAGGAACTCGAAATATGCCGATTTTGTGCACTTACTTTTATTTATTCGATCTCATGTTAAAGATGTATTCCGGTTATAATTTAGACCGACCTTGTTATCCGAAACCTACTATTTGATTTAGACAAATGCATCTTATCCGAATTTGTGTCTCATAAATTGATAAGTGATTCCGAATCTGGTCTCAAAAGTGTGGCAAAAGTTGAACCGTTTATTTTCCTTGATTGATTGGGGTATATCCAGATTAATTGGGGTATACTCAATTTCAAGGGGACCTAGTCGGCATTTTCATAAAAGGGTGATTTTACTTTAATACCATTGAAATAATTAAATCTTAAAAATAAACTCATTTCTTAATTTCATTAACCCTAAAATTAAAAAACTAAAAAACTCTTAATCTTCTCTTCTTATTCTTTATTTGCATCTTCCATTAACCAAGGTCATATAAAAATCTTCAACTTTGATTTTCCAAAAAAATTGTTGACTCTACCAGCGAAAAGAAGACTATAAATGATGTTTAAACTCAAACCATTACTGGGTTGTGTGATTTGATTGTTATATTATGTTAGAAATCGAAAATTATGATTTCTGTGTTTTTGGTCGGCAAGGTCGTAAAATGCATATCTTGCCGACTTTTCATAACAGCCATGGCGGCGATTCTAAATTTTTCAACAGCCGGCAGGGTATTTTTTGAAGACCTTGCTGACTAATATTTTTCAATAGCCATCTCTTGTGTGTCAAAAAAATAAAGTCGGCATGTACTTCATTTGAATACCTTGGAGGAATGAAGACCATGCCGACTTTTCATATTTTCATAACTTAAAGTGAGGATTTATGATCTAATTTTGAGTATGATTTCATACAATAGCTTTGCAATCCCCTTTTTAGAAGTGTTTGGGTTGTGTGATTTTATTTCCGTTGCAAAAGGTTTTCTCAAAACAATTTTTTTCATCAAAAATCTTCCTAAATAAGTTCAATCAAAAACAAAATTTCATTTCATAAGCTTTAATCTACTCAATTAATCAATCTAAACTCAATTAATTAACCTAATCAGAATTTTTAGTGTTAATTAAATAAGGGTATATTAGCCATTTAGAAAATATATGGTTAAGGGGTGGCTTGTTTTACTTCCAAATTACCCCAATCAAGCCATGTTTATTTTGGGAACCTCACGTAGAAAAAAACATGATTTTTAACCCTCTAATTGACTAGATCCGTATGAGAAAAATAAAGGACCTATGACCGTCGATTAGGATAATGAAAATGAATGGTTATCAAAATGTTAACGTGGATCGTGTTAGACCACATCTGTTTTTTTCTCTAACAAAACCTTATCAACTTCGTGAGAAACGAAATCCCCAATTTCCCTCTTCATCTTTTCTTCTCTCTCTTCAAAAAAATTCCCACAAAGTTCGTTCCCCCTAATTATTCCGCTAAATCACTCTAAAATTTTAGCATGGATTCAAATCTAAGTTTTAGTTCCCTCATTTTCTTTTTTTTCTTTTCTATATAATCTGGTCTCTTGATCTGATTGTTTTTCTCTCTCCAAACTTAGGGTTTCTTTCCGTCAAATCGCTTTATCTTTCACATAATTTCTCACGGTCTCTTCCTCTCTTAAGGTGAAAACTATATTCTATTTTATTTTCATCTTATCAATTTTTGATATTAAGATATTAAGGTTTGAGTTTCTTTTGGAAATTGGTTTTGATATTAGCATTTTAGGTTTCTGTTTCTGTATATTATGATTTTGGTACTAATTTTTCTCTAATTCTACTTTATTTTTAGGTTTTTTTTTTTGGAAGTCCATTTGGAGGAGTCACTGTGTTCAAAGGTTTGTGAATCTGCCCCTGAATCTCCGGCTAATTTTTGATTTTTGAATTTTTTCCCCCTTTTCTATACAACCTGTTTTCTGTGTGATTTGAACTAGGATCTCCGAATCTACTGTGTTTTGTGTGTAATTTTTGAGGATTTTCTTTTAGGGTTTATGTTTGTTTGAAAATTGGGTTATTGGGTTTTAATATTTGTTTAGGGGTTCTTGTTTTGTGTATGATAAGGGGTTTTATACTTTCTGACCTCTTCATTTTTTTGTTATGTTTTTAGTTATCTTATTCTCCTTGGATCAGGTTATTCTCCTTGAACAATTTCAGGTTGTCCTTGGTTAGAGTGATATGGGTTTTATGTGTTTTGTATGTTTGAAATTTTCTTAGATTTTCATCCAGGGGTTAGTCTTGATTTGATTTTTTGTATCCTGTATGAATGCTTGTTAAGCCATGCTCCCATTCTTTATACCCATGTTAGAGCTGAGTCAAACATGTATTCACCTTACTTGCTTCAAATTCATTTACTTGTATGGTGTTTTTGAGCGTTATGTATTTTGACATTAAGGTTTTGTCTGTGGAATACATTTAATGTTAAATGGACAGAGGTAGAATACATATGATTTAGTTCATTTTTCATATATAGATTACCATTGTATGATGCATAGAATCCGTATGTACATTACTTGATTCAGTTTTTATTTGGGTTTCCGAGTATTACATGCAGTATTTGACATATATTCTGCAAAAGGAAACAACCTTACAGTCTATGAGAATGTGGTTCTTATAGTATTATTTTGTATTGATGCAGATGGAAACCTTTGAAGCCTCTACAGATGCAAACATTTCTTCACCTCAAAGTAGTGAAGCTGCATATACCTCTTCAAATACTCAAGCTAATGTTATTTCTAAGCCATATTTGACATATATTCTGCAAAATAAAACAACCTTACAGTCTATGAGAATGTGGTTCTTATAGTATTATTTTGTATTGATGCAGATGGAAACCTTTGAAGTCTCTACAAATGCAAACATTTCTTCACCTCAAAGTAGTGAAGCCGCATATACCTCTTCAACTACTCAAGATAAAGTTATTTCTAAGCCATAGTTGATGGTAAAGGTAAATGAGTATGCTATACCTGTTGGTGACAATGTAGACAATTTAGCTACTCGGGATGGCAAACTTGTCCGATTATATTGTCCAGTGAAATACGTGGATTGGAGGGATGTTCCACAGAACTACAAAGATAATGTGTAGTTCAAGTTAATGGTATGTAATATATTTTTTTCTATTCTGGTTATTTATAGTTACTTTTATGATTGAGTAGCTTGATGAATCCGGTTGATTTGTTGACTTGAAACTTGTTTATTTCAGCAAGAGTTCGAGTTCAATATGCCAGATCATTTGGCCAAGTTAATTGTTATCCGATCTCTTCCGCAAAAAATTAGGACATTTAAACATGATTTAATGGGTTTTATCGTATTTTAAAACATGTACTCCCCCTTTGCAATACACCACCATAAAGCTTGGTTTGATGATGTGATTCTTTAGTTTGTGGTTTGTAGACATTTTCCAACACATGGAAACAGTCTGGATGAGTTTTTTTCTTATCACTTGGTAAAGCTTAATGCAAAAACATTTCATCATTGATTTTTATTTTTTATTTTTGTCAATGAGTAGTATTCGGTTTATAATATTTTTGGGTTGAAACAGAAATGAGAGCCAAGTATCCAACAACATCTTAATTCTGCAAAAGGTGGTGTGATGTTCTTTGCTAAGTGTCCGATTCCTGTGAATCAGAACTCCAAAAGAACTCTGAGTTGAGAAGATTGGGTGTTGTGAAGGTATTTAGAGGAAAAATCTCTTATTACATTTTATTATGTCCTCATTTTTTTTATAAGTTGAAAGTCAGTTGTTGTTTTATGACATTTCTTAGATGTGCATATGCAGGGACGAACCCATGGTTTGAAGTGGACGGTAGAGTGACTTTTAAAAATGCTTTACAAGGTGATGTTATGAAACTCTGATGGATTTGTTTAGTTCAGTACCGATATATCTTTATTTCGGACATGCAAGATGTACAAATAACTCATCTTTATTTCTAATTCCTGTTAATTATAATTATGTTTGAAACTCCTGTGGTTATCCACATACAATTAGCTCATCTTATCGATGTGCTTGTAAGTGGATACATTTGTCAAGAATAAGAATTTATTATTGAAAGATAATGGTATGAGTTGCTGGTTCTCTATTGTAAAAGACCATGTATCGAGTTTCCCGCTTGTAAATGAGATTGTCGTTTTTATTTTGAAGCATAGTAGGGTGTATGTTATAAACAAGAATACTGATGCAGTTGTACTACATATAACTTAGTAACAAAGTGTATAACATCTGTTCTTGAAATGGTTTGCGCATTCGACAAGGAATGTGGCAAGGTAATTGTCTCCCCAACCTTTTCTTTGTAACTTGGAATTCTTCATATGTTTATTTCGTTGCTTCCAACACATACCTGGAATGTAGACTTCTCATTCAGTTTATGAAATACATGGTCTTTTGTAGACAATACATGATCTTCTTGATTAGATATTAAAATCACACTTCTAGGGTTTGTTGAAATTGAGTAATTTTTTTGTATTTGGTTTTGTTTTTAGGTTAACTGTCATAAAATCTCACAAGATAGAGTGGTTCTTACTACGGGATGACTCACGATTTCATACTATCTTTATTTTATTCTATTTTATTTTAATAGCTGCAATTATGTTTATGTACCGTCTAAACTAATATGAGTTAATAAAAAAAATTGTGATAAACAGAAGGGTTGATATAGAAATCAACTCTCTGATTTTGTTAAATTGTTAAAGAGATCTCGAGGTATGGGTTTTCAACCTTTCTTCTCCTATATATGGAAAAGGCCTAGCTTCATTGGGGTCTTGAAGGAAGATGTAACTTATTTGGATGCACATGTTGCATCCACATCGCCTTGAGACTTGTAAGAACCATAATTTCTTTGGTTCCTTGTATTAATCTATCTCTTAAAGACTAAGCTTTCTTCATGTGGTGCGGGGGTAAAATTCTTGAAGTATTGAAAAACTTGCCTCGATAAAGATATCCAAGTTATTGTTGTCACGGATGGTGGGCGAATTTTGGGTCTCGGAGATCTTGGCTGCCGTGAATATATGTATACTTCAAAGATTCTAGTCTTTGTTTTTATAGTATAATTCATGTATGATCCTCCATCGGTGACTCAATTTTCTTAAACATCTATTTTTTTTTGCAAGAGAACTAATTCCCGTAGGTAAACTTTCCTTGAGGTCAACATCTTCGGTATGCATGCTGTTTTTTGTCACAACTATCCGCTTTTCCTTGTTTGTGGTTCGACATGGTACCGAATCAACATATTTAGGTCAAGCCTTCCATAAAAAATACTTCTTCCACTTTCCAGTCCTTTCTAATAATCTACTAGTCATTAAAATCATCGTAATCGACATACAAGTTGCTCATAGTTGATTTTAGCTCGTGGTTTAATACTTCATATACATACTAGTCTAGTTCGTGGATGGTTTTGATAATTTTTACTTGCTTTGTCTAGGTCTTGGATTCGTGACCTCCATTATGTTTATCTTCTTGGTTGGTGTATTCATGTCATCGTGGTGGGCGGCATAAATTCCAGCCTTGGGGAATGGTTTATCAAAAGGATGCCATTTGTTCGCCATATTTATAATGCGTCCAAGCAAATTAGTTCTGCCATATCCCCAGTGTATGTTTGCTTTTGCTATTGTCTTTTTTCTCAAGGTTTTGTTCGGCCTTAACATTGTCTCATTAAACATTTCCTGGGATGGAATCACCTGTTTCCGTTATTTTCACATACCAAAACACCCAAGCCTTCAATTAAGTAGCCATCATAATGCATCCACGTATCAGTGAATATGTATTTGGGTTTATTACCTCATCTATTGTTGTTTAGGTCTGACCTATTTTTCTCTAATTGTTTGCAAGTTTGATGTGAACTGTACTTTTCTCAGTTCTTTATCAATTAATATTGAACTTCGCCTTTGCTCTGTCTTTCCTTTAGCCAAGTTGTACTTTAGTTTTAGTAAAAATACCGCTACTTAATAGAGTGAATATACTTTGCCCAACTAGATTTGATTTAATTTATAAAATACACCTGTTTTTGTAGTGGCCCGATCTGGTAGTGCAATAGGATTTATGATCAAACTAAAGTAATTTGGAGTACATTACTTGGTTAAACAATATAATTTCAATTGCTGATTCTGTAGAAATCTAATTGTAGTTGTGTATATTTTATCTACTACTTTCTTTTACTCGAACGCATCAAATCGTACTCGTGTGTGAAACGAATTATTCGGAGAGAAGAGGATCTATTCTGTCTATGTTCCCACCAACCATCTATACCTTGGGATATATTCTTAGTAATTGAAAAGATGTCATCATACCAAATTTATCGGACCGTGAAGGAATTGGTAAGTATTATTGTTTCTTTTAAGTTTTTTTAGATAAATACATCTTCAAGATGTGATTGGAATAAAAGGATTTTGCTTTTGGCAACCAATTTTACCTTGATTTTGTGCTAGGTAAAATAATTTTGAGGTAGGCTAGAAATGAAACCCATGTTGAAGTCACCAAAATGGAAAATGTTTTTGTTGAAAGTATTTTAGCTTTTCTTTTATGTTCCACGTCCTGACCCATCGACTTCATTGATGTAATGCCTCCTCCTTATATCATTTACCTGGAAAATGTCACACTTTTATACATGGCGAAATTTGACGATTAGTAATTCTATAAGATTAACTTGGTGGTTGAGTTCCTTCCCCGATTCATCCCATGGCCATCCTATGTACATGACCTGACCAGAAGTTGAAGTTAAATAGACCATTGACATTCTAAAAGGGTTTGAGGGGATTAATTCAAATGGTTATCCATGAGGCCGGATAGCGAATCAGATAGGAATTTTTTGTTGAAAGTAACTCTGATGCTTAGAATAATGTTTTTTTTGTCTTATCTATTGATTGAGAAGTGCACATTTCATATGGTGTGGTATCGAGCATAAAAAATGTATCGGCATTGCATGTCATCAGTAATTCAGTATCTGACATGTCTTTTATGTGGAATTATTCCAGAGATTGTTGTATCCGAAGGAATGTCCATGCCATGATTCTTTTGACACTGGAGACCCAGTCCATTCCAGATGAGTAGACCTGCGGAATTAAGATTGAGAAAAATAAGGTGCGAAAAAAAATCGAATTTCTGAACGTATTCTATTATGTGGAATGTATACTATTACTTATATTTAGTATCTGATATACTACATCTACAATCATTTTTGTTCTCGTAGGTAGAAGTGCAATTACTTCTATCATGGTTTCCCCTAGTTGGCCTGAACTAATCCCTACAGTTGATGATACATCAACCACGGTTTCCCTAGCTTCGCTTTTGGTGCACAAATTGGTTATGGTATAGTGCGGGTGCTTCGACAAAGTACAATCTTTTGAATTAGTTTAACTAATCCATACTACAAAGCTTCAATTATTTTGTAAGTTTTCCATCTTCAAGCAACCACAACAAATACGGTTTTGGATGTTTGGGTTATTGGATTATGAGAATGTTTTACTCGTAGCACTTTGCATGACCCTTTCATTGGATTTTATTTTTAGGTCTGATAAAGGTCGACACACTATGTGCACCATCTTGATGCTTTGAAGACACTAATGAGAACACAATCACGTGGGACGTTTGTATGCGCTGATCCCTTAACATCCGTGGAAGTACAGGCTCAACAACTAAGGGAAGCTTGCTTTGCTCTCATGCAACAAGTCCATCTTGAAACTCTGGTGAGTTCGACACCAAGGCCTTGGATAAGGCGCCCAGTTCAAATCGTCCCCTGCTCTCAAGCTTGGAGTGATGTCCTCACGAATATTCATTATCCTGAAATGATCATATGTCAGCTGGATCCGTTGACTTCGTCTTTTGTTTGTGATCTATAATGTAAAGAATTGATTACATTATTTATATATAAAAATTTCATATTTGACATATTTTGATAATTTTTTTTTTTTTTTTTTTTAAATCTAAAAATATTTCGACAACGTTTTGTCAATGTTGTTGAGACAACATCTCACAATGGAATGAAACTGTTGTCATTGGGTCATGTATGACAACGTTGCCTGCAATGGAGAATAACCGTTGTCGAAAGGAAGAAACTTTTAACAACCCCCCATACAACAACGTGTGGAAAAACGTTGTCATACTATTTCGACAACGGTTTTCCCGTGTTGTCAAAGGCCGTTTTTCTTGTAGTGTATGTTGTTAATTCAAATATATAACTGAATTTTAAGAATTATGTTGTTAATTAATCCCGGGGATAAATCTGTTACCACATCTGATTAAGTTCCTATCATGTCTATGTGTAAGAAATTACAAACAATAGAAATTAAAATACCTCTTCAGGAGACGTTGAGAAGTAATGTTGATCAATTTTAAGGAGATTCTGCTCATTTGTAAAGTTCCAATGCTTGAACAGAAGAGCATTCATACAATTGTTTTGAGAGGAGATACCATAATGCTATTGAAAGGAAATTCGGAGAAATCTAAGAGAATCCATTATTTGTGGATTTTGTTGGAGATCCGGAGAAATCAAAACAAAGAGTGAAAGAGGAAAACTGAAAAGCCCCTTGTATGGAGTTCAGATCTAAATAGAAGAAGGAGATGTAGAAAGGCGCCGTAGAAAGTAGAAGCCCTCCTAGGGTTTCCAAGGAAGTAGTGATGTGAAGACCTAAATATATTTGTATATGTTTACATTTTTTACTTACACCACTTTTACATCACATTTTTAACCTGCACTAAAAGGAGTAATCAGTAATGCATGCCGGTAAGGTAAATAACTTGATCGAGTTGAGGACTTTTATTATTCTTAAGAGATGCTTTTTTGTTCGGGGGCTATTACATACAGTATGTCCGGTGGGCTATTATCCCTACACCACAATGTCTATCAGCCACTGGAATAACTAGACGGGTCAAATGATCGGAATGCATAGGAGGAATAGCTAATGCGAATAAAAATCCATACATGTGTACTCCCATTTCCCACAGATTTGATGAAAATAAAATAATGCATTCCGGCTATGAAGATGTGTAAGTTGCATTTGGAGGAATAAGATAAGCTATTAGTAATTTTTTCGACTGAATCCAGTATGCAACTAATTGTACTTTAAGAGTATTTTCCCGGAATAATGAGCTGATAATTAATCGCCACTCTTCTTCGGCCACCGACCAGGATAATACAGTACTAATAAAAAGATTGGTCACGGCCTCCCGGAATGAATATTACAGTATTAATCAAATCAACTTCTACCCAGAGTTGGAAATGAGAGCCAAGTATCCAACAACATCTTAATTCTGCAAAAGGTGGTGTGATATTCTTTGCTAAGTGTCTGATTCCTGTGAATCAGAACTCCAAAAGAACTCTGAGTTGAGCAGATTGGGTGTTGTGAAGGTATTTAGAGGAAAAAGCTCTTATTACATTTTATTATGTATTCATTTTTTTTATAAGTTGAAAGTCAGTTGTTGTTTTATGACATTTGTTAGATGTGCATATGCAGGGAAGAACCCATGATTTGAAGTGGACGGTAGAGTGACTTTTAAAAATGCTTTACAAGGTGATGTTATGAAACTCTGATGGATTTTTTTAGTTCAGTACCGATATATCTTTATTTCGGACATGCAAGATGTACAAATAACTCATCTTTATTTCTAATTCCTGTTAATTATAATTATGTTTGAAACTCCTGTGGTTATCCACATACAATTAGCTCATCTTATCGATGTGCTTGTAAGTGGATACATTTGTCAAGAATAGGAATTTATTATTGAAAGATAATGGTATGAGTTGCTGGTTCTCTATTGTAAAATACCATGTATCGAGTTTCCCGCTTGTAAATGAGATTGTCGTTTTTATTTTGAAGCATAGTAGGGTGTATGTTATAAACAAGAATACTGATGCAGTTGTACTACATATAACTTAGTAACAAAGTGTATAACATCTGTGCTTGAAATGGTTTGCGCATTCGACAAGGAATGTGGAAAGGTAATTGTCTCCCCAACCTTTTCTTTGTAACTTGGAATTCTTCATATGTTTATTTCGTTGCTTCCAACACATACCTGGAATGTAGACTTCTCATTCAGTTTATGAAATACATGGTCTTTTGTAGACAATACCGATTACGCTTTTTCCATGAAGCCTATGTGATGCAACTGCGGTTTATGGGTCTAAGGATACTTGTAAGTCTATGCCTACTACTGGTGCTATTAATAAGCTGAACAAATGCCTGCTCCTGTTGCTCAAACTCAGAACTTTTTTCTCCCAACTCTGTCGAAGTGGTGTATAGTTGTTGTTTGATGTATGTGTAACATTTACAGTGGACAAGGATAACTAAGAAGTAGGTTGTTCTTGGTTTTTTTTTACAAAATTGTATCAGCATCCACATTTAGTGGATGGTGGCATTGTAATTTACCGGTTTTGGTTTCAAATGAACTAGATATGAATATGCATATATTAGTTTCACAGAAAAATAGTTATAAATTTTCAGTATCAGAATTTGATTTGTGAATATCGTTACCTGAAAATTCCTGGTGCAGATTGCCGGAACCTGACAATCTAACTAAAGATGACAAAGATAAAACCATAAATAGTAGTGTAAGTTATGGACAAACCTCTCACTACTATGATTTCTGAAATTTCGAAAAACACATACACACATGGTGGATGAGTTTTATGAATTGGTTTCCTATTATGGTTTTCTTATTCATTAACAGGACTAAAAACACTGTTCTTTCTTCGGGTAGTAACCTAGCGCACTAACAAAGATGATGCTTTACGTGGGTTAAGTTTAATCAAATGTGCGAACTTATACATTTTCAAATCTCTCTATTATTGTGAAGTCAATCACAATTTTTCATGGACGCTCATTCAATTTAGAAAGTAAATATGTCTCCCACTGTTGCTGGGGAAGGTGGCACAACACAACTTGGATAAGAAAGTGGTCTTGGGACATGGGTTGTCAGTGGTATTAAAATTTCTTTATGACTTGGCTTGGACTGGTTTTTTGTCATCATTAGTAAAATTTCTTTATGACTTGGCTTGGACTGGTTTTTTGTCATCATTAGCAGGAAATAGCACTTTATAGTACTCAGGTTCTACGGTACTGATTAGGACTACATAATTCGCACTATTTTATTAGTATAATTTTTGCAAATGGCAGCAGTTGGTTTTTAGACATTGATCAGCCAAAGCAATGACATATTGGGAATCGCAATATAATTCATACTGCTAGTTGGTATAGTGGCGAAAATGTTTTATAATCCATATAAAATAGTTAGGCTCCAACAATAATGTCCACCACATAAACAAAAAAAACGGAGAGAAATAAAATTCTCCTAACCGTATGTTTTTTACTTTTTTTTTTGGAAGTAGTGGCATATGACCGGGCTGATGACAGTTAGAACAACTTATTTCCAATAAGGGAAATATGGTTATTTTTATAGTCTGCAATATTTAATTTACTTATTTTCGATAAGGTTAGTCTGGTCATTTTCACAGTCTCTTTAATATTTATTGCACTTCTTTCCAGTAAGGGTAATATGGTCATTTTCAAAGTGTGCAATATTTACTTTACTTATTTTCGATAAGGGTAGTCTGTTCATTTTCAAAGTTTCCATAATATTTACTCCACTTATTTTCAACAAGGGTAATATGGTCATTTCCCGGTATGTAATATTTATTTTAAGAATTATGTTGTTAATTCAAATATATAACTGAATTTTAAGAATTATGTTGTTAATTAATCCCAGGGATAAATCTGTTACCACATCTGATTAAGTTCCTATCATGTCTATGTGTAAGAAATTACAAACAATAGAAATTAAAATACCTCTTTAGGAGACGTTGAGAAGTAATGTTGATCAATTTTAAGGAGATTCTGCTCATTTGTAAAGTTCCAATGCTTGAACAGAAGAGCATTCATACAATTGTTTTGAGAGGAGATACCATAATGCTATTGAAAGGAAATTCGGAGAAATCTAAGAGAATCCATTATTTGTGGATTTTGTTGGAGATCCGGAGAAATCAAAACAAAGAGTGAAAGAGGAAAACTGAAAAGCCCCTTGTATGGAGTTCAGATCTAAATAGAAGAAGGAGATGTAGAAAGGCGGCGTAGAAAGTAGAAGCCCTCCTAGGGTTTCCAAGGAAGTAGTGATGTGAAGACCTAAATATATTTGTATATGTTTACATTTTTTACTTACACCACTTTTACATCACATTTTTAACCTGCACTAAAAGGAGTAATCAGTAATGCATGCCGGTAAGGTAAATAACTTGATCGAGTTGAGGACTTTTATTATTCTTAAGAGCTGCTTTTTTGTTCGGGGGCTATTACATACAGTATGTCCGGTGGGCTATTATCCCTACACCACAATGTCTATCAGCCACTGGAATAACTAGACGGGTCAAATGATCGGAATGCATAGGAGGAATAGCTAATGCGAATAAAAATCCATACATGTGTACTCCCATTTCCCACAGATTTGATGAAAATAAAATAATGCATTCCGTCTATGAAGATGTGTAAGTTGCATTTGGAGGAATAAGATAAGCTATTAGTAATTTTTTCGACTGAATCCAGTATGCAACTAATTGTACTTTAAGAGTATTTTCCCGGAATAATGAGCTGATAATTCATGGCCACCAGGAATGAATAATAGAGTATTAATCAAATCAAATTCTAGCCAGAGTTGGAAATCCAAGAAATCCAAATCAACTAAAAACTTGTGAATAACAACAGTACAGGAATCCAAAATGAAGTCACACATACAAACATATGATTAATTTGGAAGATTGATTAAAATTCATAATTGACGGCGCATCAAGCAGAATTTTGTGTCCTGATTAATAAGAGATTAGTTCCCGCTGGAATCAATATTACAGTATTGATCAAATTGAATGGTTACAGCTGAGATTTAAAAACCAAAGAAATCCAAATCAACTAAATACTTGTTGATAACAGACCAGGAACCAAAAGTGCTCTCCAACATTAAAAAAATAAAAAATAAAAAATTACATGCATAAACAGGAAGGTTTAAATTCACAATTGACTGGTCCCTCATATGTCTTTCCAACAGAAATATGTCTTTATTTTCAATTAACTATGCTTTTGACTTGTCTCTCCTTGACTAGGCTTGTTCAAACTCCCTCCCCTCTGATTCAAATCGCTGATATAGCAGCTGGATAGTTTACTACTTTACTTTCATCCTATGGGATTACATCTCTAAGATCAGTGTTGTTAATTACCTGGTAGACTAACTATCCGCATCAGAGTTGCTTCTAATTCTGAATCAAACAAAAAAATACTAAGATGTTACAATCAAAAATACACAGCTAGTAGGAATATGATCAATTGAATGTAAACCGAATACCAGGATATTAGTCAGCTGGGAAATTAGTTTCGCACTTAACCCCACAGGAATAATGCTCTGTGAATCAATTAAAATACCAAGATGTCATCAGTTGGGAGTTGCAATAAAAAACTAGAAATGCACAGGTGCTAGTAGTAGTAATTCCATTAATCGAAAGTAAACCAACCTAAATACCGTTAAATAAAATGAAGGCCGAACGAGATACCTACAGACAGAGTTGACAGATCCGTGAAAAGAAATGTAAGATTTCATTTTCTTGATTTTATGAAACAGAAATCACTTTAAATTAAGATTAGTATCAAGATCTTACTAATTTGTTTAGAGGAAATATCATAATGCTGATCTTGGTTCAGACTATTTGAGTCTACACCCTCACCCCATTCCCAAACAAAATCCCTTTTCAATCCAGGATCCATCGGTGATTTATTGACCATGATTGAACCAATTTTTTTTTTTTTTTAAAATAAAAATAAATTCAGCACTAAAAAGCAAATTAATTAGAAATTAAAGAACCATTTTAACACTTAAAAAAAACTTTTGAAAGGATAGATCAAAGACAGGGATGATAAGATTTTAGAAGAGGAAAACCAAGTTCAGATCCAAGATGAAGAAGAGAGGCGGCGTAGAAACAAAGTAATGGGGCTTTTGGTTCTGCTGCATGTCTGGTTGAATTTCACAAATATGGGCAGTGAGCATCACGGTTAGAAACTTAGAAAGCCGTCTCCAATCCATCCAGAGGACAGTTTTTTGAGCTTCATGGATGTCACTATTTTATAGTAAGATGTTTAAGAAAATACAAGTATAATCTTAAAGGAAGTGCAAACCAAAATGTTAAATCAAATACAGAGGAAGTGAAGTGCAGACAAGGTATGAGAACAAATCATATCATAAAAATAGGTATTGGCATATTAACCATACCATTGAATGTTATTTAAGCTTTCAAACAAGAATCGAAAAATTGTCAAGAGTGCAGTAACTAAAGATGAGATTAACAAGAGTCAAATGTACAATTCACATATAAAATGACTCATTGCAGATTAAAGAGTGAAGAAAAATCAGTGTGTGCCTCTGTCAGATACCAAACTCTCATCTGGAGGTTATTGGCCACCCAAAAGAACTTAAGACGGATTAAAGCAGCTTTTCAATCTCTGGTGCCCCGTGGATGAGGACTATTAACAATTAGGCGTTGCAATAAAAGTTTAAAACCCTTTTTATCAGCGCTTAATTGGGGGCCCTGGAAAATAATTAGGGGCTCTCCCAATTTATATCCACCCCATAAAAGATAGAGGGCTTCCAAAATGTTGGTGAAAATACCAATTTAGCCATCTCTAATAACTACCCTAAAAATCTCATTAACCACTAACCTAGGTCCCCAATCTTCATTTCAATCAAAACTTCTTCTACTCCCATTCTTCTTCTCCTCCACTCCCTCCCTCCCACTGTCTCCCATTCCATTACGACTTCCGAGAAAAAAAAATTCTCACCGATTCATCGTCATATGTGAACTAAAACCCCCTAATCTAAGTTGGGTTTGCGTTTTAATTTGATTTGTTGTTTGAAAAATTAAGTTTTCAACTGCAAAATTGCAATTACAGTTCCAGGGTCGTTAACCATAGTTTTTTATTGCTTATAGATTTTTGATATGCATGTTGAATTGATAAAAAATGGCTAACCATTAGGGTGTAGTAGATAACGACCCTAAACCTAGTTTTTTTTTGTGTTCACTTTTCTCTTTGTGCTTACCAACAACTAAAGCTTGTCATGGATTTCATTAAATGGGCTTTCAGAAACACCAAAGAAATATCGCTGAAACTGGGCTAAACCTCCTGTTAGAGATGCTGAAGAATTTTCCAGATTTCTGAGAATCAGTCCCGTCAGACTTATTTCGTCACAATAAAGCAGGAATTTTTTGCGGTCTGAAATAATAATACATTTCCTAAACCTAGTTTCGAGCTAAATGTTTAGTCTTGCGCCACTTATTTTTCCTGGTAATAATTTTTATGATGTCCTTCCTGATTCGAAATCTAATTTTGGAAACATGTTTCAAACGTTATATTTGATTCATTTCCAGGTAGATTTTAGTTCATTAACAGAGCCTCTTAGGTGTGCGTCATTTGTGCCTTATCCTATTTCTTCATGAATACCTATTAAGCTTATGTGTTCAACATTTCCAACTTGACTTCGACAAATGAAACGATTCTATATGATACAAAATTTGCTCCATGTTCAAAAAATAGGAAGGGTCGTCATGTCAAATGGTTGTAGTTGTTAACTATGTTGAAGGGTCGTCATGTCAAAATTTTGAAGTCGTTAACGATGTTGAAGGTCGTTTGGTTTTATAAATTTTTCCTGCCAACCCTTGATCTATGAAATGACGCCTATACTATAAAATTTATAAAATTTTGAAGTTGTTTAAGTGATAGAGTCGTTACTATTTATACATGTGGGGAATGACGACTCTCATTAATCTATGAAATGGCTCGCTAGGGTCGTCAAATTAACGACCCTAAGAGTAATCTATATTTTCTTTCATTGAAAACTGAGCTTGGAAACAATGTTTGATTTTCATTATTGGTTAATGCCAATCTCGATGTTATACTCATCTTTCTGCCTACAGGAGTAATAGTTTAGTGTTAATAATATTCTACGGATGCTATATATATGTGTTGCTGATAATATTGTTGCTTTGCACATCAAATATTGCAGGATTATTGACGAGGGAAATTTTTGAATTGTATTTATTTCCAATCAAGAAGCATCCAGAAGCTGGTTATAAGGAGTTAATTGACTGCGTCAATGCGTATTATGATTTTTCCTCTAAAGAAACAATTATATGTATGATTTTACAACTACCATTTTTGCCGCCACCTGTAACAGATTTCACTTTGATATTGTGAATGATTTTTCAAGTTATACATATCCCTTTAAGAGAATGTATATGCCTAGACCCAAGTCTCAAATATCTTTGGTTTTATTAATGGACGCAAATACAATGTAGACTTCTTTCATTTCAACCCTAAGGCTCAGCCAACATAGAATTTTCTCTGCCTCAATCTTATTGTATATGACTTTTCAACTATTCCGTGTCCCAAGCATGAATTCTGTATGATGTCCTTATGTTACTACCAAGTATGCTAAATGGCTAATATTAACTCTACTGTTTATCTAACAAAATGAGATCTGGTTGGGTCATGACAGTGTGAAAGTGTTAGTAGCTTGATTCATTTTTGTGGAAATCCTGGGAACTCATGGTTCAAATATGAATGGTGGTCTATTTCACCATGGCAACCATGGAATTCAGATGTAGCCCATCTAGCCAAAATATCTATACATATTCCCTCCTCGGCCAACGAGCATGACCTTGGTTACAACTTTGGAGCTCACCCCACAGATGAACCATAGTAACAAGTCCGAGAATGAGGGTAGTGCTGAAGGATGAAGGGCTAACAGACCTAACTAAGTTACAACCATGGTCCATGATCCAACAAACAAATAAGATTAAAGCCCAGAAACAATACATAACTTCAACTCCCTGAGCACCGTTGCTAACCTCCAACACCTGCGATGGCTATCACTATCTAGTAAATGTTTCAGCATTCCCGAAACTGTTCTTAATGATCTGCTTCAAAAACACAGTGAACAAAACGGATCAAACATAGTCCGATTTCTAAAGTAAGAGGTGGATTAAGTTTGAGTTTACACTGGGCTTGTGGCGCAGGTTATAAATTATGTAAAAGAGGTGTAAGTAAATTTAGTACTATATAATCAGCTTAGGTTTTCAGTCTTCCCTTTACTTTCTTGAAAACCCTAGGTGGAGGACGGGTTCTGCGCCGCCTTTCTCCTTCTTCACATTTTCTTTGATTCCTCCTTTATTTGAACATTTATTGACTTCTGAGTGCTCCAGATTTGCTGAAGAAGAAGAAGCTGAAGATCAGTGGAAAGGACACAACAAAATCAACAAATCTTATAGATTTAAAAGTTGTTTTGTATGGGAATTTGGTTCTAATGGAAGAAAAGAACGTCAACAGAAACAGAAATTCCGTACAGTTCATTTCAATTCGTTTGAGCATAATGATATCTCCTCTCAGAATTATTGTTAATTTGACTTTACCGCAGCAAACAAGCCAGAAGTATTTGTCACACTTGTGCACGAAATACATGTTGTCTTGGAGGTAGGAATTGAAAAGTAATTTTGACGAATTTCCATTTTGTGGTTCCTTTGGATTCATATTATTTTTCATCCTTGTTTAACACAACTTTGTTGAGCCTTCAGGATTAGGATGATTCTGATCTGTTGAGGAAGATGGAGAAACCTTGTCAGATAACAAATACGAAATAAGAGGCAGGAGATTCAAGTTTGAGTTTCAGATTGTTAGCTTTCTCTGGTTATTTTCCACAATCAAATTGAAGTTTTAGTTTCTAGCAAAAGAGGTAGGAATCAGAATTAATTGTTAGGTTTTTCTATATGTCTTCCCTTTGGATTAATATGTTTTTCAAAATTGCTACAATTGTAACTTAAAATGGTAATTCCAATCAAAACTAATGCAGGATTAAGTTGATGCTCATGCCGTGGAAGATGATGGAGAGTAAGAGGAGAATCAAGATTGGATTTGTGATGGTGTTCTTTGGTTAATGTTAAAATAAAAATAAAAATTGGTTAATTGAAACACCAAACCTGCTGTGTGAGGTATATAGAAATGGAACTACAATTATTTCAGTTTCAACTGCGAGATTGATTTCTAGCCTAACCTTGAACAAAATATCTTTGTAGATATTGAAATATGAATTGATTCAATACATGCTTGGATTTTTTTTATTAAATGTTTTGGTATTGCAACATTTTGATGCTTAGTGATGCATGTCATAGCACACACGCACCTACTACACCTACTAAGGATCTAGTCTGTTTATTTGGCTTCTACATAGGCACATGATAGCTGAGGGGAAATGCAGTTATGTATGCTGTTGTTTGTTTCGCCCGGTCATAAATGACTTTAAGTTTTGTTGCTCATATTATCCTTGAAATTTTTGTTGCATACACTATTCCACAATAGACCTTGTAGTGGTGTAACACAAAAAAAATTATCCTTACAATTTCTGATGCTCATAAATGGAGTTGTAATGCTTTCTTTAGGTGAAAACCAAAGCATATAACGATTTAACGTAGAGAAATTTACTTTTAAGCCTAACCATTTCATGCTTTGTTTTTCAAATATTCAAAACCAAATCGAATATTGATTAATACGTAATCGACAGAACACTACTTGAAAAGGGCTCCTCTGCTCAGAAACGAAATGTTCCAAATGTTCCTGGAAATTCTTGCTCCCGTAGTGTGATTTTTTGGTCTTCATATGCAATTACAATTTACGAACTGTTAGATCTAATGAATGGTGACGATGTTAACAAAATTGTGTGGATTTTTGAAAACCCTAACTAATGTAAAACCATATTGGTAAAACCCTATTGGAATATATATCTTTTTTTATAATTAGGGACCCCAAGTTGCCACATGTCATAACCACAATTACTATCAATTGTGGTGAAGCCATGTCATCGCTAACTAATTGGCTATTCCATAAGATATAATCCAGTAATACAATTCCTAAGTTTCCCTCCAACCGTGGTACTTCTTTAGGAATAATCCAGACGACAACTTAAAGAGTCACGACGATTCCTATGAGACATAATCCAGTAGGCAATCTAAAGAGACCTCCAACAGTCGCCACTGTTAAGGACATATCGGAGAGTCTCCAGAGTTGTTACATTATATAACCATAATATCTAGGAAAGTATATATATTGTGTCCTACCTGATTACCGAATGTACATGTCACAAGTAACTATATCAATAGGGTCCCGTATCAAAAAGCTTACCTGTTCCAACCGTTGAATCCCACTTAAATTAAATTTTGATCTCAAACAATCACACCGTTTGGTAGCATTATAAAGACACTAATTAACCGGTAACATCTTTCAACAAACCAAACTGTTCCAAAATCCCAGAACAATGGACAGAAACAAAGAATGGGACGAAAGAGGCAAGTATTTGGAATGAACATCTATTTTGCAAAGTAACCAATCTAGCATAACTTTGGAATAGTGGAGAAAACTCTCTGATGATATTCTGCATCAACAAAAAGAAAAAAGAAAATCAAGATCTCCAGATAGATGATCAACAACTCAAAAACTCTGTTTTATTTGAGGTTGAGAAAGCAATTAACCTGATCAACAAGTCTCTTAAAGAATTCCTAAAGCTTCTATGCTCTCTTCAACAAAAAGAAAAAAGAAGAAAATTACTCATCCGTGAAGAACTGGACTTCGACAAAACCCAATTTTCTTGAAGATTTCTTACGGCTGCACAAGAGACTGAACCTCATAGCAAAGAAACGTGTTCGAGGCTGTAATGAAGGCGACTGCATCGGTGTTTTTCATTTCTAGAATTGGTGGGACGGGAAAAACATATCTATGTAAACATTGGCAGTCGGTAAGATCCATGCAAAAATTTGTTTTACCGGTGATTTTGTCGGGAATGGCATCACTTTCATTTCCGGAGGGAGAACAACGCATTAAACATTCAAAATACCAGTACAACTTGATGAAAACTCGGTGTGACATATAAATTTGACGAAGTTAAATGTACAAGGTAGACCTAATAATATGGCATGAAGCAACGATGATGCTGGTGCATCAACATCCATTTGAAGCACTAGATAGGACATTGAAGTATCAGATGAGCAATCCGGCAGAGATGTTCAGAGGAAAAACAATGGTGTTCAGTGAAGATTTTAGGCAGATGTTACCGATGAATCTTAAAGAACCATGGATATGACTGTTGATGCATCGATTAATAGATCAAATCTGTGGAGTCATTTCAGAATCTTCAACTTTTATGAGAATATGCGACTAATTTCTTGAGTTTTATCAGCTGGAAAAGAAAAAGAAGAATTCAGTAAATTTATGTGTACTTGATCTTGGAAACGGTAATCTTCAGGCAATTGCACTTACCGAAATGGAAGTCCCAACTTGGATGAGTACCAAAATACTAGGTGAGTACTTAATCGTACCATATGAGGATTGCGAGTAGTTTTAGTAATAAATTTGGTATGGTAATGTTATCGTCTGATAATAAATAATTCTAGATTGGATATTCAAATGCGCCACAGATCACACAACTCTGGGTTTTAGATCAAATATAATTCGCGAAGAGACCAATTCTAAGATAGTGTCAGTAGCATTAAAGCTGATTAATACGATTTTGGAGGTTAAACAATGAAACATTACCATTAAAGGTGGAAAATCATGAGACATGGTTCTAACGATGTGTTCAAATGCAACTACAGAGTGAACGAGGATGGGCTATGCGAATAAAGTACTGAAACTAAAAGTACCACATGATAGAAACTAATGAATGCTTGACAGATATGCGGATACTTTAGCACTTAATGAATGTAGACCACGAGATATGAGAGTCTGAGCCACTGAATTAGCTCTTACGGTGGATAAAGATAAAAAGGTGTGTTTGCTTCTCATGATCGTAATAATGCTTTCTGTGGATGGTGCTTACAACCTTCCAAGTTTCATATGCATTTTTCATGAAACCCAGCAATAATACTATGTCGAGCGACCGAATTTTGTCTTTCTACGATTTAGACAACCTTGAATCATCCGGTGCGTATGAACCGGGTTAGGTGCTTGTATATATATATACTAGATCTTAACCCATGCCGTAACGGCACGGGATGTTTTGTCTCTAATACGATATTGTTCACATTCCTCTTGCTTCATTTTATTCGTGAGTAATTATTTTTATATCAAAATAGGCTTTGGGAAACAAAATGGGTTACCTGATCTTTTTATTTTTTTTACTTAAGCATGTTATTCCAATTTATTATCTGGACGGAGTAATAATGTTGTGCCAACATGAAAATAAAATAAAAAATTTCCCCATTTATTGTTCCATCATACCATAATTTCAAACTTCAAAAAGAATATTTCATCTAACAGTACATATACATAAACTGTCAATCCAACTCCATGATGTTTATGAATACATTTGTTCCGAAATTATTGATAACTAAGGCTCTAAGGAGTGAAGCAAAAACCCATAATATATTCCCTACTATAAATAAACACTATTTATTTATTTTTTGCAAATGTGAGAGTTATAAAAATGAAGAACCCTTGGCTATTGGAAGGATGAGATATACACATGTGAGTTGAAAAAATAAACTTATAATAGTAAATCAAAACATGTGTAAAATTCTTTCTCAGTCATACTGATAACATAAAATTAAAGAAATTCGTGGATAAAAAGATTTCACACCAACTATGCTAAGTAGTACATGAATGACGTTCTCACATCTAGTGTTACTCAAGTAATTTGGAGTTTTAAAGAGCATAGTCATATTGATATTTGTATCTACATAAATTCAAATAACCTTCCGAAGAAAAATTATTAGTTTCAAGGTAGAGCCGACACAAACTTCTGTCGCCTTCAATGTATACAACACACATTGGGTTTAATCGTCCTTAAGATTAAATAAATACCCAACATTAGTCAAATAATGTCTACAAATACGAGATCGAAACAAAGTGCTAACGGGAAAAATGAGAGACTAACATCAGTTCTACAAAGAAAATACCCTATATGTATCAAAGTTTGTTAACCAAACATGTATTCAAATTAAAAAGTCATCAACTTAACACAAAAATGTAAAAGAACCCAAGTTAAATCAATATTGCATAAACAAAACTTATAAGAGAATTTTGTAATTATTAAATACCTTTAAAATCACTATTAGAGATTTAATTGCATGCCTCGTTAAAAACTACGGTAGGAAGAAATCACCAGATTAATATGTAGAAATTTCACTGAATATGTAGAAATTCAGAGAAGTTTACACTGGTGGTGATGCGTTCCATCTAAGTGTTGTTCGATTGATTATTTTTTTAGAAGGTTTCGGTTTTCATTGGAGAAACCGAGAGGGAGCGTTTCATTATATTCATTATCATTCAGAAATCCAAGACCAACTCGCCCTCTGCTTACGGGATCTCAATAAAACCTTAGATTTATCTATTGGACGGAGAAACCTTGATACTAAATATGTAGGTTTTAGTGTTATTTATTATATAACGTGACATCCAAATGTTTTTTTCTCCTTCTTAATTTTCATGTATTTTAACCGAGTTTATATTAGCATTAAGACGATCAACCACATTTCTAATTTATAGTGTTATCCTTTTGTAGCGACACATAATTAACATAGTCAATTACTACTCATCAAAACCGGCCAGTACCACAAACCACCAGATATCACTTGTTTCTCCACCACCACCATTTTCCATCCCTCGTGGAATATTGGGCACACTTATAACTTTTAATCCCACACGTCATGTATAAAGTTTAGATTTAACAAACTTAGGTTGTCAATTAATTTATTCAACTATATGTTTTTTGTTAATACTGAAAATCATGCATACGAACGGTTACCAAAGATAGCAGTGGTACCAAAAACAACCATTTTGTCTTATATGATTTGGTATCATCCTTAAAGTATTTGTTATCCGCCTTTTTTGATCGTGTCAAAAACAACCAACTATACTTTTCAAAATAAAATGTTACCCGTCATGTAAAAAAATTTATTATTTTTGATTCAAAAAGAAAAAAACCAATACCACCGCCATTAAAACCATCCAGCGCCACTATTTCTTCCACCAAAACTAATGTTACCGCCTCCACCACTTAGTAACACCTTCCAACGATTCCACCACTTACTTATTCCTCTACTACCACCGCCACCACTAATATCTATTGAAATAATTTTTGTCAAAATTATTATTTATTGATGGGAGATATGTATTAATATTAAGTAAGGGATATTTATGATGTAAAATTAATAAATCATTTATCATGAGAAATTAATGAGACATCAATTAATAAAATACTTATATTAATTAATATTTAAGTTGAACAAACCATAACCATAGATTTATCTTCTCTCTAGACAAATCACTTATACTAATTAATATTTAAGTTGAACAAACAACCACTATTGATTTATCTTTTCTATGAATTCCAACCAAGGTGGAACAATGGTTAGAGGCCACTCTTATGACACAATAGGTCATGAGTTCGAACCTCCCCGTTATAATTTTTGAAATTCCATATCTTGACTTGAGTATTCATTTTTTATGCATAATATTGGAATGTATTCATTTTTAATTCATAATATTGGAATGAACACCACGTGTGCGACTTGTAGGGTGTGGCACGGAGAACCACAACCTTTGATTTATCTCCGCCAATGATAAATCCCAACCACCACTCAGATAGGCAAAGTTAGCTAAACTCTGCTTTATACTATTGATATATACCTCCTTAATTAGAGCTGCGCAATACCCGGTCCGTTTTACCTGTACCGACCCAGAACCGAAAGAACCGGAGTTGTACCGACCCGGACCCGGAGTTACCGGGACATGTACCGGTTCTCAAAGCTGATACCCGGAGTAGACCGGGACTGGTACCGGTTCTGGGGTGATTCCCGGCCTGTCCCGGACCATATGTCCCGGTTAATTATAGCCGTAGATAGTTTTCGTAAATCTACATCCCGACCGTCCCTCCTAGGTATAGGAATTCCTATCTATCTATCGAGAACTTTCATTCCATTTCATTTTTTTTCCTTCTTTTTCTCTGAGTCTGAAGAGATCAAGCTCTATCACCAGATTCACCACCATCATGTCATCTCTGACTCATAGGAATAAGGATTCACTTCTACTTCTTCTTCACCATTTCTGAATCTGATTGAGTCAGGTATTTATATTTTATTTTTATCCTCTCTTCCCTTCTCTTCTCTCATTCTTCTTCGGTTCTTCGCCTACGGCGATTCTCTGAGATTTCTGAGGCTGTGAGATCATGGGAGTTGGATAAGTTATCAGAGATGGTGGCTAGTGCTGGTGATTGATGTTAATTGAATCGGGAGAAGAAGGAGTGGTTGCTGCTGTAAATCGAAGATATGATTTCCTGAAGTTGGGGTTTGTGGATTTGTATGTTGATTTGAAGATTTAGAAGATGATATATAACTGCGGTTAGAACAGGAATCATGGGTAAATGTTTAATCGAAGTTATGAAGCTGTTTTTGGAAGAATCACAGAAAGGTAATTTTAGGTTCTTGTAGTTTGAATTTATTTTGAGTAAAACTGAATAAGAACCAACGAATCTTAAATGGGTTTTTTGTGTTGAAGTCGAATCGGTTATATGGAGATTTAGTTTGTGTTTAGTTGTGAAATTAAGAAATTAGGGTTTGTTTGATCATAACCAAATCATAAACTAGGGTTCCTGAGTAGATGGATTAAGATTGTTCCCGGGGATTCTGGTTGTATAGAGACATTGAAGATGGCTCTGGAGTTATAGGTAGAGATGAGTTCGAATTGATTGTGTTGCTGAGATATATGTTAGATCAATTTTTGTTTATGTCTCAGTTCAATTTCTATTTAAGTCTCTATGCAAAGAATTAGTTTATTGTATCTCTATTCAGTTTCTTAAGAACCGCTAATTGACTTTGTAACATGGATTCCGATCCTTGGGTTTCCTGAAAATATTTGATACTGAAGTGAATTTTATTTTTTTCAATTGAAGTATGGGTAAAAACCTGGTCCCGGCTAGAACCGGAGCTGTATAACCGGTACGAGTATAGGTACAAGTACATGTACAGGTACCGGTCCTCAAAATGAAGACCCGGTCAACTCCAGGTACAGGTACCGGGTTCATGAGAAACCCGAACTGTGCCGTCCCATGTGCATCTCTATCCTTAATTCCACCGCCACCACTCTTCTCTAGGTGGTGATTAAATCTGTAAACAATGGATTATTCGGCTATGGACTCTCAGCTAACATTCATCAGGTTCATTTCATTCAACTTCTTCTCTTTTTCTTTCATATTTAATGAAAATATCATCTCTAATGTGATTGATTTTATTTTGTGCAAGGATCAATATGTCGCAATGACTTAAGCAACGAATTTTGAATATCAAATCCAAGATAGGGTTGACATCGTTGTTGGATTAAAGATAAGTTAAAAGACTTGTTTGGAGCCTTCCTCTGACCGTAGATGAAAATACACAACAATTTCCCGTTTCTTAGGTTGTAATAGAGTCCATTGATTTTGGAACTTATCAGCATCAATTGTCCATTAAGAATCAATTTTCCTTGTGTTAACCTAACAAGGAAATTAATTTAGGCCAAATATTTTTATTCATTTCTGGAGTAACATTTTGAACAACACATACAACTACAAAAAATGAAGTCACAAACAATGTAGTCGCCAAGATGCCAATATTGCCAAAATTTCACTGATATTGCCGATATTTCACCAAAATTTCACCAACTATGCCAATATTCACATCGACTACATTGGCCACAAAGGAAAACTTGGGTCACACACACATCAATTTTTTGTGTGGCAATGTGGTGGTAGTCTTAATCTGCAATTACAGGCCGTCAGATCTAATGACCATCCACGATTTAAACCAAGATAAATAATAGTATGGCAATCACTGGGTGATGATACTAGTGACCTGAGTTCGAAACTCGCTAGAATCAAATTCTTTACCGATAAAAAAAAAAAAAAATGATAGTATGGTACAACTTCAGAGAAACTCATAAATGACCATAGACATAAATGATAATATTGGATTTGTTTTAATATAAAAAACATAACTCAAAAGATCATTACGCATGTGAAATCCAAAATTTAGAGAAAAACCATAAAATGCCGAACTCATATAGCAAAAATATGATGTAAAACGTGGTGTGAGTAACAATAGTATTCGATGTTTTTGGATATAAAAGAGTCATCATTTTAGGGCTTCAATCTTTCACTTCGCTGAGAAAGACTAGTGTTCCTTCCTTCCTTTAGGGTTTTATAAGCCGCCTTTCTTCTTTTTAGATCTGAGCTCTACAGAAACTCATAGGGAAACAACGACAACACTGGCTTCTTACGGATCTAAAACTAGTTTTCTATGGGAAATCTGGTGGTGGTGGAACAACAACAACACCACCGAAATTCCGTTCAATACTCAGTTGAGCATAACGATTTCTCCTCTCATAACAATTATATGTATGTTCTAGGAACTTCCATTACCGGAGCCGTCAGCTTCTTCCGACACCGGCTCCAATAACATCACCACCACCTTCATTCTCATCAATTTTGCGAATCTCAGTGCAGTTCACATAAGGTATATAAAAACAGCATTATAACTCTACATACAATTTATTTCAATTTCATTATACTACTGTTACAAGTGCTGTTTAACATTTTTTCTTCGAATGCAAGATCCATTTCTTGTCTGGTTACACTTGAGCATGCAATACCTGTCGTCTTTGAGTATTAGCTTAACTTGATACAAGCAAAGGTTCAACTTCACAGAGAAGAGAGGTTGGAATCAAACTAGTTGCAGGGTTTTCCATTTGTAGATATGGTTTTCAAAAACTAAAAGTGGTAACTCAATTCCAGTCAAATCGAATGCAGGATTAGGTTGATGCTCATGCTGTGGAAGAATACGATGGACAGTAAGGGGAGAATCAAGTTTCAGTTGAGTGTGTTCTCTGGTTGTTTTCAACATCCAAGATAGGTGTATAGAAACAGCCTACAAATCTAAATCCTATTATTTGAGTTTGTGCTGCGCGATTGAGTTCTTGGTTTACCTTAATCAAAGAATCTTTGTAGCTTTTGAACTATGAATTGGTTGAATAGATGGTAGGATTTGTTTTCTGTCAAAAGTTTACCATGCTATTGCGACATTTGGCTAAGCATCTGATTTGGCTTCTGCAGAACCACCTGATAGTTTGTGGATTCAGTTATCTAGCGGTTTGTAATAATGAACATTATGAAGTGAAGAATAACATAATTTTCGGTATGCAACCCTTTGAATTAGCTATATGATCTTAATAAATATATACAAGTTTTAGTTTATGACATCTCATATTTTAGGTATGCAACCTTTTGTATGGGATTATGTGGTGTAGAGATGCTCAAAAACTTGAATCAAGAACACAACATAATGATATTTCCTCTCAGCACATCAGTATGTTTACTTAATATTAGTCTAAATTTACTCAAAGAGGCACAAGCAAAAGGTAGCAAAGGTAAAATGGCATAATGATATATCCTCTCAAAATATTAGTAAGATCATCACTACTAGTCTCAATGTAAAAAGTGTATTTCGTTTCATAAAAGAAAATAAACTTACATTTGTTGTGTTGGATCTGTGAATTCTGTCGGTAGGTATCTGGTGAGGTTCTGAAGGATCTTAGAAATTAAGATCAGAGGTACAGATTTGGAATTAATGTGTGTAAATTCAAAATTCTTCAATGAACAGTTAATTATGAAAGTAAAGAAAATTCTTCTTGATGAACAGTCAATTATGAATTTCAATGAGTAATTTTCAAAATTAATCATCTGTTAATTAATGTGTGTAAATTCGTTTTCGGTTCAAGTATTGCTATTCACAAGCTCTTATTTGATTTGGATTTCTTTGATTTAATCCAGTATTATTATCAGTGGCCGGTAGGCGGTAGGAATTATTATTACTTATCAAGTTGCATTCAAAGATTTAGTTGAATTAATACTAATAGCTTATCTAATTTCTCTGAAAGCTGCTTTCACATCTTCTTCATAGCCATACTGGATTATTTTCGATTGGCTAATTGATCAAGTCTGTGATTGGGAGGGAATTCACATGTCTAGATTTTTACTGTCATTCAATTCGTTCGTCGCTGAGAAAAGGTGCATATTACACCAAATATCGCTAGAGGAACCTTCTTCATAGGCTGTGGATGCCACAGCCAACACCTCTATCTCGTCAAATTAATCTCATTTGGTTGAAAATTATTCTCATACCTTATTGATATTTAAGTTAGAAATCGGATCAGTAAAACAAAAATATTATAGTTTCTTTACCACATGGTAATCCTGCTAATGGAATTTGCAACATAGTTGCTTTACAAGAAGAAACCATGCCCAGTACAGCCTACATAACGTGCAATTATATCTCTAGTGAATTATTGGACCTAGTACCAAGTCCTCCTTATCATCAGCTAGGGCCATCTTTGATAACACGAGAAAAAAGCTTGCAACCGATGGTACAAAATTGCAGGTTTGTACATTTAACTCATTCATTAAAGCCAAAACTTCGGGAGTTACACCCACTTATAAAATCTTATCATCTCTGTAGTGTATTCACATCTCCACATCGATCATTACTCATTCTCTTTCAAAAGTTTGTTTACACTTCTGCTGGTCAGCTTCAATTTTTGGGTGAACTGGAAGAAGAAGAGGAGGAAGAACAAAAGATATTTCTTTTACTACCTTGTCATTGAGGTTTCCTTTGATCAATTCTTTTAAGTGTTGATTGGTTCTTTGATATCTACCTTAATTTACTTTTGATTTTTTTTACTTTTATTGCTGAAAAATGATATTTTTTTCTTAAATAGTTCGAATCAGGGGCAAGAAATCATCAATTGATTTGGGACTGAAAATGGGTTTTGTATGGGAATTTGTTGGTGGTGTAGAACCCTGAACCAAGATGCAACATGATGATATATCCTCTCAACAAATTAGTAAGATCATAGCACCACCACTTTCAATGTACTAAAGTGATTTTTATTTCATAAAATTAAGAAAATAAAATCTTACATTTTATTTGATGGATCTGTGAACTCTGTAGGTATCTCACGGGGCCTTCATTCCATTTAAAGGTATTTGGGCGTTTTCTTTCAAATGAAGGGATTACCACTACTAGTACCCGCCTATGCATTTTTGGTTTTGTATATTGACCCCTAACCTATGAAATTAATCTTGGTATTTAACTTAATTCACAGATCATTATGCCTATGGGGTTAAGCATGTCCATGGAGAAACAAATTTTCCTCCAGACTTGTATCATGGTATTTTTTACTGGATTCAAAGTCGTATCGCAACTCTGATGCGGATGGTTAGTCAGTATATGGCAAATTATCATCATCTCAAACGTAACATAGGGCTTGGAAGATGTTATGGAAGACTTTAGAGATGTAACACCAAAGGAAAGTAAACTAACCAGCTATATCAGAAATTGCAAACACAGAGGTACATATTTGGAACGAGCCTAGCTAATCAAAGAGAGACAAGTTGAAGCCTGGTTTATTGAGAGGGTTCACATGGTTCCGGTAAAGAAAATTCTTCTTGATGGACAGTCAATTCTGAATTTTAATGAGTAATCTTCCAAATTAATCATCTGTATGTGTGGGTAAATTCGTTTTCGGTTCCTGTATTGCTATTCACAACTTATTAGTTGACTTGGATTTGTTTGATTTTTAATCCTGTCCATGACCATGCGTTCAATTTGATTAATCCAGTATTATTATCGGTGGCCCGTGGGAATTAATCAACTTATTATTCCGGGAAACTCTCAAAAGTATCAAATTGCACTCCAAGATTCAGTTGAAAAAATTACTAATAGCTTATCCAATTCCTCCAAATGCAATTTACACGTGTTCATAGCCAAAATGCATTATCTTCCTTTCATCAAATCCGTAGGAATACAAATTTGTAGAACCGTAGATTTTTATTGTCTTTCATTCCTCTGCTTGAAAACGGTGCATCTCATTGATCAATGTGGTTGTTGTACATATTAAGAGAAATTGCTGGACCAACCTTTTTCATAGGGCATGAGTGCAACAGCCACATTATAGAGGATTGAACCAGCATGAGATGAATATGACCGGTCATATCGGTGTAATGAGATTGCTAGTTTTCCTCTATCCGGTCATATTCATCTCATTCGAATTTCGGAATGAATATTATTCCCATACCTTCTTGATATTCAAGCTAGACATCTGATCTTTTAAAAAACAAAGAGATTCTAGTTTCTTAATATTCCTTACCACATGTAATCCTGCTAATGGGGTGAGCAACATAGTTGCTTTACGAGAACGTGCAATTATGCAGAATTGGTGTACCTAGTAGACTAGATAGTCCTCTTCATTTCACCATCAGCTGCTACTGGGCATCACGAGAGAAAAAGTGTGTAGCGGATTGGTACATTTTGTAGGTTCGCTCATGATTCATCCTGCATTGAAGTAACCTTACCCTGGTTAAAACTTTGGAATTCACCCTGCTTATCATATCTTATCTGTGTATTCACAAATTCATTAGTCTTTTTGTTGTCTAAAATTTTGCTACACTGCAAGAAGATGTACATAAGGGCCTTTGATCAAAGAATTGTACGTTTTATATGGGAATGTGGCCGGTGATGCAAATCCTACCAATGAATATGACAAAATCCACAAAGTGGTGTTTTAATACTAAATTACCGGGGCAAATGAACAACACAAACTATACTTCCATATTTTTGGCATTCAAAGTTTTTAGTTCTTCCACCACATTCCGGGGTACTGAGAGTTGTGTTCTAGTTTAAACCTATTTCTAATTTATGTTTGGAACTTTTTTCTTGAATTTTCTTCAATTGCTTTTAGTGTTCAACATACACCAGATGGAACAACCCCTAGCTAGTTGGTGCACATACCTTGGGGAACATTTGTCCTTCCTAGTGCATTGTAGTTCCATTGTGATGTCGCTCCTAGTCAACTAAATTACCTTGGGACATAAGAAAATTACCTGATGTAAACAGGGTGTAAGTTTTAGTTTTCTATACAAAATAAATAAATCATTTTTTAGGGTTTCATCCTTCACTTTTTAGTTTTTACTTGGTTGAAAACTCTTCTATTTATATCAGTGAGAGAGAGAGTAAATAGTATTCCTTGAAAACCCTAAGCGGGTTTCTACGCCGCCCTTCTACTTCCCCTTCTTCTTAGATCTGAACTCCATACAAGGCTTTCCGTTTTCCTCATTCTATTGAGTTCTGAGATCTACATATCTGCTGAAAAGGAAGCTCAAAATCAATCAGTGAGAAACATCTTGGGATATCCACAAATAATGGCTTGTTTTGGATGTAAAACTAGTTTTGTATACGAAATCTGGTGGTGGTGGAAGAACCGAATTCAAGTTCAATGAGCATAATGATTTCTCCTCTCAAAGCAATTTTATGTATGCTCTTCGGAATTTTATCATCATCGCCAGGGCTACCATCAACACCACCATGATTATCATCATTTCTATAAACCTCATCCGGTTCAGAGATCTATGTTGATTTTAACTATTTTGTTCATCAAACCTTTAAGCAAACAAGTGATCAAATCTTTGGAACTGTGCACTTAATTTGTCGGAAAGACTAAAGAATTTCAGTTTCCACACATAAGCAAGAATCAAAATTATTTGTATAATTTCGACACCAAATCTAAAGTAAGAGGAGAATCTAAATACTAAAGCTGCACTTTGTATTAAAAGGTATTTGGATGAGCTTTCAGTAAATGTTACTTTCAGTCTTCTTAAACGTATTAAGGATTGAAGGATTTTTTGAAGGATACTAGAGAAGTAACCCAGAGGAAACTGAGCTTATATCATCAATAGGTCAGTTGGGACATTAGACATTATAGTACAGAGTTTGAACTGTTACAATCCAAAGTGATATGATCAACAATGAAACTCAGGATAAGTCTTGTCCGAATATTTTCGGTGGTATATGGAAAAATTGTTTATGTTTGTTTTCTTTTCCCATGGATTTATAAATAATGAAACTCTCAGTTGATGGTTGTTAGTCTGGAAGATCATCTCCAGGGTAAGTTTATGGTAGTTCCAGCTCTATGTTGGACGTTTATATTTTTTTCGAATTGTATTAAAAATAGTAGACTGCTTTTAGAGTTTCTCTTTTTCATGAATTTTAATAACGATGCAAGAGCCACAAGTCATTCCTTTTGATCCTTTAATTGTCCATTATCATCGAAAATACTTCGGCTAGTGGAAGGCAGGTCCTCATATTGATGCGTAATGCCATGATTGTTATTTGGTCCTTGGCTATTGAAAAAAGTACCCATCTAAAATTTATTGAGCACTAACTTGCAAGACTGCTTTACTTTTAAAGGCATCAGGTATAATTACATTATAGGAAACAACAATACATGAATGGAAAATCAATTTACACTCCTAAACAGATGATTAATTGACAATTGAGTACTTCAGATGCAACAATCATTCCAGCAGATTTTTTTTTTCCATTTCATTATTTGATTGGAGCCTCGTAAACATGTTTTCACTCAGATCTCTTCTTGGATACGGATACCAGCTGGATCTGTAGCTGAATCAAGTAAAAAAAAAAAAAAACGAAGATGTCATCTGATGGAGGTTACAAAAAAATAAACCAATATGCACAACTAGTAGTACTAAAACACTAATTGAAAATAAACCAAACATACCTCGTAAACTGATAAAGTGCATCAGGAAATACCTACAAAGTTCAGATCCATCAAATATAAAAGTATTTTTATTTTTTTCTTGATAAAAAACAGAGTAAATTGATAGTAGACTTAAATGATAAGTAATTAAACTCACTAATTTGTTGAGAGGAAATATCATAATGCAGCTAAGTCTTGATTCATATTTTTGAGCATATCGACCACCACCACATTCCCACACAAAACTCCTTTTCAATTCAAGAACCAGACCCATTTGTGTTTTTGTTGCTCACCTGATCTCAAAAGTGTGAAAACAAAGAACCAATAACACCTGGAAGAAAAGATCAAAACAAATTAAGGTAGGAACCTAAAGGCAAGGTATAAAACAAGCACCTTTTCAGCCTCCTACTCCTATTAGTTTCCCCAAAAATTGAAGCTAAGCAATTGAAGTGTGAACAAATTCTTTGACAGAGATAATGAGAGTGGTAAAGATGTGAATACAGAGATGATAATATTTTACATCTGGCAGGGGTGAGTTCCAAAGTTTGAACCAGAGGCGGCGCAAAAACACTCCTCTTTAGGGTTTTCAAGGAACAAAGCAAATCAAGTGGAGACTGAAAACCTAAAAAATTAAATACTCTCTTTTTATATACAACTTCTACCTACACCTCTTTTACATCAAATTCTCATTGTTCCTTTACTGGAGTGCTCACAGTTAGAAATGTCTGGTTAAATTTAACAAATATGGGTAGTGAGCATGCATCCCAGTTAGAAAGCCATCTAAAATCCATCCGGCTGTTAGGATGGCTAACGTTGTCAAGTCATGTTCCTGTTTCTTTCAGCTTCATGGATCTCGTTAATTTATACGACACAATAAAATGCTTAAGAAAATATGGAGATTAAAGATCATTATCTTGAACGAACTGCAAAATAAAATGTTTAAGCAAATACGGCTTACTATCTTATAGGAAGTGCAGCCGAGGTCTGAGAATAATCATTTCATAAAAACAAGTATATGCATATTACTCATATCACTAAATGTTGTTTCAGCGTTCAAACAAGAACTAAATAATTATCAAAATACTACTCAATATTCAATTCGTAAGAGTAAAAGATGTACAGTCCACACAACATGACTAGATGCAGATTAAAGATCGAAGAAGAATCAATGTGCGCCGCCGTCAGATACCAAACTCTTGTATGGAGTTTTCTGTCCCCCACAAGATCTTGAGAAATATTGCAACAACTTTTCAATCTCAGGTGAAAATCTCGTGAAGGAGCAAGTCCTAAAGTTATTTCAAGAATTCTTAATCAGCTCAAAGAAAGTGATAAGAAAACCTCATGGATGAGTATGATTAACAATTAGGCATTTTAATAGAACCCTTGTTATCTTCTCCTGAATGACTTCATAGTTGACTGCAACAAATAAGTAGAGGGAAAAGGATAAATAGTGTATTTTGTCATTGCCATGAAGGAATGGCGTAAAAAATCTTGAAGTTTGTGGTGGAAGGATAACACAGCCTCGAGTTGTAAGAATGATGAAGATGATAATTGGTAAGGAACTATGAAAAATCATGAAGCACTAGCAGAACACGTAAAGTTCCTTTTATACAAGTGAACAGATTCTCCAAGTTGAGCCTTCCAAGCATTTCCCAAATACGTCTCCATGAACTTAACCATATAGAAATATTGGTGGTGGTTGTGGTGGTTGTGGCACTTGTGATTCTGTGCTAGGTGGTTGCGGAAACGGTAGAGGTAAAATCATGCAAACAATTTTGCAAGGGAATTCAGTAGAATCATGAAGAATAACTAGCAGAACATGCAAAGTTCCTTTACAGAGGAATTGAACAGGTTCTCACGAGTTGAGCCTTTCAAGCGTTTCTCTAGTACGAATCCATGAATTTTACCAAATCTACAGGAAGTGCCTGTGCTGAAGCCAAATAATAAGCCATGTAAGGAAGAATAGTAATGACTGTCATAGAAATAATCAAATGAAATTCCCCTCCAACACCAATCAGTAGAGTATGACATCGAGATTGGCATTAACATATGAGAAGGATTAACATCATGATTCTAATCTAACATAATGAAAACCAAATACTGTTTCCAAACATAGTAATGATAAAATTACGGATACACTAAAACATCTTTGGAAATGAGTCAACACTAGGAGTGGATAATAAATCCAAGAGATAGAAAAAAGCTAGGTCTCATTTTTTAAGCATATGGGATCAAATTAATAACATGATGTTCTTGCTATATTGTAATAACCAACACTTGCAATATAATTAAAAACTGAAATAAATGTCCCAATTACTTAAAAATTTGATAAAACAAATCCTAGCATTAAAATGTATCACTTCACATTTCAAAATCTACCCAGATTGTTTGTTTAAGGTAAGCCCTTGAATGAATCTAGCAATTCAAATCATTGTGTATCCTATGAGTGAATTGTACGCCAATCCCTAACCTTTATAAACACAATTAAATATTTGTAGATTAAACAAAGAAATACTTGCATTTATCTTTGAATTTTACCTCTTTGATTATCTTTTAAGTTAGCAGCTACTTAGAAAAAACAGTTACTTGATGCTCAAAGTGCATCCAGTCGTTGTGATTTCATCAGTTGTTTGCTTGAAAGATTTGACAAACAAATTGTTCAGGTAAAGCTCTATAATTGAAGTGCTAACGAAGTTTGTAGGGATGCTACTCCTCGTAGTGCATTAATGTTGGTGGTGGTTCTTGCAAAAGTTGTGATAATAGTGATTCTGATTGCACAAGTAGAAGTGGTGAAACCAAATATACAACTGTTTTGAGAGGAGAAATCATAATGCTCATTCATTGAGTCCCGTTTGCATCCATAAGCCATCTGTTTCCCTTTTGCATTCATTGAGTCCCTTTTGCATCCAAATATATAACTGAATTTTAAGAATTATGTTGTTAATTAATCCCAGGGATAAATCTGTTACCACATATGATTAAGTTCCTATCATGTCTATGTGTAAGAAATTACAAACAATAGAAATTAAAATACCTCTTCAGGGTACGTTGAGAAGTAATGTTGATCAATTTTAAGGAGATTCCGCTGGTTTGTAAAGTTCCAATGCTTGAACAGAAGAGCATCCGTACAATTGTTTTGAGAGGAGATACCATAATGCTATTGAAAGGAAATTCGGTCTTTCCATCCCCCTGATTCCCATACAAAACTATTTTTAAATCTAAGTGAAGCCATAATTTATTTTCAATTAACTATGCTTTTGACTTGTCTCTCCTTGACTAGGCTTGTTCAAACTCCCTCCCCTCTGTTTCAAATCGCTGATATAGCAGCTGGATAGTTTACTACTTTACTTTCATCCTATGGGATTACATCTCTAAGATCAGTGTTGTTAATTACCTGGTAGACTAACCATCCGCATCAGAGTTTCTTCTAACTCTGAAACAAACAAAAAAAATACTAAGATGTCATCAGTTAGGTTACAATCAAAAATAAACAGCTAGTAGCAATAGGATCAATTGAATGTAAACCGAATACCAGGATATTATTCAGCTGGGAAATTAGTTTCGCACTTAACCCCACAGGAATAATGCTCTGTGAATCAATTAAAATACCAAGATGTCATCAGTTGGGAGTTGTAATAAAAAACTAAAAATGCACAGGTTCTAGTAGTAGTAATTCCATTAAACGAAAGTAAACCAACCAAAATACCTTTAAATAAAATGAAGGCCGAACGAGATACCTACAGACAGAGTTGACAGATCCGTGAAAAGAAATGTAAGATTTCATTTTCTTGATTTTATGAAACAGAAATCACTTTAAATTAAGATTAGTATCAAGATCTTACTAATTTGTTTAGAGGAAATATCATAATGCTGATCTTGGTTCAGACTATTTGAGTCTACACCCTCACCCCATTCCCAAACAAAATCCCTTTTCAATCCAGGATCCATTGACCATGATTGAATCAATTTAAAAAAAAAAAAAAAACTTTTGAAAGGATAGATCAAAGACAGGGATGATAAGATTTTAGAAGAGGAAAACCAAGTTCAGATCCAAGATGAAGAAGAGAGGCGTCGTTGAAACAAAGTAATTCCTACTAGGAATTTCAAGGGAAAAAGTAAATCAAGTGAAGAATGAAAACCTAAAATAGAGACTCTAACCTTATATGCCACTTTTACTTACACCTCTTTTACATCATATTTTCATTGTGCCTTCATCTAAGGATTAACATAGTTTCTAGTTACTTCAGTGCTTAGAAAATGGTTGTGATGATGGGGATTTTGGTTCTCGTGCATGCATGTTTACTATGGTGACAAAAAAATGTCTGGTTGAATTTCACAGATATGGGCAGCCAGTGAGCATCACAGTTAGAAAGCCATCTCCAATCCATCAAGAAGACAATAAAATGTATCTTTTAGCTTCATGGGTGTCACTATAAAATAGTCATAATAAAAATTTTAAGCAAATAGGGAGTATAATCTTAAAGGAAGTGCAAACTAAAATGTTTGGCATATTACCCATACCATTGAATGTTA
This sequence comes from Papaver bracteatum, assembly GCA_023529315.1. NCBI lineage: Eukaryota > Viridiplantae > Streptophyta > Magnoliopsida > Ranunculales > Papaveraceae > Papaver > Papaver bracteatum. Next base: position 241,557 of record JAJJWX010001087.1, on the reverse strand, counting down.
TTTCAGCTTTCAAACAAGAATCGAAAGAATTGTTAAGAGTACAGTAACTAAAGATGCGATTAACAAGAGTCAGATGTACAATTCATATAAAATGACTCAATGCAGGTTAAAGAGTGAAGAAAAATTAGTGTGCGCTGCCATCACATACCAAACTCTCATATGGAGGTTATTGTCCCCCACAAGATCTTAAGACGGATTAAAGAAACTTTTCAATCTCTGGTGCCGCCATGGACGAGGACTATTAAAAATTAGGCGTTGCAATAAAAGTATAAAACCCTTGTTATCTGCTCCTGAAAAGCTACCTGGTTGGCTTCAGCAAATATCTAGAGGAAGACAAAGGAGAAATAACGTGTGTGGTTTTTTGGATAACCAAACTGATTTGCAGCCGCATTTAAGAAGAGGTATCGACCTTCTATGTCGATGTCCCCTATCAGAGTTTGGAGAATATCCATCGCATAATCCACAAAGAAGATATCCATTGCGCAGTAAGTGTGTGCCATCTATGATGAAGTTGTTGTCATGGTCTGTAGTTGCTGGATAGCCTGCGTGCCAACATAAAGAATAAGAGAATTTATGAATAGTATGTTGTACCATGTCCCAGCCCTGAGAATGACGGTTGCTTTAACGACAGCATCAACATCAGATAAAATGCATGTTTTTTTTTTGGTACAGGACAAAATGCATGGGGATTGGCTTATTTCAGCTAACAAACAAATCTTAATGTTTTGGATGGAAGAATCGGGTAGCCTTATGTACATTCCATATCTGTATGAAGTTTTACGGGATGATATCGGTAGAAGCTGAAATGAGCGAAGGAACTCTGGAAAACCAGAAGAAGCAACAGCAGATCAGGCAAAATGCCTTTACCTAGGAAGTAAATAGGATCACTAAGTTGAGCTTTTCCAGCATTTATCAGTATGGATTCATGAACTTAACCATATATCTACAAGGAAGAGACTATGTCGAAGCCAAATAATATGCTAAGCAAAATAAATTGACTTGATGTGTAGTGGTGTTATGTGCAATACCCAAATTTGTTCATGTTAAGCACAATCGCTGAAGTGGAATGCGATTTATAGAAATATTGCTGGTGGTAGTGGCGATGTTGGTGGTGGTCGTGGCAGTAGTTGTGGTAATTGTGATTTTTTAGCAGGTGGTGGTAGAAGTGGCGGTGGTGAGTTATTCCGTCAACTCCTTGTAACCAACTTTGTTCAAGTTAAGCACGATCGCTGAAGTGGAATGCGATTTATAGAAATATTGTTCTTGGTAGTGGCGATGTTGGTGGTGGTCGTGGCAGTAGTGGTGGTAATTGTGATTTTGTAGCAGGTGGTGGCGGAAGTGGCAGTGGTGAGTGGTTCCGTCAACTCCTTGTCACCAACTTCTGGATACTTCTTGAACGTGAATACAACATTTTTCATGGTCAATCCTGCAATATTTGATTTCCAACACAGTAATATTATCAGCATCACAGAAATATAGTATCAGTAGAATATTATTAAGAAATACTCCTGTAGGAAAAATATTAATGACAGTTATTGAAATAATCAAATGAAATCCACTCAAACACCAATAAGGAGTTACACTCAAATAGCTAAAAGATTAGTACATATAGATGAGAATAACCAAGGTCATATAAAAAGAATACTATAAATGATGTTTAAACTCAAACCATTACTGGGTTGTGTGATTTGATTGTTATATTATGTTAGAAATCGAAAATTATGATTTCTGTGTTTTTGGTCGGCAAGGTCGTAAAATGCATATCTTGCCGACTTTTCATAACAGCCATGGAGGCGATTCTAAATTTTTCAACAACTAATAGGTATTTTTGAAGACCTTGCTGACTAATATTTTTCAATAGCCATCTCTTGTGTGTCCAAAAAATAAATTCGGCATGTACTTCATTTGAATACCTTGGCGGAATGAAGACCATGCCGACTTTTCATATTTTCATAACTTAAAGTGAGGATTTATGATCTAATTTTGAGTATGATTTCATACAATAGCTTTGCAATCCCCTTTTTAGAAGTGTTTGGGTTGTGTGATTTTATTTCCGTTGCAAAAGGTTTTCTCAAAACAATTTTTTTCAACAAAAATCTTCCTAAATAAGTTCAATCAAAAACAAAATTTCATTTCATAAGCTTTAATCTACTCAATTAATCAATCTAAACTCAATTAATTAACCTAATCAGAATTTTTAGTGTTAATTAAATAAGGTTATATTAGCCATTTGGAAAATATATGGTTAAGGGGTGGCTTGTTTTACTTCCAAATTACCCCAATCAAGCCATGTTTATTTTGGGAACCCCACGTAGAAAAAAACATGATTTTTAACCCTCTAATTGACTGGATCCGTATGAGAAAAATAAAGGACCTATGACCGTCGATTAGGATAATGAAAATGAATGGTTATCAAAATGTTAACGTGGATCGTGTTAGACCACATCTGTTTTTTTCCCTCACAAAACCTTATCAACTTCGTGAGAAACGAAATCCCCAATTTCCCACTTCATCTTTTCTTCTCTCGCTTCAAAAAAATTCCCACAAAGTTCGTTCCCCCTAAATCTTCCGCTAAATCACTCTAAAATTTTAGCATGGATTCAAATCTAAGTTTTAGTTCCCTCATTTTCTTTTTTTTCTTTTCTATATAATCTGGTATCCTGATCTGATTGTTTTTCTCTCTCCAAACTTAGGGTTTCTTTCCGTCAAATCGCTTTATCTTTCACATAATTTCTCACGGTCTCTTCCTCTCTTAAGGTGAAAACTATATTCTGTTTTATTTTCATCTTATCAATTTTTGATATTAAGATATTAGGGTTTGAGTTTCTTTTGGAAATTGGTTTTGATATTAGCATTTTAGGTTTCTGTTTCTGTATATTATGATTTTGGTACTAATTTTTCTCTAATTCTACTTTATTTTTAGGTTTTGTTTTTTGGGAAGTCCATTTGGAGGAGTCACTGTGTTCAAAGGTTTGTGAATCTGCCCCTGAATCTCCGGCTAATTTTTGATTTTTGAATTTTTCCACCTTTTTTATACAACCTGTTTTCTGTGTGATTTGAACTAGGATCTCCGAATCTACTATGTTTTGTGTGTAATTTTTGAGGATTTTCTTTTAGGGTTTATGTTTGTTTGAAAATTGGGTTATTGGGTTTTAATATTTGTTTAGGGGTTCTTGTTTTGTGTATGATTAGGGGTTTTATACTTTCTGACCTCTTCATTTTTTTGTTATGTTTTTAGTTATCTTATTCTCCTTGGATCAGGTTATTCTCCTTGAACAATTTCAGGTTGTCCTTGGTTAGAGTGATATGGGTTTTATGTGTTTTGTATATTTGAAGTTTTCTTAGATTTTCATCCAGGGGTTAGTCTTGATTTGATTTTTTGTATCCTGTATGAATGCTTGTACAGCCATGCTCCCATTCTTTACACCCATGTTAGAGCTGAGTCAAACATGTATTCACCTTACTTGCTTCAAATTCGTTTACTTGTATGGTGTTTTTGAGCGTTATGTATTTTGACATTAAGGTTCTGTCTGTGGTATACATTTAATGTTAAATGGACAGAGGTAGAATACATATGATTTAGTTCATTTTTCATATATAGATTACCATTGTATGATGCATGGAGTCCGTATGTACATTACTTGATTCAGTTTTTATTTGGGTTTCCGAGTATTACATGCAGTATTTGACATATATTCTGCAAAAGGAAACAACCTTACAGTCTATGAGAATGTGGTTCTTATAGTATTATTTTGTATTGATGCAGATGGAAACCTTTGAAGCCTCTACAGATGCAAACATTTCTTCACCTCAAAGTAGTGAAGCTGCATATACCTCTTCAAATACTCAAGCTAATGTTATTTCTAAGCCATATTTGACATATATTCTGCAAAATAAAACAACCTTACAGTCTATGAGAATGTGGTTCTTATAGTATTATTTTGTATTGATGCAGATGGAAACCTTTGAAGTCTCTACAAATGCAAACATTTCTTCACCTCAAAGTAGTGAAGCTTTCATATACCTCTTCAACTACTCAAGATAATGTTATTGCTAAGCCATAGTTGATGGTAAAGGTAAATGAGTATGCTATACCTGTTGGTGACAATGTAGACAATTTAGCTACTCGGGATGGAAAACTTGTCCGATTATATTGTCCAGTGAAATACGTGGATTGGAGGGATGTTCCACAGAACTACAAAGATAATGCGTAGTTAAAGTTATTGGTATGTAATCTATTTTTTTCTATTCTGGTTATTTATAGTTACTTTTAAGATTGAGTAGCTTGATGAATCCGGTTGATTTGTTGACTTGAAACTTGTTTATTTCTGCAAGAGTTCGAGTTCAATGTGCCAGATCATTTGGCCAAGTTAATTGTTATGCGATCTCTTCCGCAAACAATTAGGACATTTAAACATGATTTAATGGGTTTTATCGTATTTTAAAACCTGTACTCCCCCTTTGCAATACACCACCATAAAGCTTGGTTTGCTGATTTGATTCTTTAGTTTGTGGTTTGTAGACATTTTCCAACACATGGAAACAGTCTGGATGAAACTTATCAATGAGAAAGCTTAATGTATCCAACAACATTTTAATTTTTGTCAAAAGGTGGTGTATATATTCTTGCTAAGTGTCGATTCTTTGTGAATCAGAACTCCAAAAGAACTCTGAGTTGAGAAGATTGGGTGTTGTGAAGGTATTTAGAGGAAAAAGCTCTTATTACATTTTATTATGTATTCATTTTTTTTATAAGTTGAAAGTCAGTTGTTGTTTTATGACATTTGTTAGATGTGCATATGCAGGGAAGAACCCATGATTTGAAGTGGACGGTAGAGTGACTTTTAAAAATGCTTTACAAGGTGATGTTATGAAACTCTGATGGATTTTTTTAGTTCAGTACCGATATATCTTTATTTCGGACATGCAAGATGTACAAATAACTCATCTTTATTTCTAATTCCTGTTAATTATAATTATGTTTGAAACTCCTGTGGTTATCCACATACAATTAGCTCATCTTATCGATGTGCTTGTAAGTGGATACATTTGTCAAGAATAGGAATTTATTATTGAAAGATAATGGTATGAGTTGCTGGTTCTCTATTGTAAAAGACCATGTATCGAGTTTCCCGCTTGTAAATGAGATTGTCGTTTTTATTTTGAAGCATAGTAGGGTGTATGTTATAAACAAGAATACTGATGCAGTTGTACTACATATAACTTAGTAACAAAGTGTATAACATCTGTGCTTGAAATGGTTTGCGCATTCGACAAGGAATGTGGAAAGGTAATTGTCTCCCCAACCTTTTCTTTGTAACTTGGAATTCTTCATATGTTTATTTCGTTGCTTCCAACAAATACCTGGAATGTAGACTTCTCATTCAGTTTATGAAATACATGGTCTTTTGTAGACAATACCGATTACGCTTTTTCCATGAAGCCTATGTGATGCAACTGCGGTTTATGGGTCTAAGGATACTTGTAAGTCTATGCCTACTACTGGTGCTATTAAGAAGCTGCACAAATGCCTGCTCCTGTTGCTCAAACTCAGAACTTTTTTCTCCCAACTCTGTCGAAGTGGTGTATAGTTGTTGTTTGATGTATGTGTAACATTTACAGTGGACAAGGATAACTAAGAAGTAGGTTGTTCTTGGTTTTTTTTTACAAAATTGTATCAGCATCCACATTTAGTGGATGGTGGCATTGTAATTTACCGGTTTTGGTTTCAAATGAACTAGATATGAATATGAATATATTAGTTTCACAGAAAAATAGTTATAAATTTCCAGTATCAGAATTTGATTTGTGAATATCGTTACCTAAAAATTTCTGGTGCAGATTGCCGGAACCTGACAATCTAACTAAAGATGACAAAGATAAAACCATAAATAGTAGTGTAAGTTATGGACAAACCTCTCACTACTATGATTTCTGAAATTTCGAAAAACACATACACACATGCTGGATGAGTTTTATGAATTGGTTTCCTATAATGGTTTTCTTATTCATTAACAGGACTAAAAACACTGTTCTTTCTTCGGGTAGTAACCTAGCGCACTAACAAAGATGATGCTTTACGTGGGTTAAGTTTAATCAAATGTGCGAACTTATACATTTTCAAATCTCTCTATTATTGTGAAGTCAATCACAATTTTTCATGGACGCTCATTCAATTTAGAAAGTAAATATGTCTCCCACTGTTGCTGGGGAAGGTGGCACAACACAACTTGGATAAGAAAGTGGTCTTGGGACATGGGTTGTCAGTGGTATTAAAATTTCTTTATGACTTGGCTTGGACTGGTTTTTTGTCATCATTAGCAGGAAATAGCACTTTATAGTACTCAGGTTCTACGGTACTGATTAGGACTACATAATTCGTACTATTTTATTAGTATAATGTTTGCAAATGGCAGCAGTTGGTTTTTAGACATTGATCAGCCAAAGCAATGACATATTTGGAATCGCAATATAATTCATACTGCTAGTTGGTATAGTGGCGAAAATGTTTTATAATCCATATAAAATAGTTAGGCTCCAGCAATAATGTCCACCACATAAACAAAAAAAACGGAGAGAAATAAAATTCTCCTAACCGTATGTTTTTTACTTTTTTTTTTTGGAAGTAGTGGCATATGACCGGGCTGATGATAGTTAGAACAACTTATTTCCAATAAGGGCAATATGGTTATTTTTATAGTCTGCAATATTTAATTTACTTATTTTCGATAAGGTTAGTCTGGTCATTTTCACAGTCTCTTTAATATTTATTGCACTTCTTTCCAGTAAGGGTAATATGGTCATTTTCAAAGTGTGCAATATTTACTTTACTTATTTTCAATAAGGGTAGTCTGTTCATTTTCAAAGTTTCCATAATATTTACTCCACTTATTTTCAACAAGGGTAATATGGTCATTTTCCCGGTATGTAATATTTATTTTAAGAATTATGTTGTTAATTCAAATATATAACTGAATTTTAAGAATTATGTTGTTAATTAATCCCGGGGATAAATCTGTTACCACATCTGATTAAGTTCCTATCATGTCTATGTGTAAGAAATTACAAACAATAGAAATTAAAATACCTCTTCAGGAGACGTTGAGAAGTAATGTTGATCAATTTTAAGGAGATTCTGCTCATTTGTAAAGTTCCAATGCTTGAACAGAAGAGCATTCATACAATTGTTTTGAGAGGAGATACCATAATGCTATTGAAAGGAAATTCGGAGAAATCTAAGAGAATCCATTATTTGTGGATTTTGTTGGAGATCCGGAGAAATCAAAACAAAGAGTGAAAGAGGAAAACTGAAAAGCCCCTTGTATGGAGTTCAGATCTAAATAGAAGAAGGAGATGTAGAAAGGCGGCGTAGAAAGTAGAAGCCCTCCTAGGGTTTCCAAGGAAGTAGTGATGTGAAGACCTAAATATATTTGTATATGTTTACATTTTTTACTTACACCACTTTTACATCACATTTTTAACCTGCACTAAAAGGAGTAATCAGTAATGCATGCCGGTAAGGTAAATAACTTGATCGAGTTGAGGACTTTTATTATTCTTAAGAGATGCTTTTTTGTTCGGGGGCTATTACATACAGTATGTCCGGTGGGCTATTATCCCTACACCACAATGTCTATCAGCCACTGGAATAACTAGACGGGTCAAATGATCGGAATGCATAGGAGGAATAGCTAATGCGAATAAAAATCCATACATGTGTACTCCCATTTCCCACAGATTTGATGAAAATAAAATAATGCATTCCGGCTATGAAGATGTGTAAGTTGCATTTGGAGGAATAAGATAAGCTATTAGTAATTTTTTCGACTGAATCCAGTATGCAACTAATTGTACTTTAAGAGTATTTTCCCGGAATAATAAGCTGATAATTCATGGCCACCAGGAATGAATAATAGAGTATTAATCAAATCAAATTCTAGCCAGAGTTGGAAATCCAAGAAATCCAAATCAACTAAAAACTTGTGAATAACAACAGTACAGGAATCCAAAATGAATTCACACATACAAACAAATGATTAATTTGGAAGATTGATTAAAATTCATAATTGACGGCGCATCAAGCAGAATTTTCTTTATCAAGCAGAATTTTGTGTCCTGATTAATAGCAGAATTTTGTGTCCTGATTAAAATTGAATGGTTACAGATTAGTTCCAAAGAAATCCAAATCAATAAATATTAATAACAGTATTGATCAAATTGAATATGTTAATTTGCTGATTGATTTAAAACGGCCATCAAGAAATCCAAATCAACTAAATAATTGTTGATAAATTGATTGGTTACAGCTGAGATTTAAAAATGCTCTCCAACATTAAAAAAAAAAAAAAATTACATACATACATAAACAGGAAGGTTTAAATTCACAATTGACTGGTCCCTCATAGGTCTTTCCAACAGAAATATGTCTTTATTTTCAATTAACTAGGCTTTTGACTTGTCTCTCCTTGACTAGGCTTGTTCAAACTCCCTCCCCTCTGATTCAAATCGCTGATATAGCAGCTGGATAGTTTACTACTTTACTTTCATCCTATGGGATTACATCTCTAAGATCAGTGTTGTTAATTACCTGGTAGACTAACCATCCGCATCAGAGTTTCTTCTAACTCTGAAACAAACAAAAAAATACTAAGATGTCATCAGTTAGGTTACAATCAAAAATACACGGCTAGTAGCAATAGGATCAATTGAATGTAAACCGAATACCAGGATATTAGTCAGCTGGGAAATTAGTTTCGCACTTAACCCCACAGGAATAATGCTCTGTGAATCAATTAAATACCAAGATGTCATCAGTTGGGAGTTGTAATAAAAAACTAAAAATGCACAGGTTCTAGTAGTAGTAATTCCATTAAACGAAAGTAAACCAACCAAAATACCTTTAAATAGAATGAAGGCCGAACGAGATACCTACAGACAGAGTTGACATATCTGTCAAAAGAAGTGTAAGATTTTATTTTCTTGATTTTCTGAAACACAAAATCACTTTAAATTAAGATTAGTATCAAGATCTTACTAATTTGTTGAGAGGAAATATCATAATGCTGATCTTGGTTCAGACTATTTGAGTCTACCCCCCACCCCATTCCCAAACAAAATCCCTTTTTAATCCAGGATCCATTGACCATGATTGAATCAATTTAAAAAAAATAAAATAAAAAAAATTCAGCACTTAAAAGCAAATTAAGTAGAAATTAAAGAACCATTTTCACACTTAAAAACTATTAAACTTTTGAAAGGATAGATCAAAGACAAGGTTATCAAAAGAAACATCTTTTTCAATTCCTCAAGTACCAGTTTTGACAGAGAATATGAGAGTAGTGAAAGATGCGAACAAAGGGATGATAAGATTTTAGAAGAGGAAAACCAAGTTCAGATCCAAGATGAAGAAGAGAGGCGTCGTTGAAACAAAGTAATTCCTACTAGGAATTTCAAGGGAAAAAGTAAATCAAGTGAAGAATGAAAACCTAAAATAGAGACTCTAACCTTATATGCCACTTTTACTTACACCTCTTTTACTTACTTTTATTAACATAGTTTCTAGTTACTTCAGTGCTTAGAAAATGGTTGTGATGATGGGGCTTTTGGTTCTCGTGCATGCATGTTTACTATGGTGACAAAAAATGTCTGGTTGAATTTCACAGATATGGGCAGCCAGTGAGCATCACAGTTAGAAAGCCATCTCCAATCCATCAAGAAGACAATAAAATGTTTCTTTTAGCTTCATGGGTGTCACTATAAAATAGTCATAATAAAAATTTTAAGCAAATAGGGAGTATAATCTTAAAGGAAGTGCAAACTAAAATGTTTGGCATATTACCCATACCATTGAATGTTATTTCAGCTTTCAAACAAGAATCGAAAGAATTGTTAAGAGTACAGTAACTAAAGATGCGATTAACAAGAGTCAGATGTACAATTCATATAAAATGACTCAATGCAGGTTAAAGAGTGAAGAAAAATTAGTGTGCGCTGCCATCACATACCAAACTCTCATCTGGAGGTTATTGTCCCCCACAAGATCTTAAGACGGATTAAAGAAACTTTTCAATCTCTTGTGCCGCCATGGACGAGGACTATTAACAATTAGGCGTTGCAATAAAAGTATAAAACCCTTTTTATCTGCTCCTGAACAGCTACCTGGTTGGCTTCATCAAATATCTAGAGGAAGACAAAGGAGAAATAACGTGTGGTTTTTTGGATAACCAAACTGATTTGCAGCCGCATTTAAGAAGAGGTATCGACCTTCTATGTCGATGTCCCCTATCAGAGTTTGGAGAATATCCATCGCATAATCCACAAAGAAGATATCCATTGCACAGTAAGTGTGTTCCATCTATGATGAAGTTGATGTCATGGTCTGTAGTTGCTGGATAGCCTGCGTGCCAACATAAAGAACAAGAGAATTTATGAATGGTACGTTGTACCGTGTCCCATCCCTCAGAATGATGGTTGCTTTAACGACAGCATCAACATCAGATAAAATGCATGTTTTTTTTTTGGTACAGGACAAAATGCATGGGGATTGGCTTATTTCATCTAACAAACAAATCTTAAAGTTTGGGATGGAAGAATCGGGTAGCCTTATGTACATTCCATATCTGTATGCAGTTCTACGGGATGATATCGGTAGAAGCTGAAATGAGCGAAGGAACTCTGGAAAACCAGAATAAGCAAAAGCAGATCAGGCAAAATGCCTTTACCTAGGAAGTAAATAGGATCACTAAGTTGAGCTTTTCCAGCATTTCTTAGTATGGATTCATGAACTTAACCATATATCTACAAGGAAGAGACTATGTCGAAGCCAAATAAGATGCTAAGCAAAATAAATTGACTTGATGTGTAGTGGTGTTATGTGCAATACCCAAATTTGTTCATGTTAAGCACGATCGCTGAAGTGGAATGCGATTTATAGAAATATTGCTGGTGGTAGTGGCGATGTTGGTGGTGGTCGTGGCAGTAGTTGTAGTAATTGTGATTTTGTAGCAGGTGGTGGTAGAAGTGGCGGTGGTGAGTTATTCCATCAACTCCTTGTAACCAACTTTGTTCAAGTTAAGCACGATCGCTGAAGTGGAATGCGATTTATAGAAATATTGTTGTTGGTAGTGGCGATTGTTGGTGGTGGTCGTGGCAGTAGTGGTGGTAATTGTGATTTTGTAGCATGTGGTGGCGGAAGTGGTAGTGGTGAGTGATTCCGTCAACTCCTTGTAACCAACTTCTGGATACTTCTTGAACGTGAATACAACATTTTTCATGGTCAATCCTGCAATATTTGATGTCCAACACAGTAAAATTATCAGCATCACATAAATATAGTATCAGTAGAATATTATTAAGAAATACTCCTGTAGGAAAATTATTTATGACAGTTATTGAAATAATCAAATGAAATCCACTCAAACACCAATAAGGTGTTACACTCAAATAGCTAAAAGATTAGTAAATATAGATGAGAATAACATCAAGATTAGTAAAAAATCGAGATTGGCATTACTAGATGAGATGGATAAATATCATGATTCTAACATTATGGAAACCAGATAATGTTTCCGAGATCAATTTTCTATGATAAAAATATAGATATACAACAATCATCCTTGGAAATGAGTTTTCTAAATCATCTTTGACTCAGTTTGTAAGCATATGGTATCCAATTGATATAATGAAGTTCATATCGGAATAATCAACACTTGCAGTATCATGAAAACTTAAATAAATGTATTTAGAGTTGTTGATAATAATGCATTTTCTGGAAGTTACTGTTTACCATAGTGCAAAAATAAGTATAGTTTCTAAGCAATGTGAACTCAAGAAGTTTGTGGGGCAAGTAATTATTGTAGCTTACTTGGAGTGTTGGCCAAACAACTACATAACTAGGAAGAATCATGTTGTAGCCACTCTTTCTAGTCCTGTTGGCCTGAATCACAAATGGATGCCCCCAATGGTTGGATGGATCAAATGTAACACTGATGGAGCCTTTGATGACATTTATGGAGATAATGGTGCAGGTTATGTGATGAGAGATCACACTAGCAAAGATTCCCTCTGTGCTGCCTTGGTCTTTGAAGTCTTGGCAGCTGGAGAAGCCAAATCTAGAGCTATCTGGGGAGTACTCAAGAAAGTTGTGGAACAGAAGATGACTCATATTATTGTTGAAAGTGATGCAAAAAAACTGGTGGAACAATTCTCCTTAGGTTCCTTTGATGGTGATTCTAGGACAGATGCTATCTTTAAAGATATTCAGTACTTTGCTTCTAGCTTAATTGCTTGTTTTTTTTACTTTTCAACCTAGAACCTATAACTATGTTGCCCATGAGTTAGCTCTATGGGAAAAACAGAAAAAAAACTTCTATGTTCTACTCTATGCCTCCTGCTTGGCTAGCTCCAGCAGTTGAAGCTGACCTTTAGCCTGTTTTCAGGCCTTTGCTTATAAAAAAAAATAAAACAAATTCACTACTTTTTTAAGAAGTAGGCAATAAAACTTGGAAGACCAGAAACATTTGTGACAATGTTCCATAAACTGAGTTACATTTTAATATAATAGTCAATTAATGTCATAAATTAAGTTGTTGGTCTCAGGTATACACACTTTGTAGATTCAAACGAAAGATGTTGAATCAACACTTGCACTATAATAATCAAACTGAAATAAGCAATGCTATTTCTTCTATATAGTTTGATGTTTACATTAAACGGAAAATGGGTCATTTGTCCAAATATTTTTAAAACATAGTTCTAATGGACGAGTAAAAACTAGTATGTGAAATGGACACACAAAAAATAACAAGGATGAAACTGTTTACTTCCTGACTTAAACTAAAAAAATAGCAAGGATGAAACTAGATACATCTTGATGTAAATTAAAAATAAGAAAAAATATTTGAAAATGGGTAGGATGAAACTGTTTATATCCTTGCTATTTTTACATTTTTGTCCATTTAAACAGTATCAAAATCTAAATGTCGTTTTCACCCAAGAAATATTGATTTTGGTCTTTTTAACCAATTTTGTGTACATTAAACAAAGAACACCATTTGAAGCACACAAGTTATAAAGCAGGACTGACTAACTTTCTGTCGAAATTCAGCAAATAGTTTTTATTTTTATTTGTATGTGGAAACTGTAAATGCTTTAATCTTTCGGATAAATGAAGTGCACCGAATTCCTCAAATTTGATTACTTGTTTGCTTTAAGGTATGATGAAGAAAATAATTCAAATCAAGCTTGATCGGTGAACTGGAGTGAGATTTATGAAATTATGACAGCAATGGTGGTGGTGATCTTGGGGGAGGAGGTAGCGGTAGTAGCTGGTGGCGGTGGTAACAGAAGTGCTATGCACATACATAGACCTGTTTTGAGAGGAAAAATCGTTATGCTCTAACGAATTGAAAACAAGTTTGTTTTTTTTCTGTTGTTGTTCTTTTTTCTTCCACCACAAAATTCCCATAGATACAAGCAAACTTTTAGATCCATGAGAAGCCATTTTGTTTAGCAAATATGGATAGAGAAATCAGATCTGAATGCAGGAGGGAAACCGATGGCTTCTTCTAAAGAGTTTAGATCTAAGAAACAAGAAGAAAGGCGGCTTAGAAACCCTCCTCCTAGGGTTTTTAGGTGAAATCCATAAACTAAAACTTTTACTTACGCCTTGTATTTGTATACCTCATAAAGGCGGCGTAGAAACCCTCTTCTTAGGGTTTTCAAGGAAGACGAGTAGATCTCATTTTGTTAGTTTTAAAGGCAGCTTAAAATACGCCTGCATGAATTTTTACCATGTATTGGGGGCTGAACCCATATTTACCCCATTTCCTTTCCAAACCAGAGGAGGATATATGCAATAATTTTCTTAGTTAGCCCAGAATGCAACAAGATACAAACTTGTAATAAGAGTTTCCAGGAACAGCTTCATGTAAATCAACTATATTACACATACCATTAGCATGAGTACTACTACATGTGGCAGAGAAACTAATTCCATAGAGTATATCTTTGTTTTCCAGATCAGAATTTCTAACTTAAAATATCAATAAGATATGAGAGTAATCTTCAATCAAAAATAAATAAATATGTCCAGCAAGGTGCATCCGAAATTGCACCAATTCTAACTTTTTTTTATAACCAACACAAGTAGTAGTCCTTAACCCTCTCTATAGCATGGCATTCTTGCCCCATATACGACCGTTGGTCTTGCAGTTTCTCTCTATACAAAAACTACCTTAATCATATGCATTTTCGGTGATATTTGGGCAACTCTAAATGTGTCCAGATAGATGTGTTCTCACAAATGCAATGACAATATAAATCTACAAATGTTTATGTATTCCCACAGATTTGATGAAAGGAAAATAATCCCCTTTGGTTATGAGGAAGACGTGCAAGTTGCATTAGGAGCAATTATTTTAGGTATTAGTATTGAATCGGAATCAACTAGATACGTAGTTAAAAGTTTTAGGACTACTTTCTTGGAACCAACTGGATACACGGTTAACCGGATGATTAATTAGGAGAATTCAGATTCACAGTTGACTGTTCATGAAATAATCTTTCCAGCAGAACTTTTCTTTGTTCATGTCTTTTTTCAACCCAATTCTCTTTAACCAGGTTTTGAATTGGCTTTACCTGGCTGGGCACGTTCCAAATCTCTAACCCTAAAAAGTTCCTGAAAGATCTAGACCCAAATGGCATTGGCATCTGAATCATGTGAAAAAAATACCAAGCAGTTGGGGATTACAATAGAAACCAAAAATGAACAAGTAATAGTAGTACCATTAATTGAAAGTAAACCAAATACCTTTGATGAGGAAAAGTGTCTGCAGCAGACACCTACATAGTTCAGATCCATCAACATAAGTGTAAGTTTATTTTCTTAATTTACTTATCATGATAAGTAAACAACATACTTATGTGCTGAGAGGAAATATCATAATGCAGCTGCTGCGTTCTTGACCAAGTTTTTCAGCATCTCTAGCACCACCACCACATTCTCATACAAAACTCCTTTTCAATCCAACATCCATTGGTGATTTCTTGCTAATGATTCAAAAAAAATAAAAATAAAAATGAACATTTAACACCAAAAAGAAAAAATCAAAAAGCGAATTACGGTAAAAACTAAGGAAACAATCACCACTTTAAAGAATAGATCAAAGACAAAGGTATAAAAAGATACACCTTTTTTCACTTCCTCCTCAGCTTCTTCTAGCTCACCCCAAAATTTTAGAGTTTCAAGTGTAAAAAAAGTTTTGACAAAGAATATCAGATTAGTGAAGATGTGAATACACAGAATTTGAGATGATAAGATTTTATAACTGGGGTGTATTCCAAAGATTTAACCAGGGTGAGGTTATTTTAATCAATGAGTTAAACCTGCAATATATACCATTGGCTATATCGTGTGGTCAAGGCTGGCCTAGCTGATGAGGAAGACGACTAGTACTATGTCCAACTTTCTGCATTGCACGTTACCTTGGAAGGGGATACGTGGTAAGAATTTTTCATTTATTGGAAGAGGATTTCAAACATGGGTGAAAGAGGATTTCAAACATGTTCAATTTATTGGAACATAAATTCCATGTCAATATTTTACAATAATTTTTCATTAAAAAGTTTGTCTGGCGCTAATAGCAAATGGTGGAGTGAACTTGTTAGGAGAAAATCACAGTGTTTTATGAGTATGAGGGGTGCAAATTTTTAACTCTTCACCATGTTTAGTGGATTGAACTCGTATTTACGCCATTTCCTACACAAGCAAGAGGAAGTGTATACGGACGAAGGTATCAACTATAATAGTTGACACAATGAAAATAGGTAGATGTCCTACATCAGGATCCAATAATTCACTAGTTAGACCATAATTGGACGTTACCTCGTGCCGGGATATGGGTTTCATTCCCTGTGTTCATTTCCATGTCATATACGGGTGATTGGGAACATCCAATGCCATGCCAATCAAAACAATTTTTCAAGTTGTCTGCCTTGTTGCCATGAAGAAACCATTTAAACAGTAGTTCAAAGAGGATTTGAAGCTCAAGCGAGCACTTCTAACCGCTCCGTTGCAGTAATGCGAGGTTAGTAGGAATTGATCGATGATGATCAATAAAAAGAAGAAGAAGATAAAATGAGTTTTTTTATTGAATGGAGCCATACAAAGTTAGCTGTTGATATATAAAAATGTTTCATTTGACGGATATTGAATATGCAGAATGGCTTAGATATGAACTCGAGTGAACAAACGAAAGCATCCCCTTTTGGCTATGAAGGAGATTTCAGTTGCATTTGGAGCAATTATATAAGTTAGTACTATTATTTTGGACTGAATCTTTGAACGCAAGTAGATACGGTGTTAATCAGATTGAACGGTCATGCCCTATATACGAATATTTGTCTAGAAATTTCTCTCCAGACAATAACACCTGCATTTTGGTGGTGATATTAGGCCAACTCTATCCTTTTATTTTTCCAGTGACAAATGCAACTACACAAGCATGTTTATTCCCACAGATTTCATCAAAGTAAAATAATTCATCTTGGCTATGAAGAAGACGCAAGTTTGGTTGCATTTGGAGCAATTAGATAAGCTATTAGTAAAAAAAAAATTCTACTGAATAATAACTCCTGATTAGTTTCCAACCTTCACCGGACGTCCACCAGTAATAATACAGTGTTAGTCAAATTGAATGGGCACGGCCAGGATTACAAATCAAAGGAATCCAAATCAACTAGGAAACATAAATCCATGAATGGAAAATCAATTTACACTCCTAAACAGATGATTAATTGACAATTGAGTACTTCAGATGCATCAATCATTCCAGCGGAATTTTTTTTTCATTTCATTATTTGATTGGAGCCTCGTAAACATGTTTTCACTCAGATCTCTTCTTGGATACGGATACCAGCTGGATCTGTAGCTGAATCAATAAAAAAAAAAACGAAGGTGTCATCAGTTGGAGGTTACAAAAAAATAAACCAATATGCACAAGTAGTAGTACTAAAACACTAATTGAAAATTAACTAAACATACCACGTAAACTGTCAAAGTGCATCAGGAAATACCTACAATGTTCAGATCCATCAAAAATAAATGTAAGTTTATTTTTTTCTTGATAAAAAACAGAGAAAATTGATAGTACACTTATATGATAAGTAATTAAACTTACTAATTTCATGAGAGGAAATATCATAATGCTGCTAAGTCTTAGATTCAGATTTTTGAGCATATCGACCACCACCACATTCCCACACAAAACTCTTTTTCAATTCAAGAACCAGACCCATTTGTGTTTGTGTTGCTCACCTAATCTCAAAAGTGTGAAACAAAGAACCAATCAACACTTGGAAGAAAAAATCAAAACAAATTAAGATAGGAATCTAAGGGCAGGGTATAAAACAAGCACTTTTTTCTCCTCTAACTCCTATTAGTTCCCCCAAAAATTGAAGCTAAGCAATTGAAGTGTGAACAAATTCTTTGACAGAGAGAATGAGAGTGGTGAAGATGTGAATACAGAGATGATAAGATTTTACATCTGGCAGGGGTGAGTTTCAAAGTTTTAACCAGAGGCGGCGCAAAAACACTCCTCTTTAGGGTTTTCAAGGAACAAAGTAAATAAGTGGAGACTGAAAACCTAAAAAATAAAATACTCTCTTTTTATGTACAACTTCTACTTACATTTCCTTTACATCAGATTCTCATTGTGCCTTTACTGGAGTGCTCACAGTTAGAAATGTCTGGTTGAATTTAACAAATATGGGCAGTGAGCATGCATCACAGTTAGAAAGCCATCTCCAATCCATCCGGTTGCTAGGATGACTAACGTTGTCAAGTCATGTTCCTGTTTCTTTCAGCTTCATGGATCACGCTAATTTATACGACACATTAAAATGTTTATGAAAATACGGAGTATTATCTTAAAGAAAGTGCAACCGAGGTGTGAAAATAATCATTTCTTAAAAACAGGTATAGGCATATTACTCATATCACTAAATGTTGTTTCAAACAAGAACCAAATAATTGTCCGAATACATAAAATCAATATGCTATTTGTAAGAGTAAAAGATGTACAGACCACATGACACGACTAGAATACAATAACTCAATATGAGAAGTGATTTAACCAAACAGAATTCCGATTAAGACTTATGAATCTTCTTTAATCAACAACATCTCATCAAATTTCGTAATACCCAAACATTTGACAAAACATATTCTAGCATGTAGTGCATCACTTGATTCATAGTTTTAAATCTACAAAGGTTCTGTGTTTAAGGTAAGCCTGTAACTCATCTAGCAATTCAAATATCAACGAATTGGGAGCAAACTCTATTTTTCTTAATACAAATGTGTAAATTCAAAAGGAAAGATGTTAACCAACTCTTGCACTAGTGTAACAAAGAAATTAAAAATAATTGTATTCAGAGTTCTAGTACTATTTACCTATTTTTTCTAGGTTCATTTCCGAATCGCAGAACACTTTCAAATGACAACAATTAGAACACCCTTGATAGAATATTATACATAATAATCTGTGTGAAAAGAGAGTATTTGAAGAAGAACTGGACAATCTTTCTTTATAATAAGAGACCCCCAAAACGCCACATGTCGTCTTCACAATTATTCTTGGATCTCATGAGGCCACATCAGCATGAACATTCCCTGTCATCGGCATCTGATTGGCTCTCCAAATCCAGTAAGCAACTTCCCAACAGTCACTTCACGTTTAAAATCCAATAGGCATCCCCCAACAGTCACTTAACGTTTAAATGACACATAAGGCAACTTCAAATCTCCAACAGTCACTTAATACAATTACGTACACCAAATTTTTTGAATATTCTATATATGACATGACCCTTCACCACCAACAGTTGCAAACACTCAAATTTTCAACAGATGTCTTTGATGGTTCTTCCACTACATTAACGATTTCTTTTTTCAGGTAATGTCTCTTGGTATCTCCTTATGATCACACTTTGTTACTGTAGATAGTTTAGGGATTTTTAAATTTGGTGAATTGGTTGTGGGCTTCCAAAAACGTCGATGGACTTAGGGGTTTTTCTAGGAAAAAGTTTTACATATAAGAATCCGACCAAAAATCGTTAGGTTTTTGGTGTTCCCTTCACTGTGTTTTTGTTGTTCATGCATAAATAACTCCAGCCTTTTTTTTTTTTGGTGATTTAGTAGAGAAGAATCAACAAGTAACTACGTAGGGACATGGATATTTGATTTGGATGTATTTTTACCCACGACTCCCTCATCCACATGGAGTTCCTTCTGTTTATTAACTTCACAGGTTGAGTAATCCTGTTGCATGAAGATTTTAATACTACGTAAAACAACTCTCATTCCTTTGTTAGACTTAATTCGGCCAATTATGATGATAGGACGATCAGTATTCCTGTTTCGTTTGAAGTGAAGACTACTTGCTTTCTGTAGGAGCAATAAACAAAATAGGAAGACTAGGAAACCAAAAACAATGGTCGGAGACTATAGCCTTCCTAATTGGTCGGAAGGAAAAGAAAAAAAAAACTTTTGACATATAACTGAGAAAACAAGTTTTTTTTTTCTTTTCCTACTATACCACTTTTGACAAATTTACTGTTTTGTATTACAAATTTTCTAGGTGAAGATTCTGTTTGCGAGATTTCGCAGGCCCTACCAGACATCTGGGTTGTAATGTGTTTGTAAAAAGAAGGGTAATATATCAGTCTAATATTTTCTTTTTTCCCCAGTTTGACATCGTTTATTTCCCAGGATTTTGGTTCATATGGTTAGCTGTTATAATTGGGTTTTCGTGATTTTCCATGATTTTCTTTATTTCCAGTTGTTGCAATTTTCCTTTTGGTTATTGCATAGCTGCTAAATCATGAATCAAAGATTTTGGGGGTACTCTTGCAGTGCCACGATTTTCTCGCAGAATTTGGGAGGGAGTTGTACTCCTGAAGGTACACCGAAATGATGCTACAAGGACGGAAATCCTAAAGAGTTGATGACAATTTCAGATCCTAAATATATGTACAGTGATATACTTCCGAGAGTTATGTTATTCAAACTAAAGAGTAAACTTAGTTGTATTGTATGCTGATTTTGGTTCCGTCTGGCTAATTTCATTAGAATGGGAAGCGTGAAAGTGGGGATTGCATGTTCATAACAACATTGGAACACCTGTAGCAAGCCTTCGGCAAAAAACGAATTCTGTCTCCAAATGAAGTTTTTTTATGAAGTGGGTAATGTAATTTAAGTTTTTCAATCGTATATATACGTTTCTTTCATCTGAATTCTAGGAAATCGATTTATTAAGTGCCTAAATGTTTGATTTGTCACTGTAGCATTACAAACAAGGTTAGGGGAGGGAATTGAAGAAAATTCTATCGATAATTATTGGGGCTTCATTTGTTTGTTATAAACTAGCAACAAGTTATGTTTTCATTTTGGGTTATCCTCAAGTTTGACATCAGAATTTCAACAGGGGGATCCCGCATTCGTACTTCTTACCTCCCACTGGCCTAACCGAACACCCACCTTCGTATGTTTGTTGTTAGAACATCCATGACCAGTGTTTCAAGATAAATAGATCAAATGAGAGATTTAAGAATCGTCGGACTTGATGAGAATATGTGACTAATTTTTGGAGTTTCGTCCGCAACAAAAAAATGAAAAATTCGGTAAATGGGTACTGAAACTTGGAAATGGACATCTTTCAGCAATTTCAATTACCGTTACGAAAAACCCAACTTCAGGATTGCGAGAAACAAATTGTGTCCATCATGTATCCAAGAATTCTCGACATACATATGGTGAGACATAGTAATTAAGTGAAACATGTGTATTGACACCAAAAAACGGTTGTCTGGATGAAATTAACCACTACAACGTTTCGACCGTCGCAGGAGAAACACATCATTTATTGAATTCATGCAACATTACCAGATGACAGGATACATTGAACATCAAGATGCTCCATACTCTTCTTAACTTTTGAATTCTTTGCAATTTCCAGGAATTCCAGACCATCACTTGCAACTTAAAATTGGAGTTCCGGTTATGCTACCATAGAACATGAATGAGAGCATGGGTCTTTCCAACGGAACCCGATTAATTGTAAAACAAATTGATAAAAGGGTTATTGAAGCACAGATCATACCAGGCAACCACGTCAGATTTCATGTGTACATTCCAAGGTTGATATTGTCTCCTACTGCCGAAAATTTACCTTTTGTATTAAGAAGAAGGAATATCCTATAAAAGTTTGATTTGATATGACAATTCACAAGAGACTAGGTTACTTCTTACACATGGACATTTATACATGGCAGTGTCTAGAACGTCATCAAGAAAAGGTTACATCTACCGATCCCATTTTGACCACCTGCGATGTAGACACTCTCGAAATAGCCGGTGCGTATGCACGAGTTAGATGCTTGTATAACAGAATTTAACAACAAATGAGTAGCATAAAAAAAACTGAAACCCCAGAAAATCATAATTACGAAGATTACATTATGGAAACACTGGAAATCAGAGAAAAACAGAACATAAATGAATCAAAAGTAGCCTTCATTCCTTCAGCTCTGCAGACTTCTGTAAACATAATCCTTGAACAGAAATTACTTTCGGCTCAAAATCTCTATTGAATGGTTGCCAATACATATACTGAAGCGAGCAGCAAACCCCATATAGAATTGTTTTGAGAGGAGAAATCATTATGCTCATTGTAATTGACTTGAAAATAGGTTCGGTTTCTGTTGTTGTTCTTCTACCACCAGATTCCCTTACAAATCCACTTTTACGTCCATAAGAATCTTTGTGTTTGTTGTTTCCCTGATTGATAAAACTCATTTTTTTTTAGCCATAATTATTTGGATCATCTCTCCTTGACTTGAGTCTCTACAAAATCAGATCCATCAACAACAAAAAAAGAAAATTTAAATTTATTTTTACCAACAAAAATCACATGAAAAAAAAGAGAATAAATTGATAACACATTATTATGATCATGTAGTAAACTTACTAACCCGAAGAAACATCAAAATGCTGATGCGCCAACACATTTCTATACAAAACTCTTTTTAGATACAAGACCCATTTGTGCTAGGATTGTGAACGAATTTAATACCGAGAATGAGAGAAATGAAAAAGTGAATACAGTGATAATTAAGATTTTATTACTGGGGTGAGTTCCCAAGATATTTACCTTGGTAAGGTTACTTTAGCGCATTAGTTGGCCTATATGATGAAGAGTACAGGTTACCATAGTACAAGGTCAAATAGTTTACCACCTGCCTTTTACTGCATGGCATGTTACCTAGCCAGGAATAGCCGATAGGTACGGTTTCTTGTACATGTGTTGCACATTCCATTAGCAAGAGTGGAATACTAGCTATGTGAAGCAAAACGGCACATAGGATGCTAATTAGTAAAAACTCCACATGATTTGGTACAATGAACATGAGCTTAACATTAGGACCTAGTTTTATCACTATCTTCATTCTAGAGTCTGTTTTTAGTTTCTACTCCGGCCTTTAAATTCAGAATGCCCTAGATTTAGTATCATGGATGTCGGCGCAATGGATTAGCATCCTTTATTGCGCGAAAATTAGAAATGATACTCCACTGAACATGTTAATTTGGAGAAAATTAATTAATTAGAGTTTCTGAAACAAAAAAGAAACTCTATGACATAGTTTCTGCAACAAAAAAGATTCCAACCAAGAAACAGAAAACTGTTGCATTATTTTCATATACGCTAACGGATTGGCATTTCCTCAGTTGCGGTTCTTATAGTATAACTAATCAGACAAATCTTGCAAATCTTACAAATCTTGTTGAGGAAGGCTCTCAACAAGTCTTTAACTTAACTTTAATCCAACAACGATGTCAACCCTATCATGGATTTGATATTCAAAATTCGTTGCTTAAGTCATTGCGACATATTGATCCCTGCTCAAAATAAAATCAATCATATTAGAGATGATATTTTCATTAAATATGAAAGAAAAAGAGAC
Organism: Papaver bracteatum; assembly: GCA_023529315.1. Lineage (NCBI taxonomy): Eukaryota > Viridiplantae > Streptophyta > Magnoliopsida > Ranunculales > Papaveraceae > Papaver > Papaver bracteatum. The sequence continues at coordinate 218,538 of JAJJWX010001087.1, read as the reverse complement.
GAAGTTGAATGAAATTAATGAACCTGATGAATGTTAGCTGAGAGTCCATGGCCAAATAATCTACTAGAAAACCGCTGCCACGGTAGGGAGGGCCGACAGAAGAGAAACGAAATACCGTTAATTGCATAACGCGTTATACAACTTTTTTTTTGTTGGAATTTTATTCCGAATTTTTCGTAAAAACTCTAGATATTGTTGTTTGTACTCATTAAATAGTTTTTTTTATTACATTTCCAACGAGATAAAATTTGTAAAATTTCAAGGCACGGATTTTTAGATATGTTATATTAAAATTTGCTTTCTAATTATACCCCTAAAAAATAGGATACATGAGTTATAGTAATTGGACTAAAAGGAGGGACAATTTTGTCTAGTGAAAAAGTAATCATGGACATGGAAATTTACAATCTTTTTTATCAAATTGCACATTTGTGTTACTCTTTATTTTACAAAAAAATGGCCATAAAAGGGACTTTCCCTTCGAGCCCACCGATCGGTCGGCCCAATTATCTACTGATTTCATTATCATCTAGAGAAAAAGGGTGAAACTTTTGGATGGTGGCGGCGGTGGAATCATAATAAGCCAGCATATATACCAATAGGGTTTTAAATTAGTTGGGGTTTTCTAAAATCCACACAATTTTGTTAACATCGTCACCGTTCATTAGATCTAACACTTTGAAAATTGTAATTGCTTAGGAAGACCAAAAAATCACACTGTGACTCAAAAATTGACAAAGGTGATCTAGTCTTTATGGCTATTAAATCAACATTCAAATCAAGCGAGTTGAACAGGAGGCAAGCCTTATGGTTTTGAAGATCTGAAGAACAAAATGGTTAAGCTTAAAAGTAACCAACAAAATTGAAGTGATGTTATTCAATTGATACCAGCAATTTCAAGTTACATGGTCATATTGAAATAAGTTATAAAATCAGTTAGATGACTAAGTTTCTGAAAGATTTAACAGCTTCAATGAGAATCCAAATAAAATCCTACCACGTAATGAATTCACTTCACAGTTCAAAATCTACAAATTAAGATTCTTTTTTGAAGGTAAGCTCGGAACTCAATCTTGATTCTCCTCTTACTTCAAATTTGGTTTCGAAATTCAGCAAATAATTTTGCCGTTTACATCTTTGTGGAAACTGACAATTATTAAGTGCACCGAATTCCTCGGTTTGATCACTTGTTTGCTTTAATGTTTGATGATCTGTGAACTGGATTGGGATTTATAGAAATGATGACAACGATTGTGGTGATGATCTTGGTGGATGGGGTGCCGGTGGCGGCTGTAACAGATGTATTGAGCACATGCATAGGCTTGTTGTGAGAGGAGAAATCATTATGCTCAAACGAATTGAAAACAAGTTTTGTTTTCTGGTGTTCTTTTTTTTTCCACCTCCAAATTCCCATGGATACAAACCAGCTTTTACAATCCATCAGAAGCCACCGATTAAGTTGATGTTGAGCTTTTTGTTTTTTTTTTAGCAAATATAGATACAGCAATCAGATCTAAATATAGGAGGAGGTGGAAACCCTCACAAGAAGCCTAAATATAGCTTCTTGTAAAAAGTTTAGATCTAAGAAAGATAGAAGAAGAAAGGCGGCTTAGAAACCCTCCCTTAGGGTTTTCAAGTGAAGACTGAAAACCTTGAGATGATTACTCTAAATTTATATTTATATATTGCAACTTTTACTTACACCTTGTATACTTCAGAAAGGAGGCGTAGAAATTTCAAAGAAGTAAAATTGAATTGAAGAGTGAGATCCTAAAATGAATTTATTTACACCTCTTTTACATCAGACATGTAAAGTATGGAGATTTTACTTACACCTCTTTTACATCAGACATTTACTGTATGGAGATCTCTAGGAATACGCACATAGAGGTGTAAATTGGGTAGTGCCATCACGAGCCCAGCACAACACGCTAAAATTTGAGCACAACCCAGCCTAGCATGTGACTTAGCAAGACACGTCACAACACGTTAGTTTCATGAGAAAGGCTGGGTGTGACTAATTAGCACAGTAGCCCAGCACATCACGCGACACGGATAAGCACGACACAACACATCACGTTAAGAAAGCACGTCATAATATGTATAAAATACTACACAACATGACATAATGCATCACATTTTGTGTATATTTCACAAAAGAGACATTATTCTAGCCAAAAATATAAAGGTAAGATTATCGTTTTCCTTGATGATACAAAAATGAATAGAAAATAAGATTAAACTGAGAGTTGTATTGTATTAGGATCAAGTAACTTACTGATGTGAGGAGAAGATATATCATTATGCTGGATTCTTGATTCAAGTTTTTGAACATCTTTACTACCCCTACATTCCCATACAAAATTCATGCATTTCGATTCAAGAACAAGATGCATCTGTGTTTAAAAGAAAGAACCAATCAATAAAGTCCCTTGAAAGGAAAAAAAAAACAAATTAAGTTAGAAATCTAAAGACAGGATGTAAAAAGAAGCAACTTTTCCACTTAATCCTTCTCCTATTTCACCCAAGATATTAAGCTAAGCAGTATAAGTGTAAACAAACATTTGGCAGAGAATATAAGTATGATATGGAGAATATCGGAGATGTGTGAATACAGAGAGTAACACAGATGAGATTTCATAAGTGGGTGTAAGTGAAGTCCGAAAGTTTTAACCATGGTAAGGTTACTTTTAATGCATTATGAGTTCAAATGTAAAGAACCAACCTGCAGTATGTAGTGCCCATTTGACAGGAAATCCTTTTTTTCTTGTGTGGTCAGGGTCGGCCTAGCTGATGAAGGAGAGGACTAGTACTAGTTCCAATAATTCACCAGCTGCTTTTAATGTGTACATCACGTTACCAAGGCAGGCAGGCAGGACTATATGTGAAGCAGAATGGCGCATGCAGAAGTGTTTCACAATTGACTGTGGATCACTATTTCTAGCAGATTTTTTATTCGTGTCTTTATTCTAAAAACCCTCTTAACCTGGAAAATTTTGACTTGGCTCTTCTCGAAAATGGTCGTTCCAACTCTCTCGCCTTTGGATCAAAATGGTTGAAATATTATGGAAACCTCCACTTAATGAATACTTGAAACTAAATTTTTATGCCTCGTTTATTCATTTATCTAAAAAATCAGGCATGGGGCTGATGTTTCGTGATTTTGCAGGTAATCAACATGGAATTATATGTCAACCATCCAAAGCAAATGATGCGGAACAAGCAGAAGCCTTCGCAGTCTATCAAGGAGTAGCATGGGCTTAGCACAAAGGCTTTAGTAATCTCCATCTAGAATGAGATTGCAAGAACGTGGAGTACATGGTGGAAGCAATAAATGGCAATAGAGATGCAGTCAAATGGACTACAAACAACCTCATTTCAGACCTTTTGGCAGTTCTAAATAATAATTTTAATAAGGAAAATTTGCTGGTTGGTCCTAGGCCCATTAAGTTAGTTATACTAGGGTCCAACCGGATTTTAGACTTATCACTAGGTCCATAATTATTTGAAACAAGCAAAATGACCACATTACCCTAGATCTAAACATGTGTGAAGAATGAACCCACTATTTATTCCCAAACAAAACAGTTGAAACGGTCAGAAAACTCATTAAATGTTCATAACATTAGAGAGAGAAACTGAAATCTTCTCTGAATCTCAATCACTATCTCATCTCAAACTTCATTCTCAATCATACGATTTTCCTTTCAAAACAACGTTTGATTCAAAGAAAAACCTAATAATGGTTACAAGAAAAATCAGAAGAACCATCAAAGAATAAGAAATCATAAAGGATGATAGTACTGCTCCTAGGTCATCTGAAGAAGAATCAGGAATTTCATGACGAAAATCAACGAGAAAAAACTGAAAAATCGAAGAAGAATGCTGCTGAAAGTTCATCGGAAGATGAATCTCAAAATTTACAAAGAGGAAAAAGAAGAACAAATAGTAGAAAGGCGGCAAATCAGAAAAAAGGTACCGATTCTAACACTTTTAGTATGTTTTTTGTGTTTCTGGGACATAGATCCACCAGTACATATGTATAATACTCATGCAAAATTGATGAATACCCACTGTAATTTACATGCAACTTCTAGTTTGTGTTTCTAGCACTTAGAATTAGAAGTACATAACTAAAAAATTGTAGAATGATATTTAAAAGTGATTTGGAATGTGTTTTGTTTGTTTTCTGATACATAGAACCACCAGTACATATGTGTAGTACTCATGAAAAATTGATGAATACCCATTATAATTTACATGCAACTTCTAGTTTGTATTTTTATCACTTAGAATTGGCAGTACATAACTAAAAAACTGTAGAATGATAATCAAAAGTGATTTGCAATGTGTTTTGTTTGTTTTCTGATACATAGAACCACCGGTACATATATCAAAATACTGAGGTTTTTTATTAGTTAGGGTCTTTTTTTTCCAGTACATAAGTCCAATAGCGAATGGGTAACATTATTTATGTGTCTATTTATCATTGTCAGTACATAATTCAAAAACTGTTGAGAGAATGATCTTGGATTATTAGTATATAAGTCCAACAGTGAATGGGTTGGGGTCTTTTTTCCACCAATACATAAGTCCACTCTGTATTATTTGTTTTTTTTTCCTTTATGAGATGATGATCTTTGGATATGCGCAGTACATAAGCGAAATACTGATTGTTTGTGTTTCAGAGATGATGAATGTGCAGTCCATAAATACTGTACTGAAATAATACTATGAACTTCCAATACATAAATGAAATACTGAAACAAAACTATGATTGTGTATAGCTATGAACTTCCAGTACATAAACGATATACCGAAACAAAACTATGAACTTCCAGTACATAAATGGTATAACTAGTTTTCTATACTATGAACTTCCAGTACATAAATGGTATACTGGAAAAAAATATATGATGTAGAGTGTATTTAGTTTTTATACACTATGAACTTCCAGTTCATAAATGATATACTTGAACGAAACTGTGATTGTGTTATTTTTGTATACCATGAACTCCCAGTACATAAACGATATACTGAAATAAAACTAGTTAATTTTGCAGGTAAGGTATGACAGTGTATTTCACTTGTTTTCTGCTCTATTTCTTTTTTTGACATTAAATCAATAATACATATATGATGTATTGAAGAAAAAACCTAGTTTATGCTTGAATACCCATCACCATAACTTTTAATTGGTTTTTGACAACATGATCCAACAGTACATATCCGATGTACTCAGAAAAACCTTGTTTATTTTGGCTATTATGATCCATCAGTGCATATAATAGTTTCATTTGCTTTTGACAGTATAAATCCACAGTACATATATGTTGTACTTCAAAAAAATCTAGTTTATTTTGACTAATATATCCAGCAGTGCATATATGATAGTTTCCTTCGCTTTTGATATTATGAATCGGCAGTACATTTATGATGTACTGTAACAAAAACCTAGTTTATTTCGACAAAAATGATCTATTACTGCATATTTGGAAGCATGTTTTACTTTTGATAGTATTAATCCGCAGTACATAACTGGTATACTGAAAAATACCTAGTTTATTTCAATGAATATGATCTATTAATAGTAAGAATATTCGTAGTACATATACGGTATACTGAAAAATACCTAGTTTATTTTGACGAGTATGATACATCAGTGCAAATATAAAATTTTGTTTTTCTTTCTATAGTATGAATCAACAAGTACATCTGTTCTACTGAATAAACCATTTCGTTTATGCATTTTGGTTCCCCAACATTTATCCATAGGGAGAAATCTTGAGTATGTATTCACGAAGCTTTAAATTACCTTACCAATATACATTTTTCAAGACAGAGGATTTAGCTTCTTAGATAAATGCTTAATAAAAGTGCTTCTGTGCACAGGTGGTCGTTGCCCATGATAAAGACTTCATGGAATAAGTTGGATACAAATCATTCCATTTTTGGATTAGGTGTGTTGAAAAGCAGCAAAGGTTTATGTTGGGTGAGATGTCAAGTACGAAGAGGTCTCATTTTGGATTAAGGAGATGCCGAACTGTCAATGCATAATGCTTGCACGGCTAAAAAAACAGACATAACATGATTTATATTATTGAATATTGGTTGCACTGTAAACAAAACGAGATTGTTTTATTGATTTTAGTTTGTTTCAACACTGATTCAAAAGTACATCTATGATGTACTGAAAATGGTTTTTGTTATTTTCATAGATTCTGATAGAAAGACTGTGCGATGTTTAACTTCGGTAAAAGAATGTGATAATAAGTCACTAAATTCTCAATTAGCTAATGAATGATTGTACAATAATACCGGATCAAGTGCAATGGCGCTGCTCTATGGTACTTGAGTAAAATGTTGTAGTGCATATCTAGTATGATGCTTTGGTTTTACTCAGAACATCATAATCAATCTCTATAAAGTTCCAATTTTGTTGGAATATTTCGGTGCATTTAGATTTTTTACTGCCTAAAAAGTGCAGGCGCGCCACAACACGATACTTGAGTGAAATATTTCAGTACATATCTGTTATACTGCTTTGATTTTGTTTGCAATGTCCAAGAATTCAAAACTGAATATCTTGTTTAAGCAACTATTAATCATTTACACTATACAAATCACCAAACAGTTTGCAGAAAATGAAATCAGGCAATATGTGGTTCAACCTAGAATATTGAACTTAAACGAAAACCAAAACAATGTATCAAAAATGCACTCAATTCAGTCAGTGCGAAAATATATAAATGTTGAAAACAACATTATTTGTATACATATATGGAATTTATATAAATTTACAAGAGTGTTCTATAACCAATAAGTAACTTCACTTTTTTTCCTAAGTAAATACAATATTGGTATTCTGAAAAATCACAGTGCACACCAGAAGAAACATTGAATTATATAAAATTTCTACTGTTAATTGTATCGCAGAACCGAGATGAGACTTTTTCCAAGCGTTGCAGCACCACCTACAAATAAATGAGGCTTAAATCAATAAAAATGGATTGCAGGTAGCGAGAATCTAGATTTTAGAAGCAATGAATAAATTAGGTATACCTTGATGATATCTTTTCTGGAACTTGGAGAGGAATCTGTATCAAATGATAACCATAGAAATAAGTAGTTAACACCATAAATAGATCGTAGAAGGATGTAATGATTAACGGAATGACATTAGAATGCGTTTAATACACATCTGAATGACATGCATTCTGATCAGATGAGACATCTGCAACAAAGCAAGAGCATATCCAAAATGAGCACATCAAACAGTCTATAAAATATGCACTTCAAAAAATGAGTACATAAAAAATGCACTCTAAGAAACTCACACTAAATGAAATGCGCACTTCCAAAAAATGGAAAGATATTAACATCAAGGCTCCAAACAAATTCTTCTATATAAAATAATTGCCGAAAACATCTGTCCTCAATGCAAGAAACCATAAAAAATGAGTACATAAAGAACGCACTCGGTGAAACTGATAGTACATAAAACGCACACTCCCAATAAAATAGAAAAAAAATATTAACATCGCGGATCTAAACAATTTCCTATCTATTAATACATATTGTATTATCATCAGATCTTCTCCTGTTAAAACATCACTAAGCATCTTCAACTGAAAACCGTAGTATTAATAATTATATCAAGTTGTTGTCCATCGAGCCCCTCACATATGAGATATTACCAAGAGGGCATCTATCTGTAGGTAGAAACAAATAAATGTATACACACAACGATGATAAATAATCAGCATTATCAATCAGATCTACCCCATTTCGCGACTACCAAAACTTAAATGAACGCAAAATTAACAAAGATAAAAAATACAAGTCATTCACAGTAGATCAAATCCTAAACACTCAAGCTTAAGAAAAGTCTGTGGTCCGCTTGTGCTTCCTTAATCATAAACCCACAAACATTAAATCCTAGCCAAACAGGAAATCCTCTGAATATGCAATCAATAACAATAATATTAGAAACTTATGCGGCGAGTGATGATTGACCTTCCATTTTATCAGCAAGAGAAGTACCGGTCTACTCTTCCAACAAACTCTTATTAGTAATAGGCATGTAGAAGTATCTTGGCTTGAGGGTATTTCTGTCAACTAAATCATTGACAAGGACAACTAACTCACTGGGTTAGACCACCCATGACAGTAATGAAACTAGTGAGAATGAACCTGTATATGAAGGCTTCTCCAATTACAAATTCAGTAAATGTTGACTTGTTGGTGCACTCTCGGATCCATGTAGAAGCACTTACACAGGAGATATCGGGATCATCTCCCCATACCTGCAAAGAAAGAAAAAAAATGCAAAATCAGAGTAGTATATAAGAAAGCACTTCAAAAAAATGAGTACATAAAGAACGTACTCTAAGAAACTAACAGTACATAAAAGGCACACTCCTAAATTTTTTTTTTTTTTTGGTATGCCTCTATGCGAAAAGAAACTTAAGCAAAGGTCTTACGGATCTGTGTTGGTAAACTATACCAATCTCTGCTTATACGAATGACTTTATTGAACCAGATCAACAGGCACGTCCTGTTCGTTCCCCCTTCTGAGATGATCTTAAAATGTATAACAAATACAAGTGGATTACTTGGTTATGCTTAGTGCAAAATAATAGTTAACCAAACTTAAAGCAAGATAAGAAAGTAATAAAATCATTTGTGTGGCTCGAAAAAAACCAACTAGTAGGAAAAAGGACTTCACTTTCACATTTGGATAGAGTTCTTTTAATTCATTAGTTATGAAGGAAAAACCAGTAGCTACATGTGATGTTCAATGAGGTGTAGATTGTGATTTAAACAGAGTGCAACATTTATACACCTATTTGTCGTTAGTTTAGCGTATATACATTGTGACTTTTTAGCAGTGCAGCATGTACACACTTCCAAATTATACCAAAATGAAGCTGCAAAAACCATTTGCAATACTTCTCTGCGAATCATCAGCTTTCATTATCCAAAATGTGAGTACGCCATATATGTACCTTTGATTCATAACCAAAAATCAAATGCATATAAAAAAAATGTATAAATCTATGAATACAACAGAATCAAAACAATTATATCTCAGTATTACATATATGTACTTTTGGATCAAGCAAAAAAAACGTAAATAAAATTATAAATTTAGCAAAAATAAAGCAGTTTTTATCAGTACACCATAGATATACTTCTGAATCAAACCATTTGTTACTACAAACAAGCATCATTTTGCCAAAAAAATAGAAACTAAAACAAAAATATAATCAAATTGAAAGCTAAAATAAGATAAAAACATAATAATCTAACAATGAAATCAAATAATTAGAAACAAGATTCATTAAAGAACAACAAAAACAAAACACGAACAAAAATTTAACTTAAAAATTACTAAAATAATGAAATCGAGTTACAAAAACATCATGATCATGATTTGATCATAGTGAAATCAGTTGAAAACAAACCTAAAACATCACTAAATCAACCTAATCAACAAGACTAAGTTGAAAACAAATCAAAAACATAAAAATATCAGCAATATGAGAAAGAAGAATGGAAGATTAACATACAACATACCTGAAAACCAAAAAAAAACAGCAGAAACCCTAGGTTGACAAATCCAGAAGAAGAAAGATGAGAGAGGGTGGAATTTGGATCTGAGAAAAACTAATGAAGAAGAATTTAGAAAAGTTGAAATATCCGTAAAAGGAGGAAGGTTATTTCTGGAATTTTTAAATTTCGCACACCTGATCCCGCACGTGTACAGGACCTAGGATTAAAAAATTGGGTCCTTTTTTATGTTTTCTTTTTATTATGGACCTCTAGTTACTGGGCTTTAGTGGATGGACCTGCCACTAACTAGTATCACTAAACTAGTACCTATAGGTAATTCCTAATTTTAATAATTGGTTATGCACTTATGTTAAAAGAGATGCGAATGATGTAACACACTCCTTAGCGAACTTCTCAGTTAATTTAAGTCATGGTTCAGAATGGAATGTAGCATATTATTTACAAGTTGGATCGAACAAAAAATTCAATCTGACAAACAAAATGTAAACTCTTGCTGATCATTAATGAATCTTTATTTTCTTATCAAAACTAGTCATAAAAACCCAACGTGACCAAACATGTGGTACAAAAACCCCACTCAAATGTTGGGATCCATTAAAATTCCATCTTAAACAAAATTGATACAAAAACCCCAAATTTTAAAAAATTGATACAAAAACCCAAAATTTCAAAATTGGTTTCATCAAATTTTATGATGAAATCAAAAATTGGTTTCATCAAATTTTATGATGAAACCAAATTTTGGTATCATCAACTGCGAGTTAATGACGGTTTTCTTATTAAAAAAAAATACTTCCTCGGGATTGGATTTTCCCCTGAAATCCTCCTACATTAAAACTTAAAATACTTTTTACAAAATCGCAGTTTACCGTATAATCATTTACATTCTGAACAAAGTTGCATCCAGTAAAATAAACTTCGTTGAAACATATTTTTTCCCAAACCGGATTAATAAGCTGACGTTCCCACCTTTACCCCTGCCGGTCACCAGGAATCAATATTACGGTATTCATCGAATTGAATGGCTACGGCCGGGATTACAAACCAATGAAATCCAAATCAACAAAAAACTTTTCTATAAAGTGCAGGAACCGAAAATGAATTTACATACATAAACAGATGACTGATTTGGAAGATTAAAATTCATAATCGACTGCTCACTTTCCGCCAGAATTATGTCTTTACTCCATTCAACCCTCTCAAGTAACTAGGATTTGGCTTGTCTCTCCTTGATTAGGCTCGTTCCAACTCCCAACCCCTCTGATTCAAATCGCTCATATAGCTGGACTTTCATCTGGCATTACATCACTATGATCCTTCTAGACATTTACCTTGTAAAAACTAACCATCCTCAACACTGTGAATCTAGTAAAGCACACCAAGATGTTACCAGTTGGTTTATAATAAAAAATAAAAAATACACAGCTAGTAGCAATAGCATTAATTGAAAGTAAAACCAAACACCTTTGAACGAAAAAGGGAGCTGTGGATACTAGTCGGCCGGCCAGTTTGCTTCTCAGGGAAGATGCTCTGTGAATCAAGTAAAAATAATACACAGTGAGTTTGATTTACAATGAAAAACAAAAATGCACAGGCACTAGTAGTAGTAATTCCATCATTTGAAAGTAAACGCCCAAATACCTATCAATGGGAATATAATATAATCTAGTGGCTTCTCCAGAAAAATGAGATACCTACAGAGTTCAGAGATCCAACACAGCAAATGTAAGATTTTTTTCTCTTTGAAGGAACAAAAATCACTTTACATAGAGAGTACTAGTAGTAATATTATTATCTTACTAATTTGTTGAGAGGAAATATCATCATGCTACATCTCCTCTCAGATTAATTTGTAAAGAACTTGTGAATACACAGGTAAGATAAGATAACCAGGGTGAATTCCAAATTGGTAATGGTGATGTTGGTGGAGGGTTAGGCAGTAATAGATGATGGTGGCGTAGTGGATGTAGTTAGAGGAAATATACAATTATTCTGAGAGGAGAATTCATTATGCTCATTGAGTATAATGAGCATAATTGAAAGATGTTGTTCTTCGACCACCACAAGATTCCCATACAAAACTACTCTGATCTTCAGCTTCTTCTTCAGCAAATCTGGAGCACTCAGAAGTCAATAAATGTTCAAATACAAGGAGGAGAACTGAAAGCCCTTTCTTGTATCAGAGTCTAGATCTAAGAAGAAGGAGAAGAAAAAAGGCGGCGTAGTGTTTTCAAGGAATAGATAGATGAGATTTCAAGGAAGTAAAGTGAAGTCTGAAACCCTAAGCTGATTACTGTCGTTTTATAGTACTACTTAATTTACTTACACCGCTATTACATCAGATTTCTAACCTGCCGAAGAAGAGTATTGTAAATAAGGTGTGAGAATGATTAGACTAAGTCTTATGGGCTAGACTGGAGGTGCTAGATTAGCACATAAGAGTTTCAATTCTAAAAAAAAAGTGTAACAAAAAATTTAACACTAGTTCTCTTTCCTACCAGTTGCTAGCATGTGAAGTAGCATGCTAGATTGATACGCAGAATGATTCAGCGCTAGAAAAACAACTTTTTCGCAGAATGATTCAGCGCTAAGGGATTTATTATTGATCTGACGGCTAAGATTGGTTGCGCTGAATGGTTCAACGCTGGGATGACGTGGACTGCTAATCTAGCTGCTAGATTAGCTCTCCCAAAAGACTTAGGAGGTATTCTTGACTGCTAATCTAGGTGCTAGACTAGCACCCCATAAGACTTAGTCTTATCATTCGGAAGGAGATATGAAATGAAATGCTAACGGATTACAGTCTTAAGGCCAGATTCCCCATGAAACTACTTTTACATCCATAACCTGTCTGTGTTTCGTTAACCACCAAATTAACTAGTATATATATATCGATAGAAATGCACAAGAAAATGATATCAGGATATCACAAAAATGATATCAGGATAAGTTAAGCCAATTCTCCAAGACAATATGGTACTTGATGCTCAACAATTACCAGAAATATGTTACACTGTAATTATAAGTTCAACATGGTTGTAACACCAACCAAAGCACGGTCTCTTTAGATGATTAACAACATACATAAGTACATTTTCCTCGGCTACCCTGTGCCTGTGTAGAAGCCAAATGGGATGCAAGCCAAATAAACAGACTAGACGTGTAAAAGTGGTGTGTGTGTGTCAACCTGTATCACACTGATTACAAATGCGCATCAAATGTTGCAATACCCAAACATTTGACAAAACAAATTCTAGTATTTATTGAATGAACTCATAGTTCAAAATCTACAAATATTCTTAGTTTACAGTAACCCCGTGCTCAAATTTAGCAAATCAAATCTATCAACAAAAATGGAAGCCAATTCCTTCAATATCTTTTAAAACAATGGATTGATTTTAATCAGCACTTGTAATATTTAGAATCAAACTGAAATAGATGTATTGGAGTTGTGGTTCGATTACTATAATGTAATTTAGTGTTCAGATTAATCAAAGGAACTTCGTCTATTTGGGACTCAAACTCTGAATCTCCTCTTGCTTCCATTTGGCAAGATGTTTTTTCATTCTTCTCCCACACAGCATGATCACCTACAGATTTAACAAAGTTATTTTTTGTCGAAAGGCAGCAGAGACAAAAAAAAAAAAAAAAAAAAAATTAGCATAATTTGATTCCTACCTGTCAGATAACATAACAACCAAACACAAAAAAAAAGGTACTTGATGCAAAAGTGCAGCCAGTCCTCCTGGAATTCGTAACTTGGTTGTTCCAGTTGTTGTGATAATAGTGATTCTGATGCAGGTGGCGCCGCAAGTGGAGATAAGGAAATAAGCAACACAATTGTTTTGAGAGGAGATATCATTATGCTCATTTGTGTTGATCTTCTTCTACCACCACAAGATTCCCATACAAAACCACATTTACATCTATAAGAAGCCATTTGTTGTTTCACTCTGATTAATTTATTTGATCTTGAGCTTCTTTTTCAGGAAGCAATCAGGCGGAAGAGTAAAATTGAAAGCCCCTTGTATGGAGTTCAGATCCAAGAGGAAGGAGAAAGGCTGATTAAACACCTTCTTATGGAGTTCTCTAGGGTTGTTTCAAATTGAAATACTAAAACTTTATATAGACGAATACTGTTTACTTATATAAACTGAAATCCCCCTAATTGTATGGAGTTCAGATCGTAGATGAAGATGAAAAAGTAGTAGAGAGGCGGCGTAGAAACCCTCTTTAGGGTTTTCAAGGAAACAAATAAATCAAGTGAATATTGAAAAACCTAAAAGAGAGACCCTCCTTATATATACATCTTTTACTTACACTTCTTATACACTTACACTTCATTTACTTCAGATTCTCATTGCGCCATATGAACAATTTCATAGCATATAAATTATCAGTTTCTACCGTTGTTTCTATCTAGTTACTGCAGTCATTGTAACACCAACTAAGACACGATTATAAATCGGCTTGAGATGATTAACACATATGTTGGAAATTTATATTGAAAACTTGAAAACCCTTGATAGTATTTTGCGGATAGTGTTGTTGGTATAGAGCTCCTAGAACTCCAATAGTTAAGGTTGTGAAGCAAGACTTGGTTACTTGTAATTTTTCTTCTATTGAATTGATTCCCACTTGCTTGATTACAATGAATTTTTCTTCTATTGAATTGTTGTTAGCAATTAGTTCTGATTCCTACCTCTCTTCATAGTGAACTTGAACCGTTGAAATCAAATTTGAGTGTCCTGCCACCTACTTTACACTAGTTATCTGACCAGGTTTCTCCATCTTCCTCAACAGAATCAGAATCAACCTAATCCTGCAGGCTTAACAAAGTTGTGTTAACAACAAGGATTGAAAATTATCCAAATTCAGCACAAAAAGGAAATTAAAAGTTACTTTTTGATCCTACCTCCAAGAGAACATGTATTTCATGCATAAGTGTGATAAGTCCTCGCGGTTTCATCGCTTGTTTGCTGCATAAAAGTTTGATGAACAAAATTGGATGTTGGATGTGGATAGAAGATATTTGCTAATTGATGTGGTAGGAGCATATGTGGGTCATAGATGATGGTGGCGTAGTGGATGTTGTAAGAGCTGCAACACAATTATTAGAGCAAGTCTTATGGTGGAATCCATGCATCTTCCATCTTCCACTCCACCTCAGCATTTGGAACTGTGGATGGAAGCGCAAGTCTAATGGTGGAACACAGAAAACGCTAATAAGAATTGCGTAAGACGCTAATAACAATAGCGCTAAAAAACGCTATTAAGAATAGCGCTTGACTCAAGTCAATGGTCAAAACGCTATTGTTATTAGCGCAAAACGCTAATGTTAATAGCGCTGAACGTTATTGTTAATAGCGCTAAACGCCAATCTTATTAGCGCTTTTTAATTCATTCTATCAGAAGACTATCGACCCTTCTTCTCTTCCTCAGTTCACAGCTTCACACTCGAAAAAAATAAAAACGAAAACATAAAAACCCCCTTGTTGAGTTCTTGGATGATGGTTCAAATCAGTCAAATTGGTTCAAAAGGTTTGTTCATTGCAATATAAGGAATCTAAGCATACTTCAATTTCTCAATTTGATTGAGATTCCAAAGAAAGGTTAGTTGAATTGTAATTTTGAGTTTATATTATGATTTGATGAAAATTTAGGGTTTAGAAGATATGATTGTTGATTGTATGCTTTATATGATGAATGATAACAATTTTGATTCTAACAATGACGAATTTGACATGTAATTTAGGGTTTTAGATGATGAACATTGTGTAATTTAGGGTTTTAGTCATGAGATATGTTTGTGGGCTATACTTTGTTGCTTGTATTTTAATGTGGTATGTGTTTCCTGATACATGTTTTAGTTTATGTACACAATTTTAGTTCATTGTGTGACTATATTGTTTTTATTTGATGATTTTGTATAGATTATGGATGTGTATATGATGTTGAGTTCAAAAGAATCGGATGACAAACATGTATCTACAAGTATAGACCCATTTGATACACAACATGATATCACGTTTAGAAGTAATCTAGAAGACCTTGAGGATTTACATGATCGTGTGGTGGTTCATGAAAATGCTAGTCTTGTTCTTCAAAATTCCGGCCTTGCTAGATTTTTTGAAATTAGAATTAAGAGATCTGATTAGCAACTAGCTTATGCAATCATTGAGAGGTGGAGGTATAGTACCAATTCGTTTCATTTCCCAAACTTCGAAATTGGTTTCACTCCTTTAGACTTTGTTCACTTAACCGGAATTCCTATTGGAAATGGTCGTAGATGATTGGAACACGCCAATACAAGTAAATGGAAAAATAGAGAAAATCAGCAGCTAGAGAATACCTACTTTGGACCTTTGCATGGGATTGCACACTACAACAAGAACTCACCTGATTTTCCTATTAGTTGCCTCGCAACCTATATCAAGAAAAATCCAATTAATTATGAAAATTGGGAGATTGTGACTCGATACTTCTTATTATGGGTGATTTCAAAGGTTTTATTGGCACGTTCCACTACACGAGCAAGCAAAGGTTGGATCGTTTCCTTGCGTAATTTGAATGAGATTAATTATGATTGGGGTTAGGCTTGTTTTAGTCACTTGTATAGTACCAAGAATGCATAATCTCACTCTCTATAGATGCAAATTTGAAAAATCTATAAACATTTGCATTCTTCAATACAAATATGCATCTTCTCTCTTATTTTTTAATTGTATTTTGCAATTTTCAATGCAATGATTGGTCCTTATCTTGTGCATGGGTGAACAAGATAACAAAATACTCGATGAGAGTTTCCAGGGATAATAATCTGATTAATCCCCACCCTTCACTGGCCGGCCACCCTTCGCTGCAGTTTATATTTCCAGCTGAATTTTTTTTGACTCGGCGCTCCTCGACTGGCGTTGTTCTAACTCTCCACCCTTTTGATTCAGCTGCTTCAACTCGGATTGTATCCCCAAAATCTGGATCTAAGATTTTTCTCAAGCTGAAACAAGTAAAAAAAAAAAAAAACAAGATGTCATAAGGTTGGGGTTACTACATAAACCAAAATTGCAAAAGTACGCAGTAACCAAATACCTTTAAACGGAATAAAGGACCTCTTGAATACCTACAGAGTTCAGATTCATCAAAATATAAATGTAATTACAATTATTTTTCTTGATGAAACAAAAATCAATTGAGGGTGGTATTATTATGACCATGTAAACTTACTCATGTGCTGAGAGTAAATATCATTATGCTAGATTCAATTTCTTGAGAGTATCACTTCTACGACCACCACATTCCCATATAAAACTCATGATTTTCGATTCAAGAACTAGATCCATCTGTGTTTGTTGATCCACCTGATTAAAAAATGTTATAACAAAGAACCAATCAGGTCCCTTGAAAGAAAAAATGCAAGCACATAAAGGTAGATTTCTAAAGACATGGTATAAAAAGAAACATTCCGCTTGCTCCTTCTCCTAGTTCACCCAAGATATTAAGCTAAGCAGGAGAAGTGTAAACAAACATTTGTGTGAATACAAAGTAACAGAGATGATATTTTATAAATGGGGTAAGTGAAGTCCCAAAGTTTTAACTAGGGTTAGGTTACTTGTGTACCATTTGACAGGAAACATTTTTTTCTTGTGTGACCAGGGTTGATGGTTATATCTCTTGTTTGTTTCACAAGCAGATTGGTTTGAATGGACACACACAACATAGGATTGATGATTAATCAAAGGCATCCAAATTGATTGTTTCAAAATGGACTGTGGATCTCTATTTCCACCACATTTTCTATTCATATAGTTATTGAAACCAACCCTCATGACCAGCTCGCCCTTGGATTAAAATTGCTGAAATAGATGGGTACTTAATTTCTTCTCTGAATTGGAGTTTCACCAATGACATCCTTCCAAAGCTCTTAAAATACTTAGATCTAGAAAATATCAAAACGGGTGTGTTGTAGGATTTCCTGCAACTACAAGAAAATAATGCATTTGGAATATGAAAATGTAAGGATGTTGCATTTGGAGTAATTAAATAAGCTATTACTAAAAACTTGCCAATGACAGTGCAGGAATCGAAAATGAATTTACACACATAAATACATGATTGATTAGGAAGATTAGAAAATTCACAATTGGGTGAACTGACTGCTCGCTAATCAGTCTTTCCAGCACAAATTTTTGTCCATTCGAATCAATTTCCTCTCATTAACTAAGCTTTAACTTGTCTTTCCTTGACTAGGCTCGTTCCAACTCTGTATCCCTTAGAATGTAATTGAGTATACTTTTCTCTGGTTTTACATCTCTAAGATAACATCCTCCAATCCTTCAATGCGTTTGAGAAGATACCAAGATTCCAGATGTCTAACCATCTGTTTACCTTATAAATGACCAACCATCTGTTTCAGAGCTGCATCTGATTCTAAATCCTGTAAAACATACCAAGATGTCATCAGTTGGGTGACAATAAAAAATTCTCAGGTAGTAGTAGTATTAATTGAAAGTAACCATATACCAGGACATCAGTCTGTTGGGTAGCTAGCCTCTCCATGGATGTGCTTAACACCTTGAGCATGATTATCTGTGAGTCAAGTAAAATACCAAGATGTCATGAGTTAAGTACAGGTTAGGTAGTAGTAGTAATTCCATTAACTGAAAGAAAATCAAATTCCTTGCAAAGGGTCTAACAGCTCAAATATACCTACAGACAAAATTGACAAATCCATCAAAACAAATGTAACAAAATTAACGTAACATTGAGAGTAGTAAGTTGTATTATTATCATCTTACTAATTTGTTGAGAGGAAATATCATTATCCTATCTTGGTTTAGAATTTTTGAGTCTACGCTACTACCACAATCCCATTCAAAACCTCTTTTCATTCCAAGATCCATCTTGGCCCAGATTCAAAAAAATTAAGAAATAGCCATTTTAATACTGAAAAGAAAAAGCAAATTAAGGTAGATATTAAAGAACCAACCAACACTTGAAAGGACGGATCAAAGTAAACCTCGAAGACAAAGGTACTAAAAGGAACACCTTCTTCTATTTCTCCTCGGCTTCTTCTAGTTCACCCAGAATATTAAGCTAAGCCTTTGAAGTGTAAGGCTTAGTCCTATGGGCTAGATGTTTAGATGCTAGATTGGCCATCCACGTCAAATAGAGCAACCTCCTAACTCCTATGGGATGTCCAATTTAGCAGCGAAACACCTAACAATTTGAGGACGTTTGAGGATGCCGAATCAAGCGACGTTTGACCATAGTCATCTAAGTTGACGCACCGCTCTGTTCGACGTTGAGAAGAATCGATACATTCACAGAAAACTCGACCTATCCCCCATTAACGGTTCTTCTCAAAAATGTTCATTTTCTCTCCCAAAATTGTTTCTCAGAGATCTAGAGTTCTATAAGTTGTTTTACAAATTCCTCCCGTGGGTTTGTGCATCATCAAAGAAAAGATGTTATTTCGAACAAACCGATGATGTTAGAAGTGAAGGTAGGTATCAAGCAAAGAAAAAGGATCGTGAGGCTAAAGCATCGCAGAAATGATGAAAAAATGGATAAACTCATTGAACTTCTTGAAAACGCACAAGCACAAAGAGAGGCCAAATATGAAAAAGAGGAAGAGTATCTAAGGAAGAACATGGAAATCTCTTCAATCTTGGCACAAACGCAACAAAGAGAATCGGAAATGAAGATCCTAAGACAACCCTTTGATGAATTACAAGAATGTGAGAGACCCATCTACAAAATATGGAAGAACGATACCCACAACATGATAATCATTGAATCAAGTAAAATACCAAGATGTCATCAGTTAAGTCATAAATGAATAAAAGAAAATAATAAAGCTGTACAGGTTAGGTAGTAGTAGTAATTCCATTAAGTGAAAGAAAATCAAATACCTTGCAAAGGGTCAAACAAATCAAATATACCTACAGACAAAATTGACAGATCCATCGAAACAAATGTAACAAAATTAACTTTACAATGAGAGTATTAAGTAACAGTATTATCATCTTACTAATTTGTTGAGAGGAAATATCATTATGCTATCTTGTTTAAGAATTTTTGAGTCTACACTACCACCTCAATCCCATTCAAAACCCCTATCCAATCCAAGATACATCTTGTCCTTGATTCAAAAAAATTAAGAAATCACCATTTTAACACTGAAAAGAAAAACCAAATTAATGTAGAAATTAAAGAACCAATCAACACTTGAAAGGATAGATCAAACCAAACTTTGAAGACAAAGGTATTAAAAGGATAACCTTTTTCTCTTTCTCCTTATCTTTTTCTAGTTCACCCTAAAATTTTAAGCTAAGCCTTTGAAGTTTAAACAAATTTTTGACAGAGAATGAGAGAGCGGTGAAGAAGTGAATACAGGGATGATAAGATTTTATAATAACTGGTGGTGAGAACCAAAGCTTTGAGTTTTTAACCAGGGTAAGCTTAATTTAATGCATGGTTTAAAATTCCAACAACCTGCAATAATTGTTTTGTACCATTGGCTAGAAGATACTTTTATCTCGTGATGAGGAATAGGACTAGGACTAGGTCCTAGGTCCAATAATCCACCAGCTTTAACTGTACACTGTATAGCACGTTAACGGGGCCGGACTAGGTACGGTTAGTTATTTGTATCTTGCACATTCAACTCCATTAGCAGAAGTGCAGGCAAGACTATGTGAAGCGTAATGACACATTTAAGATTGATTGTTAGACAAGCAGATTGGTAAAAATCAGTTTCAATGGACACACAAAGGATGGACTATGAATCAAAGGCCTCAAAATCAACAAAACACTGTGGGAATTGAATTATACATACATAAACATATGATTAATTTCAGAAAACTAAAATTCACAATTGACTGGTCTTCAATATGTCCAGCACAACTTTCGTTCATGTCTTTATGCTAAACCAACCTTCTCCTCTGGATTGGGGTTTCACCTCTAAAATCCTTCCCAGATACTCTTGATAAAATCACTGTCTACCTTATAATAATCATGCTCATTCGGAACAAAGTTGTGAATCAAGTGAACTAAGATACTTGTTTATAACATATGTTGAACCAAAAGCGTCCCACCTGCCCTGCCACTAAATCAAGTGAACCTGCAACTACAATTGAACCGCTCCAAATCCCTTTAGTCACATAAATGTGGATAATTAAACATAATTAGATCCACATAATTATTTGTACATTTTTGTAATATCAAGAAATTAGAAAATCATTTCACAACAGATTCAACTGAACTTACAAATGTATTGAGAGGAGATATTATAATGCTTCTTGATTCAGGTTATTTGAGACTACACCTCCACTTTCCCATACGAAAACCCCTTCACAATCCAAGACCCATTTTGTTTTTTCTATCACCTGATTCAAAATAAAGTTAGAAAAGTATATATCAACACTTGAAAGAAGATGTTAAACAAAAATGAAGACAGAAGTACTCAAAGACAGGCAGTATAAAAAGAAGCACCTTTTTCTTCTTCTCCTCCTCTTCAAGTTCACCTAGAAAATTTAAGCTAAGCAGTTGAAGTGTTTTAGACAAGTAGTGAGGATGTGCAGAGGTTTGATTATATAATAACCGGGGTTAGTCCCGAAGTGTTAACCAGGGTAAAGTTCATCTAATGAATGTTTAGTTAAACGTAAGTTCTGCAATATATATGTATCATTTGCTAAAAAAAAATCGAGTGTTGTGTTCTCAAAGACGGCCTAGCTGATGGTGAAGAGCACTAGTACTAGCTAGGTCCACCTCAATGGTTATAATGCATTGTACTTTCTCTTGAAATATGGGTTATCTAAGGTTGTGAACATGGTTGAATGAAGCCATAATTAAGTAACTAGTTGGATCTTCGTTGATTATAAAGGTTTTATTTGATAAATGAATTTACATTTACATACATAAACAGATGATTCATTTGGAAGATTAAAATTCACAATTGGGTGCTCGCTCATCATTCTTTCCATCAGAGTTTTCTGTCCCTTCAAATCAACCCTCTCAATTAACTAGGCTTTCCTTGATTAGGCTCGTTCCAACTCTGCATCGTTTTTGATCAAAATTGAGTTTACTTCCTCTGGATTTACATCTCTAATTAAGATCCTTCCAAAACAAAACATCCTCCAAGCCTTCAATGCGTTTCAGAAGATACCACGATGTGTATTACCATCTATTTACCTTATAAATTACTAGCCATCTGTTTCAAAGTTGCATCTGGCTCTGAATCAAAAAAGTAAACCAATTACCAGGAAATTAGTCTGCTTGGCAGTTAACTTCTTCAAGGACATGCTTAACACCATAGGCATGATAATCTGTGAATCAAGTGACCAAGATGCCATCAGTCGGGTCATAATTAAAAAAAAAAACACAGGTAGTAGTAGAAATTCAATAGATTGAAAGCAAATCAAATACCTTGCAACGGAATAATACACCTCAAAGATACCTACAGAATACACAGATGACAGAACCATCAAAACAAATGTAAGATTTTATTTTATTAATTTTATGAAACAAAAGAACTTTACAATATTGAGACTAGTAGTTAGTATCATGATCTTACTAATTTGTTGAGAGGAAATATCATTTTGCTGTCTTGGTTTTTGAGTATCTCTTCCACCACCGCGTTCCCATACAAATCCCATTATCATTTCAAGATCCATTGGTGATTTCTTGCACCTGATTCAGAAAAATGTAAGAAAAAAGAATCATTTGAACTCTAAGAAGAAAAAAAAACAAAAAGCAAATTAAGGTAGAGATTAAAGAACCACTCAACACTAAAAAGAAAAACTATTGAGCACTTGAAAGGATAGATCAAGGTTAGGGTATCAAAAGAAACACCTTTTTCTATTCCTCCTCGGCTTCTTCTATTCGCCCAAAAATTCAGTTCAAGTGTAGACAAATTTTTGACAGAGAAAATAAGAGCAGTGAAGATGTGAATACAGTCATAAACTACCGAGATGATATGATTGTATAACTGTGGTGAGTTTCCAAAGCTTTAAACTCTTTTCTCGTGAGGTGTAGGCTGGCTTATAGCTGACGAGGAATAGGACTAGGTACTGTGTCCAATAATTAACTAGCTAACTGCATTGGCAGGGAAATTTGAGTACAACTTCAATAACGCGCAAAGCAAATGTTCTTAATGGATCTGCAATAGCTAATTAAGGTTTGTCCGGCTGCTGCCATGAAACTGAACAGGGGTAGTGACATTTGGCACTTGTCTAAATTTAACATTAGCATTGCATAATTATCCAATAATTCCAACTTGTTTGGTTATTAGACCCGACTTAATTTTCGTCCATTGAATACACTTGATATTAATTAAGCACTCCTACATGAAATATATGGTCTAGTTGATAAATAAATAAATGAGTACCACCTAATAAATAGACTAGATGAGCAGTAGTGTTATGTGTGATGGGACATTCTCAATGCAAATGTCGCAGTCCGAAAACATTAAATTGACAAAACAAATCCTAGCATGTATTGAATAAATTCTTAGTTCAAAGTCTACAAAGATTCTTGGTTCAAGATCTCAATCTCGCAGTTCAAACTGGAATAATAGGATTTAGAGTTACAGTGACCTCTAAACAGCAGGTCTGGTACTTGTATTCAGGTTAATCAACATGTATCTGAAAGCTAAACTTGACTCTTCATCATCTTCCACGGCATAAGCATCAACCTAATCCCGCATTAGTTTAGATTGGAATCACCATATTGAGTTAGAAGCAGTTTATTTAGATAAACATAGGTCAATCCAAATGAATGACACAGAAAAATCTAGCAATTAGTGTTGATTCGTACCTCTCATCTCAATGAACTAAGAACAACAACCACTACATGGATGTCATCTACCAACTAAGAGACCATTTTTTTACTGAAGTTATTAGAGAGACCAATGTTTTTCACTTTCAGATTATGTAGAGCTTGGTAACTTGGACCAGAATTCCTCATTTTCCTTCATCCTGTATTAACTGAAGACCAAAATCTCCTTTATGCAGAAACACCTAGACAAAATTTGAGACTAGATCCAGCTTTCGTTTCAGAAGTAAACTGTTCAGATAACCACACTGAGAAGAAATACCAATAACGTTTGTGGCGATATTTGTGGCGGAATTGGTAGTGGCCGTGATAATAGAAATTCTGATAGAATGTGTCTTCGCATGTAGTTACCCAGGAATCACCAACACAATTGTTTTGAGAGGAGAAATCATTCTGCTAATTTACTGAATTGAAAGATGTTATTCTTCTTCTACCACCACCAGATTCCCATACAAAACCACCACTTTTACATCTATTAGAACGAGCCATTCGTAGTTACCCTAAATACAAATCTGTTCTTGAATTTGTTTTTTTTCAGCAGATATAGAGAATTCAAAATTCATAGAAGTGAAAAACTGTTTTATGGAGTTCAGATCTAAGAAGAAGAAGAAGAACTAAAGAGGCGGCGTATAACCTAAGAAGAAAAACCCTCCTCTTTAGGTTTTGAAACACTACTCAAAGTGAATGAGTGAAGACTATTTTATATATAACTTTTACTTACACCTATTTTACATCAGGTTTTCATTGTGCGACACTGCCATATGAAAAATTTCATAGCACGTTGTATCAGTTGAAACGCTTCAGCCAAGGAAGAACTAACGTAGTTTCTAGTTACTTCAGTGCCAGACCTAGAGCTTAGAAAATGGTTGGGATGCCGGGGCTTTGGTTCCTGTGCATGGCTGTTTAGTATGGTGATATTTCAAAAAACCTCAACGACTGACCGGAAATCCACCCGTCGTCTCCCTCCTTTATCAGACAAAAAAAAAAAACATCTAGTTGAATTTCAAAAATATATGCAGTGCCCATCGAGCTGGAGCAAAACTTTCAAACACGGGCATTGTTTCTAAGTACATGCGCACATATGAACAACCGACTACTAAATGAAATTATGCATGCATATGGAGGTACCATAGGAGTTTGAAAACAATCAAAAAGAAAAAATTGATGTGATACGGCGCTTTACGTGTATGGAGATGATAGACCCTTTTAATTCTTATGTTTTGCACCAACCATGCAATGGTGGGGGAATCTGTTCCTGTACAGAAATTAGAGTTTGGTCATGGCACATCATGTGCCTCGTAATGTAGTTCCGGTGTTGGATGGGACTTGATACATAATACAATACTTGCAAGAGTTTCCCGGAATAATAATAAGCTGATTAATTCCCACCGGCCACCGGGAATAATACTGGATTAATCAAATTGAACGGGCATCAGGGCCTGGCCAGGATTAAAAATCAAAAAAATCCGGGGTGTGTTGGATCATTTAAATTAGTCTTCCAAAACAATCCGAATCAACTAAAAACTTGTGAATAACAATACAGGAATCCAAAATAAATTTACACATACAAACAGGAATCCGAATCAACTAAAAACCTGTACATAATAAGCCTGGCTACAAAAACATATAGCACTGTACATCCTGTACATAATAAGCCTGGCCAGGACACTAATTTGGAAGATTAATTAAAATTCATGATTGACTGTTCATCAAGCAAATCCAACTTTGTACCCCTTTGATTGAAATTGTTGATATGGCTGGATAGTTTATTTTCCTCTAGTGTTACATCTCTTTGATCCTTCGAAAAAAACCTTCAATACGTTTTAGAAAACTAACCATCCGCGTGAGATTTGCATCTGATTCTGAATCCTGTAAAACATACCAAGATTTTTCATCGCCATTTAGATTGTAATAAGAACAAAAAATGCACAACACTAGGTAAGGTAATATAGTACCTTTGTGGAAGAAGGATGACCACAATAGACACCTACAGAGTTCAGATCCAACAAAATTAATGTAAGTTTATTTTACTTTATCAAACATAAATCACTTGAACAAATAATAAATTGAGACAAGTATAAAGTAGACATACTAATATCCTGAGAGGAAATATCATAATGCTGTGTTCTTGATTCATGTTTTTGATCATCTATACCACCGCCACATTCCCCTAAACAAACACTTTATCCAGATTTGTTTGTGTTTTTGTTGCCCCCTGATGCCAAAATGCTAAAACAATATCAACACTGGGAAGAAATAATAAAAGCAAATGAAGGTAGAAATCTAAAGACAGGGTATAAAAAGAAGCACCTTTTTCACCTCCAGTCCTCCTTCTATCTAAAGAGAAGTAAATGTACATAAAATTTTTAGATAGAGAATGAGAGTATTGAAGATGTGAATACAGGGATGAGATTTTATAAATGGGGTAAAAGAAGTCCCAAAATTTAACCAGGGTAAGGTTACTTATAATGCACGAGTTAACCTGCACAATATGTACCATTTTCGTTTTTGTTATGTAGTCAAAAGCTTGTCAGTTTGTACAGAGGTACTGGCTACTTGGTCCACCAAATTCATCAGCTGTAACTACATTGCACGTTAACCAGGAAGGCAGTTGTACTGGGTTTCTTCTACTGTCGTCAATATCACGCCTTAATTGAAATATGCGTAGTAGTGATTTAAGGTTGTGAACATTACCTGTTTGCCTAAAAAGAATTCCGGTTAAGACTTTAATCTGAAGTTCATCCTTGGAAGTTATGAATATGCTTTAAACAACATCTCATCAAATGTAGCAATGGACAAAACCAATTTTAGCATGTAGTGAATCACTTGATTCATAGATCTAAAACTACAAAGATTCTTTGTCTATGGTAAGCCTATAACTGGATCTAGCAATTCAAATATCAACTTATTAGGAGCCAACTTTATTTTTCTTAATACAAATGTGTAGATTCAAAAGGAAAGATGTTAACCAACACTTGCAGTAGTATAACACATACACTTGAAGTCTTATCATTTTCGAATTCACCTAACACTTTCAAATGACAACAATAAGAACACATTTAATGATTATTTGAAGAAGATTATATTATTGATTAAAACACTGGAAAGTAGACAAAAACATAATATATCATCAATCAAAAGTAAAAGTAGCCTTCATTAAAATTATAACATCCTTGACAATTCTTCAGCTCTGCAGATGTGTAAGGTAGGCATGTGATAGTAACACTGAAGCATGGACGCCACAAGAAAGGTGACCGCCCCCGCTTCACCGTCACGAGGTAGGCATGTGATAGTAATGGCCCTGTCTTCTCACGGAAGACTAGTTTTTTTAGGGTTTGCTCCTTGTTTTGGTATGGCCGTGTGCATGGTTACCATGGTGGGGCGCACCTCCTTATTCGGACGAAATTCCATGTCAGCGGTACAACCTTGAAATAGACTAGCTTGCGTCTTAGAAAAATAACTTCCGTGCATTTTCCGTAATAATTTCACCTCGTATTGTTTTCGTTGTAGTTGTTTGGAAAGCGGAAGTACTGTGAGAGAATCTTTGTTATGATGCCGCTTGAGAAAGATTTTGCCATACCGAAGGATGTTGGTAACTCCAAGCCAAACATGGCTAATGAATTCTTCACGATAATCTCTGCCAGGAGAAGCCCTCTTAAGCATGTGCCACTACTTATGAAAGGCCCAGAGAGTGAGGGAGGGGATTGGTCGGCTCCTCCCGGAAATGTGATACGGTTTTGTCTCCATAGGAAAGAGTATTCCGCTTCTTTTATTTATTTCAAAGGCCCAGTGAGTCCATTATGTTCCTTAGAGAAACGAATGCGGTTCATGATGAGCCAAGAGCACGTAAGAACCGATTTGACCAAGGCGCAGATCGTTGATGATGTTGCAGCTTCCGTAGTGCTTCATATTAGGAGAGATATTCCATGCTTGGTCGCTTTTGTTTCCATATGGTGTCCAGACACCCACATGGCCGTATGTAGATGGGGTGAAATGACTATTTCCTTGGAGAGCGTGGATGTGCTGCTTAATCTTCCCATAGTTGGAAACCTTGATGTTAAGTTGTCCGCAGATAAAGAAGAGATGCATGACGAAGTGGTCGCGAAATCAAAAGGATTCGTTCGGAAAGAAAATGAGATGAAGTGCTTATATGACTGGTGGGTGTCTTAGTGGTTTCCTAACGCGTTAGAGTCGAACCAGAAGAACAGTACACTTCACATTGCAGCGTTCTTGGCTCTTTGGCTATCTAGAGATATTTTTGATGACGTCTCGGGCAAGAAAGAGATAAGACATTGACTTATTAATTTTTCCATAAAATTTGAAAAAGGTGTTGTTCTCCCCATTGGCGGTCTATTTCTTGGTTCTCTGTATGCACACTTGGATCAAATGGTTTCGGACATGCGTTCCTCAAACGGCTACATGAAAGTTTATTTGTATGTTCATGTCGCTTTTCTCCAAGCGTGGATATGGGAGCACTTCGAGAAGTATGCCTCGAAACCGTTGGTTGTACTTCCTGAGTCTTAAGGTGGCTTGAGGATACTGTGATGGTTGAACAGGCACCCCAAGACTAGTTCGAACTTGGTTGGACCTTTTGACAGCTCGCACGCAGTTAATTTCCATTCGTGGGCTCCAATGCATGGGTCTCCGTTGCTCCTGTTCCAAACATGTCTTTGACTTCTGATAAAGAGGACCTGAGTGTTGTAGAAGTGGATTTCATGCAGAGCTGCACGCCTGGTCACATACTGTATTTGTTCTGAGGATCTTGCAAAGCAACCTCTTACAACATCGATAGAGCGGATCGTCACATGGGTTTCAATCATGGGGTCCCACTTTTTCGTCAGCCGGTCATTCCGGAAGTCCTGTTCTTGATGTCAATGCTCTCGCATCGGGTAAAAGTCACCCTTTCCTTCTCGCGGAACAGAATCCATCAACAACCTCCAAGTATAACACATTATTGCATCGTGAATTTCTCATTATCGAGGGATTTGTGAAAGCTATAGTGGAGAATACTCGTGGTAGGCCTTCTTCCGATATTTTAGCAAAACATCCATTGTTGAGGAATACTCCTTTAACCAAAAGGAAACTCGTCAGTTTGTTCGTGGACAGTCCCCAAGTGAAGGAGCGAAGTTCTAAAAATCGTGTTGGTGGTCTTCAGTCAGACTCCATGATTCTACCAACTTTTTGTTCGTCTAACATGCGAGTATGTACGGATCTCTTCTTGACTTTATCTTGGAACGTTTATATTTTTGTTTCTTTTATGAGAATGCGTTCTTGTATTCCGTCCAGAGTCTCTGTAGTACGAACGCCTTTGCCAAACTTGCGAGCGGTCAAAAGGTATCATTTTTCGAGACATAGAGTAGCGTTGTCGAGCCTATCCAAAGTGACGAAAAATCCGAGGAGGATGAAAGTTCTGAGTCTGGTGATGGTGAGAGTAGTTCTTTTGACAATAGTGTTGAGTCTTCCTATAGTCAGTCTGAAAGTGAATCAGTGGGTCTTCTCTACGTTTTCTTCTTTCCCCTTCTTTTTTTTTTTTTTTTTTCCAGTAAAACTAAATCTAGATTTTTTAGGTGGAAACCATTCCTGGGGATGATCTTGAAGTGGAAGACTACCATAGTAAATACGTAACCGTACTTCCTACTGTGAAAACTGCACCATCTAGCGATTTGGACATGGAGATTTATCGTCCTGAGGGCGCCGCCGTGACTCAGGTGGAGGAGGGCACTTCGGGGGGTGAAATTGTGGTTAGGGATCCCCTGCTAGTTTCGGATTCAGTTGTAGGTGCCACCTTCGATCCTCCGTATCTGGCTCCTTTTCCGGGTCATGTGTTGATTGGTGGATTTAGCGTTCCATCTAAACATGAGACATTGTACACCAAGATTTGGGAAAGCTATGGTCACATTGCCACGACTAAGAAGATCACTAGTCGACATATGTTAGTCAAGAGTGTGGAGGAGGCCTTATCTTCGATTGATGAGATGTGCAACGTGACTGGTCATACAGTTTCTGAGGATTAATCTCGAGATGGAAGTTCAATCATGACATGTGCGTGGGCTTCGAATTCAACATTCCTTGGTTCATTGAAGGTCTCTCTGATGTTGAAAGGTTGCTAGTCGAAATAGTCGAAGGTCCATCCACATACATGGTGAAGAAGCACGAAGCGGAATTCAAGAAATTGTTCCGGAAATTGAAATTGAAAAAGGCGGCTCTCCAAAGTACAAAGGAGGCATTTGCCAAGAGGAGCAAGCCGTTGTTGGAAAACTTCCCTTGAATATATATCCGTCTTTTGGACCTCTTATCTTGAGGTTTTGTTTTTGAAAGGCAAATGAGACGCCTGGTTTTTGGTTTTTGATTTTCTGGTTTTCTCGGGTTAATAGACAAATACTACCATGACGGTTTTGGGTTATTCTTTTTGGAAAATATTTTATAGGAATTGATTATTTTGGTTATGATTGAAAGTGACACAAACATCCCAAGAGAAACCTTAGATCCGTGTGTTGGTAGGTGACATGGGGTAAACTATGTATCTTTTCTTGAAAACTTGAAATAGAAAACCACGTATCCTGTCTAGGTAAGACTTACTTGGTTAGTTAGTTTTTAGGTCTCCTGATGAAAAGTGAACCTTCCGGATTTAAGACCGAGTCTTATGGGAAACACCGCCATGGGAAGTCCCCAGTCGTTACTGAGCCGTTGATCCTTGGGTGGATCATCTGTTTCTATCCTCTGGGAAATCCCCAGTCATCCCTTGTCGTGTCATGACTGATAATGAGTCTCTGAGTGACTGAGTCGGAGTGAGTCACCTTCCCCTACCATCTTGATGTCTGGGTCGAAGAAAAAGGTCGACAATAGAAAATTGACATTGTAACCGATAGATTAATCCTCCCGTTGTGGTCGCCAATTGTTTATAGGTGAAAATAGTTTTTGCTGATTTTCGTAATTGCGGGTGTAAAGGTGAGAAACAGTTTAAACCCTAAACAATGTACTGCAAGGGAGTAATTTTGATCCGAGAGATAAATCTATACAAGTCCGGATTAAACCAAGAAATGGTCGTTCCAGACTTGCTTCGGTCGCAAAGTGGAGGAGAATGGGTTGGTTTTGGGGAGGGAAGCAAGGAAAGTGGTGAGACAAGAATTGTTGATTCTGGAGGAGTAGTTAGGTTTCTACGACTTGTTATCATAAAAGGTAAGAGATCTCACGAGGAGAGCTAGAAAGTAAGTATTTCTGAGTGTTGTCTTGTCCAAATGAATTTTTTGTCCAAAGGGAAATAGGTAAGACCTATTCATACAAGTCGAGGTAGAAACGTACCCTGGTCTCACAAGGAGTGGGGAAGTAAATGGGAGGAGGTGGTAACCGTATGCATGGACTTGATGTTCCATAAAGTGTTTAACGCATGAAACTGGTTTTCATGAAATTGTTAACGTTATGGAATTGATGTTTCCATAAGGTTGTTAACTCACGGCTTTATGTCCCATGAAGGTTTCCCACATAACTCCCGTATTTACTAGGCGCGTCACCCTTATGACACTTCTTTATAAAGGGCGTAATGTACTCCGCACGATGTAGACCACCAAACCAATACCCAAAGAGAATCCCCCAGTTTGTGTTGATGTCTTGAATGTTTTTAGAAAACATGTAACACTTTGTTATGGCTTGGAAAGTCAATCTCGGGGAACTTGCTAGCCTGGTGACCTTCGACGGTCGAGATGTTGCATCTTGAGAGAAGGGACAACCGTTGATCGTTGCACGCCTTCGTTTTGATAGCCGCGTAGTGAGGTACAACAGGAAGGCACGGCTAGGGTGTGTTTAGAATTGGCATGAGGGGCCAAGGGTTTTCCATGGGCATATGGCATGGCTAGGGCCAAGGCGAGGGCGCTTGGCATGACGTGATTAGCATATCTAGGGCCAAAGCAAAGTTCATTTGGAATGGCGCGGCTAGGTTTGGTTTGGCTTGGCATGTGGGGCCAAGGGTTTGCCATGGGTGTATGGCATGGTTAGGGCCAAGGAGAGGGTGCTTGGCTTGACATGACGTGACTAGCATGGCTAGGGCCAAGGAAAAGTGCGTTTGGCATGGCGCGGTTAGATTGGATAGGTTTGGTTTGGCTTGGCATGTGGGGCCAAGGGTTTGCCATGGGCGTATGGCATGGCTAGGACCAAGGCGAGGGCACTTGGATTGGCATTATGTGACTAGCTAGGGCCAAGGGAAAGTGCGTTTGGCATGGCACGGCTAGCTTGGATAGCTTTGGTTTGGCTTGGCATGTGGGGCCAAGGGTTTTCCATGGGCGTATGGCATGGCTAGTGCCAAGGCGAGGGCGCTTGGATTGGCATGACGTGACTAGCGTGGCTAGGGCCAAGGGAAATTCATTTGGCATGGCGCGGCTAGATTGGCTAGGTTTGGTTTGGCTTGGCATGTGGGGCCAAAGGGTAGCCACGGGTGCATGGAGTGATTTGCTTGGGCTAGGCGCTGATCAAGCTAGGGTTTTGGACCAATGTTCATAAGGGTCCTTAGATGGCCAGGATTTGCTTATGGAATTGAAGGGAAATAGTTGATTGTCGCACGCCTTCACTTTGGTATCTGCATGGGGAAGGCCAACATGGTGTCGCGGCATGAGGGGCCATGGCGAGACGTGTTTGGCATGGCGTGGCTAGCTTTGGCTAAGTGCGTGACCAAGCTAGGGTTTTGTGCCAAGGGTCATGAGGGGACCTTAGACGGCCAGGATTTGCTCCTGGGATTGAAGGGAAACCGTTGATTGTTGCACGCCTTCACTTTGGTAGCCGTATGGGGAAGGCCATCATGGTGGCGCGACATGAGGGGCCATGGCGAGACGTATTTGGCTTGGCGCGGCCGGTGTGGCTAGCTTTGGCTAAGTGCATGACCAAGCTAGGGTTTTGGGCCAAAGGTCATGAGGGGACCTTAGACGGCCAGGATTTGCTCATGGGATTGAAGGGAAAACGTTGATTGTTGCACGCCTTCACTTTGGTATCCGCATGGGAAGGCCAGTATGGTGGCAAGGCATGAGGGGCCATGGCGAGACGTGTTTGGCATGGCGCGTCCGGTGTGGCTGGCATGATTTTCCATTGGCACAGAGGTGCGGCCAGCATGGTTGGAAATCCTTGGCGCGGTCGGTGTGGCTGGCATGATTTTCCATTGGCACAGAGGTGCGGCCGGCATGGTTGGCATGCCTTGGCACGGTCGGTGTGTCTGGCATGATTTTCCATTGGCACAGAGGTGCGGCTAGCATGGTTGGCATGCCTTGGCGTAGTCGGTGTGGATGGAATGATTTGACATTGGCACAGAGGTGCGGCTATCATGGTGGCATGCCTTGGCGCGGTCGGTGTGGCTGGCATGATTTCCTATTGGAACAGAGGTGCGGCTTGCATGGTTGGCATGCCTTGTCGCGGTCGGTGTGCCTGACATGATTTTCCATTGGCACAGAGGTGTGGCTAGCATAGTTGGCATGCCTTGGCACGGTCGGTGTGGCTGGCATGATTTGTCATTGGCACAGAGGTGCGGCTAGCATGGTTGGCATTCTTTTGCGCAGTCTGTGTCGCTGGCATGATTTGCCATTAGCACAGAGGGGAATTAGGGTTTGGCTCGTCATAACCCTAATTTGAAAAATATACCCAGGTATTTATTTTATAGACAAATTAAAGATTTCAGTAAATGTGCCTAGTAAATGCTTGTTGTGACATTACTGTCTGCTAGGGTTTAGTATTTTACGATTTTTACCCTAAGCTAAAAACCACCATCAACATCATTTAACATACAAATTTGAAAAATAAAAATAATAATAGTAATGAGTATACCAAATCGTTTGAAATGTGTAGAGAAGTATCGGGCCTCAGATAGAAATCGCCAAAAACAGCTTCAACGTCCTGCAAAATGAAGCAACATGTTTTACTGTAACAATCGGTAGTAATTCAGTAGGTTTTACAACCGAATGTCGTATAATCAGAGAACATTATGGGCCAAAAAATACCGATTTTAAAAGAAATATTTAGACGGTCTCCTGAGTACAAAAAAAAACCTAATCGGAAGATATATACCTAGTAATACTTCCGAATATAGATAATCGGTAGGTAAAGTAAGAAATATTCTTCGGATTTTCATAGAAGAAGAATTACAATTTTTACAAATTTGCGAGAATTTTAATTCAGGGCCAATAATATATTCGGTAGTTATATAAAACTATAATACTACCGAATGTAAAAAATAAGAATACTGAGTTTCATAATGTGTAGGATTTCGTTTTTGGGGCCATTCGGTGGTAAATATACTATAATAATTACCGAATGTATCTATTTTGGAAAATCAATTTGGGGGGTTTTCAAATATTCGATAGTAATAGACTTTCTTTAAACTACCGAATTTACATATTTGGTACTCAGTAGGTTATATTCGGTAGATAGTTGGATATATTAGCTACCGATTCTGGGTATTTAATGGCGTTAAATGCATGCATTAATCGAGTTTTATTGTTTACAAATGCATACAAACGCATTCAAAGTGGGTGTTGAGTTTCTTAACACAATACTTGTATGTTTGATGCATCATTAGCTTCGATCTCGGGTGATTCTCCATTTTCTTCCATAAAAGCGTCGTTTAGGGTTTCCTCTCCACAAAAGTTTGGATCATTTAACATATACCCCAAATCGTCTTCTCTAAGTGGTCGTGATCCTTCAACATTATTTTCTTCACGATCATTCTCACCTTCTTCTTCATATCCATCCATTTTTGTTGCCTATTTCTAAAAAAATTGGTTTTTCACTTTTTTCCTTCTTCTTCTTCTCTAGAACTATAAAATGACAACAAATGAAGAAAATGAAACACATTTCTTCCAAATACTACAGCTTCCACAATCGGACGATAGTTTTTTTTTACTACCGAATTAATTCGGTAGATACAGATCCTTATCTAACAACCGATTATGTGAGGGCAATTTTGCCATTATGAATTCTGCGAGATAAGAGGTGGTTTTGTTTTACATTTGGGTGACCCTATTTTGTTTATTGTTGGCCCTTAAAAACGCCAGGAGTAAACAACTGACTGATATAACAAAAAGGCACAACGTTAGCCTGGCATAACAAACCCGCACAGTTCAGTCTTCACTCAAATCATAACTTTAACTCTCCAACAAAGAGGTAATTAGAAATACGACAATGTAGATAAAATCAAGTTCATACCAGGCAACTGACTCACCGTACAAAACTATTTTTTTTTTGAGACTTGTAACTACAAGTCATTATAACTTGAAAAATCATTTGCAGTATCAAACTTATTCTTCACCACAAGTTTAAGTGTCTAGCACATCTAATCCATAAAATAGCATATATTGACTGATATGGCTATACTGATATAGCGAAATGTTTTAGACTTATGTCGGGAATTTATTACCGTCGGCCACTAGATAACTGAATCCACATAAGATACAAAGCCGACTAAACAGACAAGATGGCAATACCCAAACAGTTGGAAAAATAAATCCTAGCATGTTAACCAAACATTTGACGAAATGGATCCAAGCATGTATTGAATACACTTGATAAATAAAAATACACAAAGATTCTTTGTTTAAGATAAGTCCATAACTCAATTCGAATCAATTAACAAATTGGAAGCCACTTCCTTATTTATTTATTTTTAAAACAATGGGAAGATTAAAATTAACAACAGACATGGATTTGTGAGTGTGATCTGCGGTGAGGGGAATTTGAGAGTTTATGGGGTTTGCATTTACGAGAATGACCTTTCATCTTACAGATTGCAGTCACCTGGGTGTCATGAAGATTAAAATTAACAACAGATGTAAATTAACACTTGTAGTAGAATGATAATAATTGTATTTAAAGTTGTGCTATTTCAATATAACTTTTGGAGTTTAGATTAGATTAAGGATTATAAACTGACGTACCCCTATATTTACATCCGACTAAAAAATGTACCCACGTTTTTCTCCCATTTAAAAAATATAGGCCTGTTGGATGGTTTTCATCCAAAAATGTTAGAAAAGTCAATTTCTCAGTCATATGGTCAATTTATCCTTGACCGAGATGAGAAAATGAAGTATAAGATTACACTTATACCCTCCAAATGAGTTGTAACCATTGATTAAAAATGAAACACCTAATCTCATCTTTGCCCAAACATAAAACATCTTTCTTCTTCATTCTTCTTAAGTTCTTCATTCTTCCCCGAGTAGAAAACCTTTGGTATGCTTCTTCAATTCCTCCTCGAGAAGCAACACGCAAACACCTGCAATCGTTGTTACAAATACAACAACCATCAAGACAAAGAACACCGTATTTCTGTTTTTCTTTTTCTCCTCAATCCCAAGCACTCATGTACTAATTCGTTGCCCTAATTTGAATTTTCTGTTTGTATAGATTTATTTGATGATGGGTTTTCATATGTATGTGCTATTATGATGCTAAGAATGTTTAATTTGGTGAATTGATCTTTAAATTTTCTGCTGCTGTGTGATTTTGTATAACCCTAACAATTAAAATGGATTCATGTTTTAATTATTGGGTATAATTTGCCTTAATCAATTGATACTGGGTTCAATTTTCCCCGGGGATTTATATTTAGCTGATTGATATTGTTGTGACACCAACTCCACGTTATTAAAATTGTTTCCTTATTTTTAGTTGGTTTGATTCCTTGTTTAGTTAGCAGTTTAAGAGTTATTAAAACTCTAAGTTAATTACTTCTTATGCAAGGCTTTGAAGCTATATATAGCCTGGACAACTTAGTATTTTATTATCAATCAATATAAACAAGTTTCATTAAACTAGGGTTTCCCTATTATAGTGGTGGTCGACCCCAATCAAAGGGTTTATCTAGTTCTCGATTGCCTCACGTAAGTTTTCATTCACTAAAAGTATAGAACCCTAACACCGGATCAGAAAGCAGTTCATTCAATCTCAAAACTCAAGAACAAAGAACTTCCGGCAAAAAAACGTTCCGTGAATGTGAAGTCACCTTTTTTTTTTTAGGTTTAAGTTTCGTTCTTTCACAAAGACAAGTTTCTCTTTAAAATTACTACCAATATTTTTTCTATGATGGGTCATGATTATACGGATAATCTGAAACAAGTTAATGATAATGTGGATGCGTTATCTAAAACTGTGGATACCCTAGTATCTTCTCTTGCTGCACAACACCTTGAGGCTGAAAACAAGAGCAAGACTAAGGATGTTGAAGAACGACAACGCCGAGAAGAGGAACGTGTTGCGCGTTAAGATGAAACGACTGAGAACCATCGATTTCTTTCGGAAACTATTGCAACCAGTATCACCACCACTTTGAACACCTTGTCTACCACTCTGTCCACAAGTATCTCTGAAGCTTTAACTGACCGTCTCAACACAGAGCTTACCAACTCCATAAAGATGGATTTTAGTGACTATCGAATTCCTGGTGATGGTCACAATCGTGGTCCAACTCCTCCACCTCCACCACCGCCTGCAAAACCTAGTGTTATTAACCTAAAGTTTCCTCACTTTGATGGAGAGGATCCTCATAGTTGGATTTTCAATGCCGACCAATATTTCGCAGTCCATACAACAGACGATGCTCTTAAGATAATTATTTCTGCTTCCAATCTAAAAGGGGATGCCAACATATGGTATCGTTGGAAACAGACTAAGGCCACGATTGTCACTTGGGCGGAATTTTGTTCGCATGTTCGTCCTCGGTTTGCTCTTGCCAAATTTGTGGATTCATGCTTAGGTATAAGCACAATAAATCAGCGAGGCTCGGTACGTGAACATATTCCTGACTTTGAACGATTATTAAATTTTGTGGATTTTCCAGAGGATTATTTGGTCAGTTGTTTTATTCGTTCATTGAAACCACATATTGGAAGTATGGTTAAATTACTTGCACCTCAATCTTTGACGGAGGCTTTTACCAAGGCAATTCACCAAGAAGAAGCATATGAGGCTACTAGGTCTGCCTCCAAGCCTACTTATCGTCCTCCTCATAACAGGCCTGCTAGTACTGTGCAACCTACTACGTATAAAAAACCATTGCCTCCTGGAGCAAGAAGGATTTTGGTGGATGATCAGAAGCAAAGACGTGCCAAAGGTCTCTGTTTTAACTGTGATGAAATCTATACACCGACTCTTGTTTGTGTCAATCCCAGATTTACTATTTTAGATGTTGCTGACGTCGATGAGGAAGTTGCAGAAGTGGAGGTTGTTACTGAATCACATGTGAATACTACCAATGTTGTTCCTCCTAATGAACCAGTTGATACCGCACCAAAGATTACTATGCATTCTCTTTTGGGTACTCATTTTCCTAAAACAATGCGTCTCTCTAGTTTTACGAAAGGGCAAGCTATGACAATTCTTGTCGACTCGGGTTCCACGCACAATTTTCTACACCCCAAGGTATGCAAAC
Source organism: Papaver bracteatum (assembly GCA_023529315.1). Lineage (NCBI taxonomy): Eukaryota > Viridiplantae > Streptophyta > Magnoliopsida > Ranunculales > Papaveraceae > Papaver > Papaver bracteatum. The sequence continues at coordinate 180,728 of JAJJWX010001087.1, read as the reverse complement.
AGTGTGGATATTATGTTTCCTCCACAGACGCTAACTTACGTGTCACGGTTGGTGATGGTGGTCAGCTTCAAAGACTCAAGGATTTTTCTCTCATGTTCCAATTCGATTCACAAGGCTATACTTTTCTTTCGATTTTCATCTCTTGCCTATCGCTGGTTGTGATGCCGTGTTGGGTGTCCAATTGTTATGTACGTTGGGAGAAATTTTGTGGGATTTCACTTCTTTAACTATGAAGTTCCAATACCAAGGCGATGACATTGTTTCGGTGGGTAACAAGACCTCCATCATTATGATGTTAGATAGTTCTCCCATGCAGCATTTACTGGACAAGGAACACTTTGGAATTTTGCTACAACTCTTAGCAGTTAATGCCATTACAGGTGACTTGCATGTTGAACTACCATCCGAAATTCGGCAATTTTTGTCCTCATACGGTGACATATTTCAGTCTCCCGATTCTTTACCACCTTCACGACAACATAATCATCACATTCCTTTGCAGCCTGATGCTTCCCCGGTTAATATTAGACCATATAGGTACCCCCATTTTCAAAAGAATGAGATTGAGAAAATAGTAGCTGAGTTAAAAGAGGTTGGATAAATCCATCACGTTCCAGCCCATTTTCTTCTCCAATTTTGATGGTTCGCAAAAAGGATGGTACATGGAGAATGTGTGTGGACTATAGGGCACTGAACAAACTTGCTATTAAGGATCGGTTTCCTATTACTTTGGTGGATGAACTCTTGGATGAGTTACACGGTGCGTGCTCCTTTACCAAGCTAGACTTACGATCCGTTACTATCGATTCGCCTCTTTGAACCGGATATTCCTAAGACGGATTTTCGGACGACGATGGCCATTATGAATTCTTGGTAATGCCTTTTGGACTCTCAAATGCTCCTATACATTTCAAATCTTGATGAACGATATTTTCAGACCTCATTTACGCAGTTTGTACTAGTTTTTTTTTTATGACATCTTGGTTTATAGTAAGAGTTTTTCGAGCATCTTGAAAGATTTGTCCATCGTATTTGATATATTACGTTCGCACAAAATTGTTCGTGAAAGAGTCTAAATGCACTTTTTCTCAACCTTCTGTGGGTTATCTCGGACATATTATTTCATCTAATGGGGTCTCGATTGAAGATGATAAAATAAAGAGTATTCTCTCTTGGCCTATTCCTAGCACAGTTAAAGAACTTCGTGCTTTTCTTGGTTTAGCGGGTTATTATCGCATGTTTGTCAAGGATTTTGGTATTATTAGTAAGAATTTGACATGGATCTTAAAAAAGGATGCTTTTTTGTGGGATAATGATGCTACTTCTTCATTCAAGTTGCTGCAGCATGCTATTACTACAACTCCTGTATTGGCACTACCCTATTTTAGCCAAGAATTCTACCTTGAATGTGATGCTTCAGGTGGTGGTTTGGGAGCCGTCTTAATGCAATCTGGTAGACCTCTTTCATACTATAGCAAGCCATTATCTGGTAAGAATCTGAACCTTTCAGTCTATGATAAAGAGATGTTAGCAGTTGTCTCTGCGGTTCAGATGTGGCAGCTGTATTTACTGGGTAGGATTTTTTAAATCTATACGGACCATCGCAGTTTGAAATATTTTATGGACCAAAAATTATCATCTATGGAGCAACAAAAATGGTTGTCTAAACTGTTGGGATATGACTATGAGATTATTTTTCGTCATGGCAAAGAGAATGTAGTCATTGATGCGTTATCTCGCCTTTTCCTATCCTCGCTTTAATTCCATCTTAGTTCAATTTTCTCTTGTGTGCATGATATTTTTCACGAATGTCATCAGGATGATGTATATGGGCCGTTGATTGCTAGTCTACGTTCGGATCCTGATTTCAAACGTCACTATACTTATGTTGGTGGTATCCTACGTTATAAGAACCGGATTGTGGTTGTTTCCTCTTCTTTGTGGTGCTCTAAATTGCTTGAACAATTTCATACAAATCCTTTGGGGGGTCACTCAGGTTACATAAGGACCTTCAAGAGATTGCAACAAAGTTTTTATTGGAAAGGGATGAAGCATTCAATTAAGGAGTTTATTGATCGTTGTGACATTTGCCAACGCAATAAATCTGAATCAATTTCTCCTCCTGGCCTTTTCAACCCCTTACCAGTTCCATCTGATGTATGGCTTGACATCTCAATGGATTTTATAGATGGGTTTCCGGGTATCTGACAGAAAGAGCTCAATTTTGGTTGTTGTTGATCGTCTGACAAAGTATGCCCATTTTATTGCTTTGTCTCATCTGTATTATGGAAAGCATAGTTGCGCAGGTCTTTGTACGTGAAGTAATTCATCTTCATTGGATGCCAAAAAGCATTTTCAGTGATCGAGATGCGGTATTTATGAGTAATTTTTGGACTTCCTATTTTTCTTTACAAGGCACACATCTATGTCGCACTTCGGCATATCATCCATAATCTGATGGTCAAACTGAAGTTACTAATTGTACTCTAGAGTGTTATTTACGCTTCTTTGCTGGTATGAAGCCAAAGGATTGGTTTAAATATCTTCCCTGGGCTGAATGGTGGTATAACACAAGCTTTCATACCGCCATCCAAATGACTCCATATGAAGCTCTGTATAGTAGACCTCCTCCGAACATTTTCTCCTATTTACCAGGATCTACTTCTGTCAATGATGTTGATATAAATCTTTGGGCTCGAGACCATACTCTTGAACTGTTGAAATCTCATGTGCATGAATCTCAAGATCGTATGAAGAAGTATGCTGACAACCATAGAACTGAAAGAACTTTTGAACCGGATGATTGGGTGTTTTTACGTCTACAAACCATATAGGCAAACAACAGCTTTCTACTCAGTCTTTTTCGAAGCTTTCTCCTTGTTTTTATGGGCCATTTCGAGTTTTGGAAAAAAATTGGACAGTGGCTTATAAGTTGGAGCTTCCTACTACCAGTCGTATTCATCCCGTTTTCCATGTTTCCTTGTTAAAAAATCGCATGGGAGCAAATGTTAATGTTGTTGCTGCCTTACCAGACATCATAGATTATGACAAATGGGAACCATCGTCAATTTTAGAAAGCCGCATGTACAAGAAAGGGAATAATGCTGGTACTCAATGGCTTGTAAAATGGAAGAATCATCTGGCTGATGATGCAACATGGGAGGACGCTGATGATTTCATTGCACATTTTCCGGACTATAAGACTTGAGGACAAGTCTGTTTTTCTTGTGGGGTGGGATGTTGTGACACCAACTCCACCTTATTAAAACTGTTTCCTTATTTTTAGTTGATAATTCCTTATTTAGTTAGCAGTTTAAGAGTTATTATGCAAGTATTTGAATCTATATATAGCCTGGACAACTTAGTATTTTATTATCAATCAATATAAACAAGTTTCATTAAACTAGGGTTTCCCAATCATAGCTGGTGGCTGACCCCCAATTAAAGGGTTTATCTAGTTCTGATTTCTGTTTCACGTAAGTTTTCATTCACTAAAAGTATAGAACCCTAACAGATATTGGATTCATTGTTTAACTATTTTGGTTTCGTAGTTCTACTTTTCCCTAATCGAGTGATACTGGGTTTACTTTCGAATTCGTTCTTTTCTCCTTAATTAATTTTATGCATTGATATTCGATTTCATTTCTTACTGTTATGGGTTATACTGAGGAGAGGGATTTATATTTGTTTGATTGTTTTGATTTGAGATTTCTTAAAGTATAATTTTTGAATTTATATATAGTCCAAAAACTCCAAAGAATAACGCTTCTCTGGTCCATTTTACTAATAGAAACTAGTGCTTACTAATGTTTTGATACTTCAATCCTATGTTTATATGAACATATGGCCTCCATAGTCAGAGAAAAACAAGTGTTGCATAGTTGGGTGTGAAATTTTTTATTTATTTTGGTGGTTACAATGTTGATATGTGTGTGTTTTGTAGTGCGGAGTGGCTTCAAATGGACTCAAGAAGAACAACTGTAGGAGTGGATATGGACCTTGACAAACTTGAATGGAGCTTAAGGAATAATGTTGATACAAATGGGGTTGATGGTACAGTTTAATAGGGATGTACTGAAACTTAAGGATGCTAGGCTCCATATGCTCCACAGTAGAACAAGGGATAAGCCTCCACTATAATCTCTGGAAGCAGCAACGCAAGATTCTCCATGCATTTTCATACATCTGGAGACTGTAAGTTTTTCCTTCCTTTCTACCTTATGTATTTACCATTTCTCTTTAGCCCTGTTAATCTAAAATACTCCCTTGTAGTACATTGTTTAGGGTTTAAATTGTTTCTCACTTTCACACACGCAATTACAAAAACTAGCAGAAAATATTTTCACCTATAAACACACATATAAAATGACTCAATGCAGATTAAAGAGTAAAGAAAAATAAATGTGTGCCGCTGTCAGATACCAAACTCTCATCTGGATGTTATTGGCACCCAAAAGAACTTAAGACGGATTAAAGCAGCTTTTCAATCTCTGGTGCCTGTGGATGAGGACTATTAAAAATTAGCGTTGTAATAAAATTTTAAAACCCTTGTTATCTGCTCCTGAACATCTACCTGGTTGGATTTAGCAAATAGCTAGAGGAAGTCAATGAGAAATAGCATGTGTGGTAGTTGGGATAATGTAATTAATTCACAACACATGATTCACAGACGCATTTTAGAAGAGGTGTCGAACCTTCTGTGTCCAGGTCCCCTATCAAAGTTTGGAGAATATCCATTGCATAACCTACCAAGAAGATATCCATTGCGCAGTTGTTTAAGGTTAAAAATCATTTCTACCGATTTTGGTAAATTCGGTAGGTGAGTGAGAAACTGGTTTAAACCCTAAACAAATGTGCTGCACGTGAGCACTTTCTAGATTTGAGAGATCAATATGTACAAGTCCGGCCTAAACCAAGAAATGACCATTCCAGACTTGCTTCAGTCACAAAGTGGAGGAGAAGGGTTGATTTGGGGAGGGAAGCAAAGAAAGGTGTTGAGACCAGAATAGTCATGTAAAGGTAGCATCTTGACTTGTATCATAAAAGTGGAATCTTAGGAAGCTTGCAAGAGATGGAAGATTTTTGTGAGAGCTTGCAAAGTTGCCTTTCTGAGAGTGTTGTATATCTCCTGACCGAGAGTTGTTCTCTGGTAGAAATAGGTGAGACCTATTTAGATTGAAACGTACCCTGGACTCATTAGGGTAGTTAAATGGGAGGGGTTGGTAACTTGCGTGTTTAAGAGTGAAAACGTTTTCACCTTTATTTCCCCATTTAATTGACCGCTTTTATTCCTTTTAACGCTTTCTAAATACGAGCGTAGTGTACGCTGCATGCTTTTACTGCCTAAGCAAAACCCTAAGAAAGCATCCCCTAGTTTGTGTTGATGTCTCGAGAGTTGGTTTCACTTTGGGTCCAAGTGGAAATGCCAAGCTTCTAGGGGAGCATGTGGCATGTGCGGAATGCCTTGGTTGCGGGTTGCACTTTGAGTGCAACTGGCAATGCCAAAGCTGCTAAGGGAGTGTGTGGCATGTGCCAATGGCATATGCGGAATGCCTTGGTCGCGGGTTGCACTTTGAGTGCAAGTGGCAATGCCAAAGCTGCTAGGGGAGCGTGTGGCATGTGCCAATGGCATTCAGGCTTGGTAATGAAAGTTGGTAGTGCTGCGTGTTGGCATGTGCCAATGGAACGCACGACCACTTGGGCCTAGGTTGGACGGTTTGCAAGACAAGGGCGTGGGCTCTACTTTGGCATGTGTCCATGGCATAGCGGCTAGGAAAGTGGCTAGCGGTGCATGTTGGCATGTGCCAATGGAACACACGGCCGTATTTGTCTAGGTTGCATGGTTTGCAAGCCTAGGGCGCGAGTGCTACTTTGGCATGTGCCAATGGCATAGCGGCTTGGAAAGTGGCTAGCGGTGTGTGTTGGCATGTGCCAATGGCATGCACGGCCATATTGGCCTAGGTTGCATGGTTTGCAATCCTAGGGCGCGGGCGCTACTTTGGCATGTGCCAATGGCATAGAGGCTTAGTAAGGAAAGTGGATAACATATCTAGGGCCAATGCAAAGTATGTTTGGCATGGCGCGGATATCTTGGGCTGGGTGTGGCTGGCATGATTTGCCATTGGCACAGAGGTGCGGCAGGCATGGTTGGCAGGCCTTGGCATGTTTGGTGTGGCTGGCATGATTTTCCATTCTCACAAAGGTGCGGCTAGCATGTTTGGCATGGTTGGTTTGACTAGCATAACTAGGGCCAAGGCAGAGTGCATTTGGCATGGCGCGGTTAGCTTGGGATAGGTGTGGCTGGCATGATTTTCCATTAGCACAGAGATGCGGCTAGCATGGTTGGCATGCTTTGGCGCGGTTGGTATGACTAGCATAGCTAGGGACAAGGCAGAGTGCGTTTGGCATGGCGCGGCTAGCTTAGGATAGGTGTGGCTGGCATGATTTTCCATTGGCACAGGGGTGCGGCTAGCATGTTGGCATGCTTTGGCGCGGTTAGTCTGGCTGACATGATTTTCCATTGGCACAGGGGTGCGGATAGCATGGTTGGCATGCTTTGGCATGGTTGGTGTGGCTGGCATGATTTTCCATTGGCACAGGGGTGCGGATAGCATGGTTGGCATGATTTGGCGTAGCTAGTGTGGCTGGCATGATTTGCCATTGGTACAGGGGTGCGGCTAGTATGGTTGGCATGCTTTGGCGCAGTTGGTGTGACTAGCATAACTAGGGCCAAGGCAGAGTGTGTTTGGCATGGCGCGGCTAGCTTGGGCTAGGTGTGGCTGGCATGACTTGCCATTGGAAGGGAGGGAATTAGGGTTTCGCTCGTTGTAACCCTAATTTGAAAAAATACCCCCCATTAATTAGTGACTACATGCATTAAATGTTCTAATAAATGTGTCACCGGTGACATTAGGTTATTCGGGGTTTTACAATTTTACACTTTGTATAAAAACCACCATCAACATTAAGTCCCCTGCTTAGCTCAGAACATGAGCTTTGTTACGAGGTAAGCATAAGATGGTGACAAACTATCAACAGTAAATCGTAAAGAGAATTGAGGAGGCTTGTCTGACCTTTTTATAGATATGATTTGGAATCCTTGCCTCTCGCAGTTTTGCACGAATTGGGAGGCTGGCACAATTGGGAAGCTGGGCGTCCTTGGGAAACTGGGAAACTGGGAAGCTGGGAAGCATTGGGAAACGGAAAGCCGGGCATCCTTGGGAGTTGGCACAAGTTACATGCTATCTGGTGGGATCGACTTAATCTGGGAAGCTGGTGAAAGTTGGGAGACTGACCAGGACTGGGAAGCTTTCACGTTGGGAAGCTGGCCAGGATTGGGAAGCTTGCACGTTGGGAAGCTGTCCAAGATTGGGAAGCTCTTGCAAGGGAGACACTTGAGGTTTAGGGTTTGACACACCGAAACCCTAATTGGCGCCATTCACTAAAGTTGCTGTAGAACCCCGTTTGGAGTCAGATTTTCGATCTCCGCATATGTATCTTCAAACCCAGGAAATTTCCAAGATTTAACAAAAGAGCTTTTTGAATTTTGAGCAAGTTTAGGGGATGAAAAACGCGAAACAGTAAACTTCCAGGAGGTTTTCAGAACTTTTCCAGGTTGCGTGTTGTCTGATATTCTGGTCACCTCTCCTTGCCCGTTAATACGATTGCCATGAAATTATGACATGTTGTAGGTAACTTCCATGTGAAGATAATGGTACATAAACCAACACTATTTTCCACACTAATTGTTCCCAGTTCGTAATTGAACACAGGGTAGTGTAAATTTCCCTCAGCTGAGTTTGTTTGGAAAACGTGCTTCATGACTTTGGTACTTCTTGCACATGTTGTAGAAGCATAATAAGGAACTTGAATGATGTTAGTTCACCTACTTTCTTAATTTTATGATCGTACTGATTTTCCACGCTTGATCCATCCTAATCCCATGTAATCTTCGTATTAGGTGCTTAACAACGAAGTTGGGAATCATGGGTCCACTAGTACAAGCAACCCTGGAGTTGTTGACGATGAACCACTTGTGCCTCCGGGTTATGAATTATTGATTGCCAATGCAGTGAAAGTCGCGTAAATCTCAATTGAGCCTTAGATGGTGGAACCCGAATCGAGAATAGTAGAAACTGCTTCGTCGGGGGTTGCCCTCATGCGCATCCTACTCTCATTACATCTCCTTTAATTCCCTGTCCACATGATTAGCCATGATCCTATCGTACTCTTCTAGATGTGACAGTGGGATGCTCAGAAATTACTTAATGAAATATTCTGATAGTGTAGGCTTGAGACCCTCCACGACCCCGTAAAGTGTTGAAAGCATTTTCTCGACAGAGAGATGATGATATTCTTGCGATGCACCCTTGAAGAGTAGATGAACTTATTGTGGGTACATCTTTTTGGTTGACTGTGTCTTCTGAGCTTTGATAGTGAAGGGGTTCCGTGTATATCCTCAGTCCTCAAGCATGGTTTACATGTTTCCATATTTGTAGTAATTGCTGCTGTGGTGAGGCTCTGGTTGGTATTAACGAGTAATCGACGACAGTTCTTGGTAGGAGATGTTATCAGAAGAGACTACATTGTCGTGGTAACATAATAAATTAGCTGGAATTGTATGGTCTTTCGTGGAAGTAAAAATATTGGCTTGATGTGACTATTATCCTTGACATGAAGAAGCGGAGTTGAAGTAGCTTCGGCTCTTGGTGAGGATGTTGAAACTTTGGAAGTTAAACGTTAAAGTTTTGGCTTCGGACCCTGGAGCAGCTTATGGAGAGAATGCTGAAGCGGAGCGGCTGTGTTAATCACTGTGTTGTCAAAACGGAAATCCTTCAAGAGAACAGTGGTTAGGAATCCTTGGTTCCTTCTATCAACCGTGCTTTAGTTTGGGAGCGGATTCTCTGGTTGGAAACAGATGCTTCCCTAATGCAGTGTGGTTGAGGGCTGTAGATATGTATTAACATTGTGCCTTGGGGAAACATAGAATCTCATATAAATGTTTCATCATGGACCGCACAATTTTGTTGGCGAAGTCCCCAGAAAGCATGCTTCCCTTGACAAGAAGAGAGTCTTGGTGAACCCAGGGGGTTTGATGATTTTCTTCGATTTTGGAGAAGTCTTCCCTGATCTTTACATGTGATGAAATTATATTGAGGCTTCCCTACGGGGCGTTCAAGTGCAACAGTAGAAGGATGCGGCTGCCAGCGCTGGGAAGATGCAAACTAGAAGTGAAAGTGTGACGCAAGCTGTCAGTGCAAGAAAATATACATGATGCCAGCGCTGGAAAGTATGCAGGCTGTCGGCGCAGGGTGTGGTATTGTGGCCGGTCATGTGTGTGTTGTATGTGTGCCTGACATGTGCGTCCAGTAAGCGCATCTGGCAAGCGCGTCTGGTGTTGTTTTGGATGTAGACTGTTGGCACTAGAACTTTGGCTATCAAGCTGTGATGATAGCGCGGGAGGCTTCTTTCTGTGGGACGGTGGAATCGATACCTGGAAGGCGTGCAGGGTGAATCATGGAATGCTGGTGTTAGCGGTAGCGTGGTAGAAGCAAAGTGGGCAAGCATATTCTGGTTATGCACTTCATCGTTCCTCCTTCAGTTTGTTCTCCTCTTTTTTTGTTGGTGCAAACCTTAGCCATAGGTATGCCTTCCATAAATCTATAGGAATATAGTTCCTCTCTTCGAATATTACTGTAGTAGCGTAATCTACTTTATAAATAGTATATAGTTCCTCTCTTCGAATATAGTTTTCCCGATTGAATTGCATAATGTCGACTACGGGCAATTAATCTATATCCAATTTCACGCTTTCAAACTTGTTCCACTGAAGTAAGTTTTGCGTTTTCGACAATCAAATTCTAGCACCTACTTCACTGTCCTGTTTTCTTTTGACAGTAATGAATTGGAGCATCATTTCCCAATCACTTGTCTATTTGGAGACTGTCATTCAGTTTTCCTTGTCCAATCCTTTTGGATATGTACAATACCAAAGCAGATACTCTAAAGGAAATCATTATCCTTGTCCCCCACATTTCATGATCATATTCACAAATGTCATGAAACTACAAAGTGCAAGGACATTATATAGCCAAACACTCTACTCATATAGAACTACAAACTGTAGTTATAAGTTTTGGCCAAGATACAGTATGTATCAATCCTTGATTACTAATAATTTGATCCCAAGCCATTTGATAAATTTGTTATCATGAATTATCCCAAAGTACTCTGGTCCCTGGTCAAACTTTTAATATCACTTGTTTGACCAGCGTTCACTATTTTTTTAAACAAATTCAAAACCGGCATTCCGTTAGAGATCTGGTTAATTTGTTGGACCAAATAATACATGGATTTTCATATCCTACTGAAAACGATGATTCCATTAAGCCTTGCATTTCAATTTGAGAGTGATCAAGATTGCATCATAGATAAGCACACGCCCAAACTGCTCATCCTTCTAATCCATTTGATTACAACAACGTTTCAAGTTACAAGAAGTAAAAAACTTGATAACGAATCTTAAGCGATCCTCATAAATTGTGATGAAAACATGTTTACGGCCACTTCCTCCCATAACTCTAACTGCCATTTCTTAGTATAAGAACATAATTAGATCCTACTTGATCCGAGAAGATAGATATCTCTTACATTAATAAAAATGACATCCTTTTGCAAGAGTTATGTCCCTTAAAAGGGATAGACAATGTCAACGATCAGAGAGGAGGGTAACGGTTTTGATCTTATAACCGTCAAGTACCCAAAGGTGTCTCTTTGCTTTAAAATCAAGATAACCCCTTCTTCACACATGGAAAACAGTGTCCATGCAATTTATCTGGAATTTCAACTTAAACAGAGAGAAGAAGATCAATTTATGCTGCAATAAATAATCCTAATTGATGCTCACCAATCTTAACAGATTATGATGCATGGATTCGTCAATACCTATTTCTTGTCTTAGTGATATCATTCAAACATACCTTTTTACTGTGTGAAGTCATACAAACAATAATTTCATTCCATCATGCTTTCCACTGAATGCATATATACAAATCCGAATAATGGAAGCAGCAAAAACATGTACATACGTGAAGTATACTGACTCATGACATGTATATATGGACAAAGAAAAGTCACACGGAGAATATAAGTATGTCATGCATGCAATTCTGAGAATTAGTATCACCGATCCAAATGTGCATGAACATGTATCCAGTAAGTGAAAGATGGAAACAGTATGAATGCATTTAATTATACTGCATAAAGGGAATGCTTTCTTAACAAACATCCGAAATCAAATTTCCCAAGAAACCGGAAACAAAGAACTTGGATTGTGTTTAAGATTGTTGGAAATAATATTCAGTTTCGGTTTCTCGGAAATCACGCAACAAAAAAAATACTAACAAAAAGATAGTTAGAAAGACTTATCAGATTGGTTGATCGAGGCGAGGTAATCTTCTTTCCTTAAAGACAATTCATCCCCGCATACGGTGATCACGGTTCTACGGATGTCGCATTCCAAGGGGAAGCAGTTATTTTGCACAACACATGAATCCAAAGGAAAGACAAATAAAAAAGATTAGCAATTAGTTTGAGATTCCTACTTATCATATCAGTTAAGCTAATACTCCGTTTAGTCCACAACTTGATCTTGCAATTCAAATCTGTTGGCATAGCCTATCAATGTCAATAACACAATATTGTAAGAGAAAAAAAAATTAATCAACGCTTGTAGTTTAAAGAAACTTGAATCTCCTACCACTTATTTTAAAATTTGGTGTCAAAAAGGTTTTCTCCATCTTCCTCTACAGAATGAGCAGCAACCACTATAGAATGTTGGATTGTAGTTATCAGATAAACCAATAGTTTCACTTTCTTCTTCAATTAGATTATGTAGAGCTGGGTAACTTGGACCAGAAATCCACGTTTTTCTGAAGATCATAATCCTATGTAACAAAAAACCTAGAGTGATTCAAGAAAACTGATCAGATAAAATCTGCCAGGAAATACAGATGAAAATATAGTAGTCACATTGTTGGTGGATTTGGTAGTGATTATTATAATAAAAATTCTGATGCCGGTGGCGGCGGAAGTGATACAAGGAAAATTACTGATAAAATTATTTTGAGAGGAGATATCATTTTGATGCATTGATTGAACTGAAACATGTTGTTGTACTTCCACCACCACCACCAGATTTCACATACAATTCCACTTTTACATCTATGAAAATGAGCCATTTGTTGTTGTTGCCTGATATTAAACTGATCTTAGAGTTCTTTTCAGCAGATTTGGGGACTTCAAAACTCATAGATAGAAGAGGAAAACTGAAATCGCCCCAATTGTATGGAGTTCAGATCGTAGATGAAGAAGAAGAAGAAGAAGTAGAGAGGCGGCGTAGAAACCCTCCTCTTAGGGTTTCTAGGAACAAAGTAAATCAAGTGAATATTGAAAAACCTAAAAGAGAGACTCTCCTTATATATACAGCTTTTACTGACACTTATTTTACACTTACAACTCATTTACATTAGATTCTCATTGCGCCATATGAACAATTTCATAGTAAATATATAATATCAGTTTCTACCGTTGTTTCTATCTAGTTACTGCAGTGATACATGGTTGCAACACCAACTAAGACATGATTATAATTCGGTTTAAGATGATTAACAACATACGTTGGAAATTTATATTGAAAACTTGAAAACCCTTGATAGTATTTTGGGGAGATATACGAGCATGCTAGTGTATCTGGTATAGTGCTCCTAGAACTTCAATAGTTAAGGTTGTGAAGCAAGACTTGGTTACTTGTAATGTTTCTTCTATTGAATTGCTTCTCACTTGCTTGATTACAATGAAACTGGACTTTCCTATTTATAGGCTTACATTTACGGACCTTCACTTCCTCATAATTTCTCTAGATTTTTCTTTATATAGAAGACTCTTTCACAACAAACTTCGACTGAAACTAGGACCATAGAACACTCTAGAATAGACCAAGCTAATCCACTTATGTTTGTTTACACTACAAAACACTCTACAAAAATCTAGATTATTATAAAGTATCCGCATTACAAATCCTAATTTGACCATTCTTCTTTTTCACCGGAACTATGTTAGCCAACCAGGTGGGGTGGTGGATTGGTTTGATGAAACCGAACACCAATAACTTTTGAACCTCCTCCTTAATTTGTTCTTCAATATCGTGCTGGAACTGCCTTGGGGTCTGCTTGACCGTCTTGGATCCAGATATCACATGTAAATGGTGAGTAACCAGTTTCTCGTCCAGGCCAGGCATTTCCTCATATGTCCATGCGAACACATCTAGATATTCCTTGAGGAGGTCTACCAAATTTGCGAGCTCGTCTGCGTGTAGAGTCGAGCTTATGGAGATGGGTTGTGGAGATCCCTCATTCCCGATATTAACAATTTCAAGCTCGTCCGTGGTTGAATTGGTGTTGTCTTATAGCTGTTATGGTGCGTCAGGTATCTCCTCTCGTGACTTGTCACCGAGATGGCATTTCATTGGGCGGAGAGACTGCATGGTAGTCTTCCCTGTTAGTTGCTAACAGCGGTGTTTTTACGATTTTCCCCTTTTCATCGTGACCCGTAACGAAAGTCCGTCCTCGCTTGGTTGGAACCAGGATCTGGTTCTGCGGATGGAGGGGAGTACGCCTCTCTTATGAAGGTGTGACGTGAGGCCGATTTTCTCTGCGGGGTTGTGTAGGACTATCGCTTTCTTCAATGGACGTCCATTTTGGTAGTGGGGTGTGGTGAGCCTTATTGGTTGTGACTTGCGGCCCCTGTCTTGGCTCAAAAACTTCCATGCCACAGGTTGGAGCATAGGAAGATAATGACGCTGTGATGCGAACGACTTCTCCATTTAGCGTGGTTTTCAAGCACTGGAAGTACGTTGAAGGAATGATCATGTTATCGTGGAGACATGGTCTCCGAAGTATCATGTGGTAGTCCGGCTCCTTTTCAATTACCTCGAATCTTACTTTTGACTGGACAGGTCCAACCGACAGATTCAAATTGACGTACCCATATGTATTGGTTTGGTTTCCTTCAAAATTTGTCATGGTAGTAGGTTGTCGTATCACCTCGCTTGGTCGTAATTTGGCCATCCTGAGCATCCTAAGGGTGACAACATTGGAGGAAGCTCCTGTGTCGACGAGGGCCATTTTGAATTCCATATTTTTTATTTGAGCAGTGACGTGTAAGGCACGGTTATGGCATTCTTCTGCCATCATGTTATCGTCGGTGAACGTGATATTTTTAATGGACGTATCCTCCATTTTTGGTGTTTCCGGGCGTGGAGGAACCAAGGGCATACTTAATGCTATCCGATTGATGGTGGAGAACGTCTCCAAACGTTGTAGTGCTTGAAAGATGTAATAGTTCACATAGGTTTTCCACCAGCGAAGCCGCTTCTTGGCTTACGGGTCTCTGATTGGCAGTGAAGCTTTTGTCTTGAGAGTGATCATTCGGGACGTCAGTCCCCAGCTCCGAAGTTTCTGAGGAGGGAGATACGCTCAACTCTTCCATCAAGTTAATGAGGAAATCTAGTATGGTGTTGATTGCGTCTCTTATCATACCCATGTTTTTGGTGTGAATCCCCTGGACCCGTCCCAGGTCAATCATCCTTAGAACTCCTTCTTCGGCCCTGTGGTTGGGAATTAAAACATTATCGTTTTCCTGGGTGGAATCCGAAGACACGGATTCAGTCCAAAGACCAACCATCATTTCTTGTTAGGGAAACGTAGTTAGAGGCTGATATTGGGACCGATAGATCAATCTTCCCGCTGTGGTCGCCAATTGTTTATAGGTGAAAATAGTTTCTGCTGATTTTGGTAATTACGGGTATGAAGGTGAGAACCTGTTTAAACCCTAAACAATATACTATAAGTGAGTACTTTAGATTCGAGAGATCAATCTATACAAGTCCGGCCTAAACCAAGAAATATCTATTCCAGACTTGCTTCGGTCACAAAGAGGAGGAGAATGGGTTGGTTTTGGGGAGTGAAGCAAGGAAAGTGGTGAGACTAGAATAGTTGGGTTTCCACGACTTGTTATCATAAAAGGTAGGAGATCTCACGAGGAGAGCTAAGTAAGTATTTCTGAGTATTGTCTTGTCCGAATAAACTTGTTGTCCAATGGAAATAGGTAAGACCTATTTATACAAGTCGACGTAGAAACATACCCTGGTCTCATTAAGGAGTGGGGAAGTAAATTGGAGGAGGTGGTAACCGTATGCATGGAATTGATGTTCCATAAAGTGGTTAACGCATGAAACTGTCATGGAATTGATGTTCCATAATGTTTTTCGCGCATATCTTTATGTCCCATGAACGTTTCCCACATAACTTCCCGTATTTACTAGCCGCCTCACCCTTATGACAGTTCCTTATGAAGGGCGTAGTGTACCCCGCACGCTGTAAACCTCCAAACCAATACCCAAATAGGATCCACCAGTTTTTGGCTTGGCAAGTTGAGATCGGGGAACTTGCTATCCTGGTGACCTTCGACAGTCGAGATTTTGCATCTTGAGAGGAGGGTCAACCGTTGATCGTTGCACGCATTCGTTTTGGTAGCCGCGTAGTGAGGGCCAACATGGTAGAATGACTAGAATGTGTTTAGACTTGGCATGAGGGACCAAGGGTTCGCCATGGGCGTATGGCATGGCTAGGGTCAAGTCGAAGGCGCTTGGATTGGCATGACGCGACTAGCATGGCTAGGTCTAAGGCAAAGTGTGTTTGGCATGGCGCGGCTAGATTGGCTAGGTTTGGTTTGGCTTGGCATGTGGGTCCAAGGGGTAGCCATCGGCGCATGGCGTAACTAGCTAGGGCTAGGTGCGGTTTTGTCTTGGAATGTGGGGCCAAGAGGTAGCCATGGGCGCATGGCGTGACTATCTTGGTCTAGGAGCGTGACAAAGCTAGGGTTTTGGGCCAAAGGTCGTGAGGGGACCTTAGACGGCAAGTATTTGCTCCTGGGATTGAACGACAACCGTTGATTATTGCACACCTTCACTTTGGTAGCCGCATGGGGAAGGCCATCATGGTGGCGCGATATGAGGGGCCACGGAGAGACGTGTTTGGAATGACGCGGCTGGCGTGGCTAGCTTTGGCTAGGTGCGTGACCAAGCTAGGGTTTTGGGCCAAAGGTCATGAGGGGACCTTATACGACCAGGATTTTCTCTTAGGTTTGAAGGGCAACCGTTGATTGTTGCACGCCTTCACTTTGGTAGCCGCATGGGGAAGGCCAGCATGGTGGCGCAACCTGAGGGGCCATGACGAGACGTGTTTGGCATGGCACGGTCGGTGTGGATGGTATGATATTCCATTGGCACAGAGGTACGGCTAGCATGGTTAGCATGCCTTGGCGCGGTTGGTGTGGATGGCATGATTTGCCATTGGCATAGAGGTACGACTAGCATGGGTTGCATGCCTTGGCGCGGTCGGTGTGGCTGGCATTATTTTCCATTGGCACAGAGGTACGGCTAGCATGGTTGGCATGCCTTGGTGCGGTCGATGTGGCTAGCATAATTTTCCATTGGCACAGAGGTGCGGCTAGCATGGTTGGCATGCCTTGGTGCGGTCGGTGTGGATTGCATTATTTTCCATTGGCACAGAGGTGCGGCTAGCATGGTTGGCATGCCTTGGCGCGGTTAGTGTGGCTGGCATGATTTTCCATTGGCACATAGGTGCAGCTGTCATGGTTGTCATGCCTTAGCGCGGTTGGTGTGGCTGGCGTGATTTTCCATTGGCACACGTGGGAATTAAGGTTTGGCTCATCATAACCCTAATTTGAAAAATATACCTGGGTAATTATTTTAGAGAGACATTAAAGGTTTCAGTAAATGTGCCTAGTAAACGCTTGTTGCTTTAAATGTTGTGACATTATTGTCTGCTAGGATTTAGTGTTTTACGATTTTAACACTAAGGTAAAAACCATCATCAACACTGGGTTATCTAAGATCCTGCGATTTATAATCTATAGGGTCTCTCCACTCATAGCTAATTGGTTTTGAGTTGGATGCCCGTATTCTAATACTTTCTATACAAAATCAAACTCTACCTTATTATAATCTTCTTCATCTTCTGCAAACTATTAACAACATTGACATGTGTCTACAATGGATTCATCTTATTTTCCCATGTGCAAATATTGGGTTCCTCTTGGCAGATACCACTCAAATGAATCCAACATTTCTTTAGCCTACTCTGAGTTTGTTCCCTATCAACATACCTGCAAAATTACTAAGTTGAATTAGACCAATCCATGAATGATCAAGTAAAATAACAAGGATATATATATCATCAGTTTGGCCAAAGTTTTAAGAGTAGTATATATATATATAGTAGAACTAATTAATAGTAAGACAAATACCGATCCATACTCAGAAGGACTGCACCAGACACCTACATAGTTCAGATCCATAAAAATAAATTTAAGTTTATTTTTCTTGATGAAACAAAAATCACTTAGAAGGAGTAAACTGATAGTAGTAGAATTAAGGTGATCAATTAAAACTACAATGGTTTTGAGAGGAAATATCATAATACTGTTTCTTGACTAAGATTTTTTGAGTCTCTCTACCACCATCACATTCCCCATACAAAATTCCTTTTCATTGCCAGATCCATTTGTGGTTTTGTTGCCTTGATTCGTCCAGAACATTTAAGCTAAGCAGTAGAAATAAGTCTGCAAGTGTAAACAATTTTTTGACGGAGAGAATGAGAGCCAAGTTGAGTTCTGAGGTTTAAGTTTTAGCCATGGTAAGGTTACTATAATGAATGGTGGGTTAAAATCCCAACAACCTGCAATTATTATGTGCTGGCCTAGTTGATAAAGATGAGGACATCTAATTGGGCCGACCGACCGCCCGTAGGGTGGGAGTCCCTTTTATGGCCACTTTTTTGTTAAATGAAGGGTAACGTAAATGTTCAATTTCATAAAAAGATTGAGAAAGAATATTCCTTCCAGATTCCCGTCACATTTTCACTAGACAAGATTATCCCTCTCTTTTAGTCCAATTACTATAACTCTTTGTGTATCCTACTTTTTCAGGGGTATAATTGGAAAGGCAACTTTAATATAACATATATAAAAATCCATGCCTTGGAATTTTACAAATTTTATCTCGTTGGAAAGGTTGTAAAAAAATCTACGCAACGAGCACAAACAACAATATCAAATTTAAACTCCATCTTCATATTCTTTTTCGGTCGGCCCTTCCACCGTGGCAACGGTCGTACTAGTTTTAGGCATTGCATGTTTTCTTGGCAGGGGAGATATGTGGTAAGATTTTTTTTTCACAAGAATACGAGTGAAACAGGATTAATTTCAAATATGTTCAATTCAAGAATGTTTCATTTTCTCTACCTTGCTGCCATGGAAAAAAGTGTGTTTGGCGCTAATTGGAAATGATGCTTGGATGAACGCGTGGAGAAAATTATAGTGTCTTATGCGTATCAAGGGGTGCAAATTTTCAACTCATCCACCAACTTCACTCAAATCTCATCTCATGTTTCGTGGATAGAACTCTTATTCACACAATTTCCTTTCCAAGCAAGATGACCTGGATGCAGTTATAATCTAATGCAATATTTTTTGAACTGAATCTAAGATGCAATAAGATACAAACTTGTCAAAAGAGTTCCCCGGAACAGTTTCTTCTGAATCAACTATTTTGCAAATCAGATTTCCATCAAGATTATGAATACGGTATTAGAGAATAATTCTTAATCAAAAAGAGATAAACATAACCAGATAGAGCTGTTCTGATGGCACATCGGCTGTCATACAGGATCAATCTTAACTTTGAGCCTCTACGGTGCAGCTATGGCATTCATGGCTTGTGGAGAGGGTCGGCGTAGCAATTTCGCTTAATAAAAGTCTATACATGTGTATTCCCACTTTTGAGAGTTTCCCGGAACAATAAGCTGATTAATTCCCACCGGCCACTGATAATAATACTGGATTAATCAAATTGAACGCATGGTCATGGTCAGGATTAAAAATCAAAGAGATCCAAATCAACTAAGAACTTGTGAATAGCAATACAGGAACCGAAAACGAATTTACACACATAAACAGTGGAAAATTAATTAGTCCATCAATCAGAATTTTCTTTACTAGAATCATGTGAACCCTCTTGATAAACCAGGCTTTAACATGTCTCTCTTTGTTAGCTAGGTTCCTTCCAAATCTGACCCCTTTGTTTGAAATTGCTGGTATAGCAGCTTAGTTTACATCTCTTAAATCTTCCAGAACATCTTTCAAGCCTAGTAATACGATATGTGGAGATCACACTTTGCCTTATCCTGACTAACCCTTCGTATCAGAATTGAGATATTATCTGGACCAAATAAAAAATACTATGGATTTTAGACCGGGAGAAAATTGGCTTCTCCACGGACATGCTTCACCCCATCAGCATAATGCTCTGTGAATCAAGTAAAAATAATACCTAGTGAGTTTGATTTACAATAAAAACCAAAAATGCACCGGTAGTAGTAGTAATTCCATCATTTGAAAGTAAACGCAATACCTTTAAATGGAACAAAAGTGCTCGTGAGAAACCTACAGATTTCACAGATCCAACATCACAAATGTAAGATTTGATTTCTTTTATTAAAAAAAAATACACTTTTTACACTGAGCGAGACTAGTATTAGTGATGATCTTACTAATTTGTTGAGAGGAAATATCATCATGCTGCTGCATCTTGGTTCATGTTTTTTTGAGTCTGCACCTCCACCACATTCCCATACAAAACCCATTTCAAATCCAAGATCCGTTTGTGATTTCTTGCCACTGATTCGAAGTATTTAAGAAAAAACTCATTTTCAGCAATAAAAATAAAAAATCAAAAGCAAATTACGGTAGAAATTAAAGAACCAATCAACACTTAAAAGGATAGATCAAACAAAACCTCAATATTGTATATATAATTTGAGTGCAAATTAGAGAGCTGTGGTTAAAAGCTGAACAAAGCTCAAATTCTAGAGCTTCTGGTCCCACTTGAGAGAATATAGACCAATAGGATTCGTGGGTTTTGAGATCTTTTCGGTGTTTTTTGCTGCACACGAGATCGGGTAGGTGATGAGTACTTCATATCTATCATATAGGAAACCCTAATATTTTTCTCGGAAGCATAATCTACCAACGCCTCTTTTCCTCTCCCAATTCTTTTTCACTTTTTCTCTCTCACGATTGTTTTGTTGTTTTGCAGGTAATATTTTTGCCGATTTAAGCCGGTTCTATCAAGTTATCAGGTATCTCTCCCTATTCTTTTTCACTCTCAAGTTATCAGGTATACTATACATGCATACGGAATCTAAGATGCAAATCATGCAATAGAAATTTTTAGGCGTAGATTTTCTTTATTTATTGACTTAGTTCATCTTTGGTTTTAACAGGTGAGGGTTTATCCCTGTTGTGTTTTGGATTGGAAGAACAACAAAATAGACGCTCAGATAAAACTCAAATCTTATCGCATTCGGTAAATTCTAGCCTGTATATATTTCTCTTGGTTGATCACTCTTTTTTACCTTTTTTTTTATTGGGCTTTCTTTAGAAAATCGAAAGAAGATTTAATTATTTTTAGTGTATTCACTCTTCTTCCGTGCAATTACCCACATAACCAGAATGCACAAAAGAGAAGACTGTAGACTTCGATAGGTGAGAGAACCTATATTCGGCGAAAGAGTTTGGCCATCAGGTCAAATTTGTTATCCTTGACGCAAATATGTATGATCACCGCTAAGAAGAGCTAAAGGGTTAATAATTTCTTTGTTTTTCTTATGCACTGGATGAGTCGGTCAATGAAGAAGAATGCTAAAATAATAGGGACCTCAACATCTATAAAAACAGTTACCGTAAGTTTGCTTCATTTGATGCGTTAATTTTCTCATGTATTATGTGTGTAGATATTTGCTCTAAGAAGAATGCTGAAATAATATGGACCCTAACATATAGAAAGACAGCTGTGATTTCGCTTTAGTTAATGCGTTAACTTTTTCATTGTCATATGTATAACTATTGAAACTTATATTTTTATCATCTGTACAATGGTATGTCACCATCAAGAACTATGACGAATAAAACATTGATGTGTGTAAGGGGTTGTACAACTATACATCTGAAATGCATCATATTTCCGAAGACGCGAAAAACAATTGGAACAAATATAGTGGAACACTAAGATCAACAGTTTCATCTTAAAATACATTTCAGCTGACAACGAAGTTATTATGAGTAACGAGACCAAATGAGATAGTAGATGTACTTTCTTCATTTGCGAAAAAACTGGACATTATAGGGTCGAATGTGTGTGGAATGGTTAGTGTTGGTACATAGAAGCGTAGCATAATATGAATGAGCGCCCAGGCATTCATGTACTTATTTCCTTCGCCCTGTTCTTGGTGGTATCTGATTATAGATTTCATTGGAGTGGTTTGGGATTAAAAATATATATGATTTTGTTGTTCTCCTGCTTAAGGTTTACACAATTGATTAGCCAACTGGTGTGGAAATATTAATCTATCATTAATGATTATGCATTAAGCTATTTTTCTCTCGAGAAGTTGTTGAATTATTCTTAGTTTGTTTTGTTTCTCAGTAATTTCGAGGACTATTTTTTTTTTGTACGTCATAGCTTCCGTTCAAGAATATGTTGGCTTAATGTATGCTTTGTTGATTTTATGTAGGATGTTACAATTACTTGAGCCTAGAATCTCCTGTGTTTCTTTTCCAATGCTGCAGAAACCAATAGTAGTAGATCAATAAATTGGTTGAGAATACAACCCCATTAACACGAAGCATATGAAGTTGTGTGTGCAGATCTTTCCCTTACGCTATATTTGTAATTTTCCAGGTTTATGTGTGGTCGTGGTCTCTGAGATACCTCAAAGACAGATGTCAAAGTCACTTTAAATCCTGCCCTATGAGGTACCTTTCTGTAAAAGCACTCATGCCCTGACGCAACAAACCGACTGAAGTGAAACAAGGTCTGAAATGGATATTTCTGGACACATTAGAACCATAATATGGTTGATGGTTCCTATTAATTGGTATCGATCCCTTGGAAGAAAAAAAAAAGCAAGAAGGGTTTGTGTTCACTATGTAGCAACTCATTTATATATTAGCAAGCTGTGATATTTATTTCACTGTCTATGTGTAGGTGGTGTGTGCATGTTAAGGGATGGGTTGTTATGCAAGGTCACAGTTCATTGCTTTTTTTAACTAAGCATGCAACAACTGATGGGAATTGGAATACATATCATTCAGTTCTTAAAATTAATGCATGTCTGCATTATGGATCAGTTCGGGCCTGATAAAAATTTTATGTATTAATAACTTCTCCATCTTCTTGCTCTGGCGTTGTCTAAAAATCATATCTTTTTAGTTTAGTAGGAACGGGCAGCTTAACAAGGCGTCTTTTAGTTAAGGACTCAATCATGGTAAATGGTAAGTTTTGTATTTCTCAAAAACGTAATTATGATCTAAATTGCAGGTTCCATTGATGAAAAACTGGGAAAGACTCTAGAGACTAGAACTGACCAACATTAGATATACAGGGAACAAAACCAAAGACAAAAACAAGGACTCTCAGCCCAACCGATTAGTATGCATGCTTCAAAAAAAAAAAAAACCAATTAGGATGCATTTTATCGTTGTTAAACACAGTCACGTTAAAATCAATAACCTCATCATCTTCCCATAAAACAAAGATAACGTGCAAGGGTCTCTAAGATGCACACTATATTGACCATCGTTTTGTTTTTTAAGGATTAATTGGTACGTAGCACCTTTTGGTATATAGTTTTCTTGAAATCCATCCAAAAGGCGATGCATGCAATCCCAAACTCCAAACACCAGCGAGAATAATCAAAATTTTCAATTTTTATTTATTTTTTTTTTTTTTTTGGTGATTAAGCTAGCTTTGGGATTCTAAAATGACCCCAAGATACCACTACCAAAAATAGTTTGTTGAGGAATGTCGGTGGTAGATCAAAATTACCCTTTTCCTGTAAAAGACCCCCCCTGGAAATTTGAGAACACGCTCCCAGAAACGATTGTGTATGGTTTAAGTTCTAAATATAGTTAGGTTAAATTATGAGCTCTATGTGTTCCATGAATAAAGAAAAAAATATCAGCTGACTAAAGCATAACCTTGAGCACAATCGGATAGTACACCACTAATATAACTCAGAGGGCTATTAATACGACACATACCACTATGCCCGTGCGAAGCACGGGCGCAACACTAGTAAGGTATTAAAAGAAATACTAGTATCTTTCTTTCTTCCAGTTCACCCTAAAATTGAAGCTAAGCACAAGAAGCTTAAACAATTTTTTTGAAAGAGAACAATGAGTAATGATCGATGTGGAGATGTGAATACACTACACTACAGGGATGATAAAATTTTATAAGTGGGTGTAACTTCCAAAGTTAGCTTTAATGAATGAGCTAAATGTACAACCCTGCAATTTTGTACCATCGGCTAGAAGCTGTTTTCTCGTGCTATCAAAGCTGGCCCTAGCTGATGATGAAGAGGACTAGGTACTAGGTCCAATAATTCACTGGAGATATAATTGCATAATTGCACGTTCTCTCTTGGCAAGGATATGGGTTTCTTATACCATGTTCAATTCCACGTCCTATTTGAAAGATCTATTTGAAATACGAGTGATTGGAACATCCAATTCAATGCCAATTACCACAGTTTTTATGTTGGCTCGCTTGTTGCCCTGATGATAGTTAAAATTTATACTCTTATCAAGAACTTAGAAACCTTGATAATATTTTTCGGAGATATACGAGCATCGTGGTGTTGCTCGTATAGAGCTCCTAGAGCTCTAGTAGTGAAGGGTGGAAGCAAGGACTTTGTAACTTGAACTTTGTATTGATTGATTCTTGCTACCTTACTTACTTACAAATGAATACAACATGCCTATTTATAGGCTACAAAAGAAGAAGAGAACTATGCCTATGGAGGCTAACAACTATGCCTATGGAGGCTTACCAAACCAACTACTAGACAATCTAGTATTCTTGTTTGATTTGTCTAACCCTAGAACACTCATTTTACACATGTTAATTGTCTAATATTGACTCTAGACATCCTAGATATTTCTAGGTTAGTCTAGATAGGCGTGAACTCTTGAATAAGTTGGTGTTGAATATTCAACACTCCCACTCAACACCTACTTTCCAACTTCTCTTTATCTTAGACGTTTCGGTCCCCTTCATAGTTTAAGGATGTTTCGGTCCTCTTCATAGTTTAAGGACGTTTCGGTCCTCTTCGGAAGTTTAAGGACATTATGGTCCTCTTCGTAGTTTTAGAACATACGGGTTCCATCGTAGTTTAGGGACATTGCGGTCCTTTTTTGTAGTTTTAGAACATACGGGTTCCATCGTAGTTTAGGGACATTGCGGTCCTCTTCGGTTCAGTAAAATACTTCTTGTACTCTTTAGACAACTCATAGGATTTTCACCCACATTTGTTGTTCTCTATCTCATCACCACTTGGTGATTGCTTCCGTTTCTTCACAACATTTTTTGTTGTTTCTTCTTCTATTCATCTTTGTTCCAGTCACGCTTTTGTTCGAAAACTGTAACACTTCTTTGGTTATCCAGATTCTCTCACAATCTTTCATTTCGTCAAGCTTCTGCCACAAGCTCTAACTATTTTTCTTCTTGTTATTTGATGTTACAAATTTTCCACTTTATCCAGATTTGACACATTTCTGAATTCGTAACAGATTTTCCACGCTATGACATAATTGTCACACTTTGGTTTGTACGTATTTAAACAAACACCTGTAAACCCATTTAGACTTCATTTGGACATTACAAATTAGGTAATTCCAACACTCCCCCGTAATTTGTAATGGCTCTGTTTTTTTTTTGATATTCACCCAATCTCCGTTTTGCGGCTCTTATCTCCTCATGCTTGGTTCGCTCATGATAAACTCTTTATGTTTGCGCCACGTACCGCTAGTTTTTTATATATATTTTTTTTTTTGTTCTTCTTCTTATCACGAGTATGATTTAGTATCTCGTGACAAACATGCCATGCTTTTCTTCGACAATTGAGGAAGCAATCTGTTGCTCTTACCCTCAATATTTTTTTTTTTTTTTTTTTCTTCCCGATTTGAGGAAACAACCACTTATTGTTCTTACCCTCAAACCCTTCTCTGATCACTTATTAGGAAGTGACCATTTCTTCTTCTCTTTTATCTTGTTTTTTTTTTCATGGAGACCCCATTTTTTTTTTCTTCATGGAGACCCCATTTCTTCTCTTTTAGTATTTCTTGCTCATTTAGTATGTCTCCTAACTTCTGCGTGCAAGCCTCTACAAATTCAACATTTTTGAAATGTCGATAT
Source organism: Papaver bracteatum (assembly GCA_023529315.1). NCBI lineage: Eukaryota > Viridiplantae > Streptophyta > Magnoliopsida > Ranunculales > Papaveraceae > Papaver > Papaver bracteatum. The sequence continues at coordinate 155,332 of JAJJWX010001087.1, read as the reverse complement.
TACAAAAGCTTTGTCTTGTAGTAGCAGTAGTTTTTTCTTCTTCCAGTGGATACATGTCCACCGGCTTCGTGTCACAAGTAGAAACTTGATGTTGTCGTAACAAACATGGCTTTCTTGCCATTTTTTTTCTCTCTCAAAACCGAGTAGGTCGTCTCATTGAGGCTCTCTTCCCACAATATGAGGAGGCGATCATTTGAAGCTCTCTTCCCTCAATATATGGAGGCATTCGTTGTTGACGTTTTCATGATATCGGCTTCTAAAACTCTTGAACGATTGTGGAGGCAATCCTTGGTGCACTCTTCCCACAATTGTCTTTAGAATTTTGTAAACAATTTGAGGAGGAAAATTATTGCTCTCTTCCCTCAAACTTGTCTTCTGGTCACTTATCAAAAAGTGATTTCTTTTTTTTTTCTTCTCTACTTTTTCTTTTTCCACATGGAGGCGTTTTTGCTCCTGTGAAGGTAGGATTTTTTTTTTTTTTTTTTTTTTTGACAGTTGGAATGGTTGAAATCTTCTTAGTGGTGTTTGCATCTTCTCCTTCTTAAACTTCATATCTTCTCAACTCGAAAGCTTTGAAACCCATCAATTCGTAGCGGAAACTTTTACGCCCATTTCGGATCGAACGAGCTCTGATACCAAGTTAAAATTTATACTCTTATCAAGAACTTAGAAACCTTGATAATATTTTTCGGAGATATACGAGCATCGTGGTGTTGCTCGTATAGAGCTCCTAGAGCTCTAGTAGTGAAGGGTGGAAGCAAGGACTTTGTAACTTGAACTTTGTATTGATTGATTCTTGCTACCTTACTTACTTACAAATGAATACAACATGCCTATTTATAGGCTACAAAAGAAGAAGAGAACTATGCCTATGGAGGCTAACAACTATGCCTATGGAGGCTTACCAAACCAACTACTAGACAATCTAGTATTCTTGTTTGATTTGTCTAACCCTAGAACACTCATTTTACACATGTTAATTGTCTAATATTGACTCTAGACATCCTAGATATTTCTAGGTTAGTCTAGATAGGCGTGAACTCTTGAATAAGTTGGTGTTGAATATTCAACACTCCCACTCAACACCTACTTTCCAACTTCTCTTTATCTTAGACGTTTCGGTCCCCTTCATAGTTTAAGGATGTTTCGGTCCTCTTCATAGTTTAAGGACGTTTCGGTCCTCTTCGGAAGTTTAAGGACATTATGGTCCTCTTCGTAGAACATACGGGTTCCATCGTAGTTTAGGGACATTGCGGTCCTTTTTTGTAGTTTTAGAACATACGGGTTCCATCGTAGTTTAGGGACATTGCGGTCCTCTTCGGTTCAGTAAAATACTTCTTGTACTCTTTAGACAACTCATAGGATTTTCACCCACATTTGTTGTTCTCTATCTCATCACCACTTGGTGATTGCTTCCGTTTCTTCACAACATTTTTTGTTGTTTCTTCTTCTATTCATCTTTGTTCCAGTCACGCTATTGTTCGAAAACTGTAACACTTCTTTGGTTATCCAGATTCTCTCACAATCTTTCATTTCGTCAAGCTTCTGCCACAAGCTCTAACTATTTTTCTTCTTGTTATTTGATGTTACAAATTTTCCACTTTATCCAGATTTGCCACATTTCTGAATTCGTAACAGATTTGCCACGCTATGACATAATTGTCACACTTTGGTTTGTACGTATTTAAACAAACACCTGTAAACCCATTTAGACTTCATTTGGACATTACAAATTAGGTAATTCCAACACTCCCCCGTAATTTGTAATGGCTCTGTTTTTTTTTTTTGATATTCACCCAATCTCCGTTTGCGGCTCTTATCTCCTCATGCTTGCTTCGCTCGCAGTAAACTCTTTATGTTTGCCGCCACGTACCGCCGTTTTTTTTTTATATATATTTTTTTTTTTTTGTTCTTCTTCTTATCACGAGTATGATTTAGTATCTCGTGACAAACATGCCATGCTTTTCTTCGACAATTGAGGAAGCAATCTGTTGCTCTTACCCTCAATATTTTTTTTTTTTTTTTTTTCTTCCCGATTTGAGGAAACAACCACTTATTGTTCTTACCCTCAAACCCTTCTCTGATCACTTATTAGGAAGTGACCCTTTCTTCTTCTCTTTTATCTTGTTTTTTTTTTTCATGGAGACCCCATTTTTTTTTCTTCATGGAGACCCCATTTCTTCTCTTTTAGTATTTCTTGCTCATTTAGTATGTCTCCTAACCTGCGTGCAAGCCTCTACAAATTCAACATTTTTGAAATGTCGATATTACAAAAGCTTTGTCTTGTAGTAGCAGTAGTTTTTCTTCTTCCAGTGGATACATGTCCACCGGCTTCGTGTCACAAGTAGAAACTTGATGTTGTCGTAACAAACATGGCTTTCTTGCCATTTTTTCTCTCTCAAAAACCGAGTAGGTCGTCTCATTGAGGCTCTCTTCCCACAATATGAGGAGGCGATCATTTGAAGCTCTCTTCCCTCAATATATGGAGGCATTCGTTGTTGACGTTTTCATGATATCGGCTTCTAAAACTCTTGAACGATTGTGGAGGCAATCCTTGGTGCACTCTTCCCACAATTGTCTTTAGAATTTTGTAAACAATTTGAGGAGGAAAATTATTGCTCTCTTCCCTCAAACTTGTCTTCTGGTCACTTATCAAAAAGTGATTTCTTTTTTTCTTCTCTACTTTTCTTTTTCCACATGGAGGCGTTTTTGCTCCTGTGAAGGTAGGATTTTTTTTTTTTTTTTTTTTTTGACAGTTGGAATGGTTGTAATATTATTAGTGGTGTTTGCATCTTCTCCTTCTTAAACTTCATATCTTCACAACTCGAAAGCTTTGAAACCCATCAATTCGTATCTTTTACGCCCATTTCGGATCGAACGAGCTCTGATACCAAGTTAAAATTTATACTCTTATCAAGAACTTAGAAACCTTGATAATATTTTTCGGAGATATACGAGCATCGTGGTGTTGCTCGTATAGAGCTCCTAGAGCTCTAGTAGTGAAGGGTGGAAGCAAGGACTTTGTAACTTGAACTTTGTATTGATTGATTCTTGCTACCTTACTTACAAATGAATACAACATGCCTATTTATAGGCTACAAAAGAAGAAGAGAACTATGCCTATGGAGGCTAACAACTATGCCTATGGAGGCTTACCAAACCAACTACTAGACAATCTAGTATTCTTGTTTGATTTGTCTAACCCTAGAACACTCATTTTACACATGTTAATTGTCTAATATTGACTCTAGACATCCTAGATATTTCTAGGTTAGTCTAGATAGGCGTGAACTCTTGAATAAGTTGGTGTTGAATATTCAACAATGATAACCAATTTGAAGAGCCGCTCAAAGAAGATTAAAGCTCAAGAGAGCACTTCCATCTGCTTAATAGCCGCGATTAATGTGAGGCTAGTGGGAATTGAGTGATTATGATCAACAAAATAAACCAAGAAATATTTGTTAGCTTTATAGAATTTTCAGATGTTTTATTCGATGAATGAATCCATATGAAACTACTATTTATAAGCTTTAACATCATCAATGCAAAGTGGTCTAAGATTTAAAATCAATTGAATTTTCATGTCTTGAAACAATTACATAATTTTGATGTTTTTTTCTTTGTTAAGTAGGCCCTAAACATATTTTAAGGATATGCTGCACTGGATTAGCATTCATTGCTCATTAATCTTCGGTAAAAAAAATTGTTTGCTAAAAATTAGAAATGATACTGGAGTGAACGTGATAGCACTTGATTCTTAACTGAAACTTCTTTGGAAATGAGTACACATGCATAAGAATTAACACAAGGCTGGTTAATAAAAATCAATGCGATACATAATTAAGAAGCCGTAATGAAAAATGAATTACATACATAAACAAATGATTAATTTGGAAGCATAAAATTCATAATTAACTGCTCATCAATTATTGTTTCCAGCAGAGTTTTTAAACTCTTAATTAACCAGGTTTTGACTTGGCTTTTACTGATCCTTCTTAATGTCTTCAAATACCTTCTATACAAAATTACATTATACCTAATAATGATGCTCATCTGCAAATTGAACTATTGACAACATTGGCATGTGTCTGTAACCGTTTCATGTCTTTTTGGATGTGCAGATACTCGGTTACTGACCACTCAACTAAATCCATAATTAGCCTCCTTGAGTCTGTTCCCTATGAACATTCCTGCAAATTACTACATTGAATTAGACCAGTCCCTGAATGACTAGTAAAATAACAAAGATATGTCATCAGTTTGGTCAGAGTTTTAAGAATAGTAGTAGCATTAACTGAATGTAACCTATTGATACCCCGGAAGACTACACGAGATACCTACATAGTTCAGATCCATAAAGATAAAACGTAAGTTCACTTTCCTTGATGAAACAAAAATCACTTAAAAATGAATACATTGATAGTAGTAGTATTATGATGATCAACTGAACTTACAATTGTTTTGAGAGGAAATATCATAATGCTGCTTCTTCACTAAGGTTTTTTTAGTCACTTTACCACCACCTCCACATTACCATGCAAAACTCCTTTTTTAATTCAAGATCCATCTGTGGTTTTGTGAATTTTTAGCTAAGGAGTAGAAGTGTAAACAGATTTTTGATAGAGAATGAGAGTAGTGAATATGTGAATGTGAATGTGAATTGTGAATGTAGAGATGACAAGATTTTATAACTGGCCGGGCTGAGTTCCAAAGTTTTAACCAAGGTAAGGTTACTTTAATGAAGGACGAGTTAAATGTAAAAACCTGCAATTATATACTGTTTGACACGAAACATTTTTTCTTGCGTGGTCAGGGTTGGCCCGCCTAACTGATGAGGAAGAGGAGGACTAGTACTAGGTCAAGGTCCAGTAATTCAGTGAGTAGTTAACGTTACCAAGGCAGGACTATATGTGACGCAGAAGATTTGAATGGACACACATAGGATTAATTGTTTCGCAAGCAGAATTATTTGAATGGACACACATAGGATTGATTATTAATCAAAGGCATCCACATCAACCAAAAATTGGCTAATTACATTACATGGAACCCATAATTGAAAATGAATTACATACATTGCAGATGATTAATTTGGAAAATTAAGATTCACAATTGACGTATAATCAATCTTCCAACAGACTTTTTATTCATATCTTTACCATGTCAATTTTAACTTGGCTCTTCTCGAGAATGGTCGTTCTAACTCTCTCGCCTTTGGGTTAAAACGGCTGAAGATGCGAACTTTCTTCTATGGATTAGAGTTTCACCTCTAAAATCCTTGCTAAGCTCTTAAAATACTACTTTTTACAAAATCACAGTTTACCTTATAATCATTTTCAATCGGTACAAAGTTGCATCCAGTTAAATAAACTTGGTTGTAACATATTTGTACATTTGATCAAAGGAATGCATTCCTAAGCTCCAAATGAGGGACGAATGCATGACATATACTACATGCATATTCCCAACCATAAATGTGATCAAAAGGAAAATAATAAATTTGGAATATGAAGTTGTAAGGTTGTTGCATTTGGAGCAATTAAATATGCTATTAGTTTTGTTTTCAACTGAATCTAGGATGGATACACATAATAATACTTTCAAGAGTTTCCCGGCCGGTCCACTGGAATTAATAATACAGTATCAATCAAATTGAATAGGTTGTTACAGCCAAGATTAAAAATCATTGGAATCCAAATGAACTGTAAACTTGCCAATAACTGTGCAGGAATCTAAAATGAATTTACATTTACATACATAAACAGAATCATTTGAACTCTAAGAAGAAAAAAAACAAAAAGCAAATTAAGGTAGAGATTAAAGAACCACTCAACACTAAAAAGAAAAACTATTGAGCACTTGAAAGGATAGATCAAGGTTAGGGTATCAAAAGAAACACCTTTTTCTATTCCTCCTCGGCTTCTTCTATTCGCCCAAAAATTCAGTTCAAGTGTAGACAAATTTTTGACAGAGAAAATAAGAGCAGTGAAGATGTGAATACAGTCATAAACTACCGAGATGATATGATTGTATAACTGTGGTGAGTTTCCAAAGCTTTAAACTCTTTTCTCGTGAGGTGTAGGCTGGCTTATAGCTGACGAGGAATAGGACTAGGTACTGTGTCCAATAATTAACTAGCTAACTGCATTGGCAGGGAAATTTGAGTACAACTTCAATAACGCGCAAAGCAAATGTTCTTAATGGATCTGCAATAGCTAATTAAGGTTTGTCCGGCTGCTGCCATGAAACTGAACAGGGGTAGTGACATTTGGCACTTGTGTAAATTTAACATTAGCATTGCATAATTATCCAATAATTCCAACTTGTTTGGTTATTAGACCAGACTGAATTTTCGTCCATTGAATACACTTGATATTAATTAAGCACTCCTACATGAAATATATGGTCTAGTTGATAAATAAATAAATGAGTACCACCTAATAAATAGACTAGATGAGCAGTAGTGTTATGTGTGATGGGACATTCTCAATGCAAATGTCGCAGTCCGAAAACATTAAATTGACAAAACAAATCCTAGGATGTATTGAATAAATTCTTAGTTCAAAGTCTACAAAGATTCTTGGTTCAAGATCTCAATCTCGCAGTTCAAACTGGAATAATAGGATTTAGAGTTACAGTGACCTCTAAACAGCAGGTCTGGTACTTGTATTCAGGTTAATCAACATGTATCTGAAAGCTAAACTTGACTCTTCATCATCTTCCACGGCATAAGCATCAACCTAATCCCGCATTAGTTTAGATTGGAATCACCATATTGAGTTAGAAGCAGTTTATTTAGATAAACATAGGTCAATCCAAATGAATGACACAGAAAAATCTAGCAATTAGTGTTGATTCGTACCTCTCATCTCAATGAACTAAGAACAACAACCACTACATGGCTGTCATCTACCAACTAAGAGACCAATTTTTTACTGGAGTTATTAGAGAGACCAATGTTTTTCACTTTCAGATTATGTAGAGCTTGGTAACTTGGACCAGAATTCCTCATTTTCCTTCATCCTGTATTAACTGAAGACCAAAATCTCCTTTATGCAGAAACACCTAGACAAAATTTGAGACTAGATCCAGCTTTCGTTTCAGAAGTAAACTGTTCAGATAACCACACTGAGAAGAAATACCAATAACGTTTGTGGCGATATTTGTGGCGGAATTGGTAGTGGCCGTGATAATAGAAATTCTGATAGAATGTGTCTTCGCATGTAGTTACCCAGGAATCACCAACACAATTGTTTTGAGAGGAGAAATCATTCTGCTAATTGACTGAATTGAAAGATGTTATTCTTCTTCTACCACCACCAGATTCCCATACAAAACCACCACTTTTACATCTATTAGAACGAGCCATTCGTAGTTACCCTAAATACAAATCTGTTCTTGAATTTGTTTTTTTTTCAGCAGATATAGAGAATTCAAAATTCATAGAAGTGAAAAACTGTTTTATGGAGTTCAGATCTAAGAAGAAGAAGAAGAACTAAAGAGGCGGCGTATAACCTAAGAAGAAAAACCCTCCTCTTTAGGTTTTGAAACACTACTCAAAGTGAATGAGTGAAGACTATTTTATATATAACTTTTACTTACACCTATTTTACATCAGGTTTTCATTGTGCGACACTGCCATATGAAAAATTTCATAGCACGTTGTATCAGTTGAAACGCTTCAGCCAAGGAAGAACTAACGTAGTTTCTAGTTACTTCAGTGCCAGACCTAGAGCTTAGAAAATGGTTGGGATGCCGGGGCTTTGGTTCCTGTGCATGGCTGTTTAGTATGGTAAAATTTCAAAAAACATCAACGACTGACCGGAAATCCACCCGTCGTCTCCCTCCTTTATCAGACAAAAAAAAAAACATCTAGTTGAATTTCAAAAATATATGCAGTGCCCATCGAGCTGGAGCAAAACTTTCAAACACGGGCATTGTTTCTAAGTACATGCGCACATATGAACAACCGACTACTAAATGAATTTATGCATGCATATGGAGGTACCATAGGAGTTTGAAAACAATCAAAAAGAAAAAATTGATGTGATACGGCGCTTTACGTGTATGGAGATGATAGACCCTTTTAATTCTTATGTTTTGCACCAACCAAGCAATGGTGGGGGAATCTGTTCCTGTACAGAAATTAGAGTTTGGTCATGGCACATCATGTGCCTCGTAATGTAGTTCCGGTGTTGGATGGGACTTGATACATAATACAATACTTGCAAGAGTTTCCCGGAATAATAATAAGCTGATTAATTCCCACCGACCACCGGGAATAATACTGGATTAATCAAATTGAACGGGCATCAGGGCCTGGCCAGGATTAAAAATCAAAAAAATCCGGGGTGTGTTGGATCATTTAAATTAGTCTTCCAAAACAATCCGAATCAACTAAAAACTTGTGAATAACAATACAGGAATCCAAAATAAATTTACACATACAAACAGGAATCCGAATCAACTAAAAACCTGTACATAATAAGCCTGGCTACAAAAACATATAGCACTGTACATCCTGTACATAATAAGCCTGGCCAGGACACTAATTTGGAAGACTAATTAAAATTCACGATTGACTGTTCATCAAGCAAATCCAATTTTGTACCCCTTTGATTGAAATTGTTGATATGGCTGGATAGTTTATTTTCCTCTAGTGTTACATCTCTTTGATCCTTCGAAAAAAACCTTCAATACGTTTTAGAAAACTAACCATCCGCGTGAGATTTGCATCTGATTCTGAATCCTGTAAAACATACCAAGATTTTTCATCAGTTTAGGATTGTAATAAGAACAAAAAATGCACAACACTAGGTAAGGTAATATAGTACCTTTGTGGAAGAAGGATGACCACAATAGACACCTACAGAGTTCAGATCCAACAAAATTAATGTAAGTTTATTTTACTTTATCAAACATAAATCACTTGAACAAAGAGTAAATTGAGACAAGTATAAAGTAGACATACTAATATCCTGAGAGGAAATATCATAATGTTGTGTTCTTGATTCATGTTTTTGATCATCTATACCACCGCCACATTCCCCTAAACAAACACTTTATCCAGATTTGTTTGTGTTTTTGTTGCCCCCTGATGCCAAAATGATAAAACAATATCAACACTGGGAAGAAATAATAAAAGCAAATGAAGGTAGAAATCTAAAGGCAGGGTATAAAAAGAAGCACCTTTTTCACCTCCAGTCCTCCTGTCTAAAGAGAAGTAAATGTACATAAAAATTTTAGATAGAGAATGAGAGTAGTGAAGATGTGAATACAGGGATGAGATTTTATAAATGGGGTAAAAGAAGTCCCAAAATTTAACCAGGGTAAGTTTACTTATAATGGATGAGTTAACCTGCGCAATATGTACCATTTTCGTTTTTGTTATGTAGTCAAAAGCTTGTCAGTTTGTACAGAGGGACTGGCTACTTGGTCCACCAAATTCATCAGCTGTAACTACATTGCACGTTAACCAGGAAGGCAGTTGTACTAGGTTTCTTCTACTGTCGTCAATATCACGCCTTAATTGAAATATGCGTAGTAGTGATTTAAGGTTGTGAACATTACCTGTTTGCCTAAAAAGAATTCCGGTTAAGACTTTAATCTGCAGTTCATCCTTGGAAGTTATGAATATGCTTTAATCAACATCTCATCAAATGTAGCAATGCACAAAACCAATTTTAGCATGTAGTGAATCACTTGATTCATGGATCTAATACTACAAAGATATTTGTCTATGGTAAGCCTATAACTGGATCTAGCAATTCAAATATCAACTTATTAGGAGCCAACTTTATTTTTCTTAATACAAATGTGTAGATTCAAAAGGAAAGATGTTAACCAACACTTGCAGTAGTATAACACATACACTTGAACTCTTATCATTTTCGGATTCACCTAACACTTTCAAATGACAACAATAAGAACACATTTAATGATTATTTGAAGAAGATTATATTATTGATTAAAACACTGGAAAGTAGACAAAAACAGAATATATCATCAATCAAAAGTAAAAGTAGCCTTCATTAAAATTATAACATCCTTGACAATTCTTCAGCTCTGCAGATGTGTAAGGTAGGCATGTGATAGTAACACTGAAGCATGGACGCCACAGTAAAGGTGACCGCCCCCTGCTCACTGTGCGAGGTAGGAATGTGATAGTAATGGCCCTGTCTTCTCACGGAAGCCTAGTTTTTTTAGGGTTTGCTCCTTGTTTTGGTATGGCCGTGTGCATGGTTACCATGGTGGGGCGCACCTCCTTAGTCGGACGAGAATTCCATGCTGCCGGGTACAACCTTGAAATAGACTAGCTTGCGTCTTAGAAAAATAACTTCCGTGCATTTTCCGTAATAATTTCTCCTCGTATTGTTTTCGTTGTAGTTGTTTGGAAAGCGGAAGTACAGTGAGAGAATCTTTGTTATGATGCCGCTTGAGAAAGAGTTTGCCATACCGAAGGATGTTGGTAACTCCAAGGCAATCATGGCTGATGAATTCTTCACGATAATATCTGCCAGGAGAAGCCCTCTTAAGCATGTGCCACTACTTATGACAGGCCCGGAGAGTGAGGGAGGGGATTGGTCGGCTCCTCCCGGAAATGTGATACGGTTTTGTCTCCATAGGAAAGAGTATTCCGCTTCTTTTATTGATTTCAAAGGCCCAGTGAGTCCATTATGTTCCTTCGAGAAATGGATGCGGTTCATGATGAGCCAAGAGCACGTAAGAACCGATTTGACCAAGGCGCAGATCGTTGATGATGTTGCAGCTTCCGTAGTGCTTCATATTAGGAGAGATATTCCAGGCTTGGTCGCTTTTGTTTCCAGATGGTGTCCGGACACCCACATGGCCGTATGTAGATGGGGTGAAATGACTATTTCCTTGGAGAGCGTGGATGTGCTGCATAATCTTCCCATAGTTGGAAACCTTGATGTTAAGTTGTCCGCAGATAAAGAAGAGATGCATGACGAAGTGGTCGCGAAATCAAAAGGATTCGTTCGGAAAGAAAATGAGATGAAGTGCTTATATGACTGGTGGGTGTCTCAGTGGTTTCCTAACGCGTTAGAGTCGAACCAGAAGAACAGTACACTTCACATTGCATCTTTCTTGGCTCTATGGCTATCTAGAGATATTTTTGATAACGTCTCGGGCAAGAAAGAGATAAGACATTGACTTATTAATTTTTCCATAAAATTTGAAAAAGGTGTTGTTCTCCCCATTGGCGGTCTATTTCTTGGTTCTCTGTATGCACACTTGGATCAAATGGTTTCGGACATGCGTTCCTCGAACGGCTACATGAAAGTTTATTTGTATGTTCATGTCTCCTTTCTCCAAGCGTGGATATGGGAGCACTTCGAGAAGTATGCCTCGAAACCGTTGGTTGTACTTCCTGAGTCTTAAGGTGGCTTGAGGATACTGCGCTGGTTGAACAGGCACCCCAAGACTGGTTCGAACCTGGTTGGACCTTTTGACAGCTCGCACGCAGTTAATTTCCATCCGTGGGCTCCAGTGCATGGGTCTCCTTTGCTCCTGTTCCAAACATGTCTTTGACTTCTGATAAAGAGGACCTGAGTGTTGTAGAAGTGGAGTTCATGCAGAGCTGCACGCCTGGTCACATACTGTATTTGTTATGAGGATCTTGCAAAGCAACCACTTACAAAATGGATAGAGCGGATCGGCACATGGGTTTCAATCATGGGGTCCCACTTGTTCGTCATCCGGTCATTCCGGAAGTCCTGTTCTTGATGTCAGTACTCTCGCATCGGGTAAAAGTCACCCTTTCCTTCTCTCGGAACAGAATCCATCAACAACCTCCAAGTATAACACATTATTGCATAGTGAATTTCTCATTATCGAGGGATTTGTGAAAGCTGTAGTGGAGAATACTCGTGGTAGGCCTTCTGCCAATATTTTAGCAAAACATCCATTGTTGAGGAATACTCCTTTAACCAAAAGGAAACCCGTCAGTTTGTTCGTGGACAGTCCCTAAGTGAAGGAGCGAAGTTCTAAGAATCGTTTTGGTGGTCTTCAGTCGGACTCCATGATTCTACCAACTTTTTGTTCGTCTAACATGCGAGTATGTACGGATCTCTTCTTGACTTTATCTTGGAACGTTTATATTTTTGTTCCTTTTATGAGAATGCGTTCTTGTATTCCGTCCAGAGTCTCTGTAGTACGAATGCCTTTGCCAAACTTGCGAGCGGTCAAAAGGTATCATTTTTCGAGACATAGAGTAGCGTTGTCGAGCCTATCCAAAGTGACGAAAAATCCGAGGAGGATGAAAGTTCTGAGTCTGGTGATGGTGAGAGTAGTTCTTTTGACAATAGTGTTGAGTCTTCCTCTAGTCAGTCTGAAAGTGAATCAGTGGGTCTTCTCTACGTTTTCTTCTTTCCCCTTCTCTTTTTTTTTTTTTTTTTCCAGTAAAACTAAATCTAGATTTTTTAGGAGGAAACCATTCCTGGGGATGATCTTGAAGTGGAAGACCACCATAGTAAATACGTAACCGTACTTCCTACTGTGAAAACTGCACCATCTAGCGATTTGGACATGGAGATTCATCGTCCTGAGAGGGCGCCGCCGTGACTCAGGTGGAGGAGGGCACTTCGGGGGGTGAAATTGTGGTTAGGGATCCCCTGCTAGTTGCGGATTCAGTTGTAGGTGCCACCTTCGATCCTCCGTATCTGGCTCCTTTTCCGGGTCATGTGTTGATTGGTGGATTTAGCGTTCCATCTAAACATGCGACATTGTACACCAAGATTTGGGAAAGCTATGGTCACATTTCCACGACTAAGAAGATCACTAGTCGACATGCGTTAGTCAAGCGTGTGGAGGAGGCCTTATCTTCGATTGATGAGATGTGCAACGTGACTGGTCATACAGTTTCTGAGGATTAATCTCGAGCTGGAAGTTCCATCGTGACATGTGCTTGGGCTTCGAATTCAACATTCCTTGGTTCATTGAAGGTCTCTATGATGTTGAAAGGTTGCTAGTCGAAATAGTCGAAGGTCCATCCACATACATGGTGAAGAAGCACGAAGAGGAATTCAAGAAATTGTTCCGGCAATTAAAATTGAAAAAGGCGGCTCTCCAGAGTACAAAGGAGGCCTTTGCCAAGAGGAGCAAGCCGCTGTTGGAAAACTTCCCTTGAATATATATCCGTCTTTTGGACCTCTTATCTTGAGGTTTTGTTTTTGAAAGGCAAATGAGACGCCTGGTTTTTGGTTTTTGATTTTCTGGTTTTCTCGGGTTAATAGAAAAATACTACCATGACGGTTTTGGGTTATTCTTTTTGGAAAATATTTTTTAGGAATTGATTATTTTGGTTATGATTGAAAGTGACACAAACATCCCAGGAGAAACCTTAGATCCGTGTGTTGGTAGGTGACATAGGGTAAACTATGTATCTTTTCTTGAAAACTTGAAATAGAAAACCACGTATCCTGTCTAGGTAAGACTTACTTGGTTAGTTAGTTTTTAGGTCTCCTGATGAAAAGTGAACCTTCCGGGTTTAAGACCGAGTCTTATGGGAAACACCGCCATGGGAAGTCCCCAGTCGTTACTGAGCCGTTTATCCTTGGGTGGATCGTCTGTTTCTATCCTCTGGGAAATCCCCAGTCATCCCTTGTCGTGTCATGACTGATAATGAGTCTCCGAGTGACTGAGTCGGAGTGAGTCACCTTCCCCTACCATCTTGACATCTGGGTCGAAGAAAAAGGTCGACAATAGAAAATTGACATTGTAACCGATAGATTAATCCTCCCGTTGTGGTCGCCAATTGTTTATAGGTGAAAATAGTTTCTGCTGATTTTCGTAATTGCGGGTGTAAAGGTGAGAAACAGTTTAAACCCTAAACAATGTACTGCAAGGGAGTAATTTTGATCCGAGAGATCAATCTATACAAGTCCGGCTTAAACCAAGAAATGGTCGTTCCAGACTTGCTTCGGTCGCAAAGTGGAGGAGAATGGGTTGGTTTTGGGGAGGGAAGCAAGGAAAGTGGTGAGACAAGAATTGTTGATTCTGGAGGAGTAGTTAGGTTTCTACGACTTGTTATCATAAAAGGTAAGAGATCTCACGAGGAGAGCTAGAAAGTAAGTATTTCTGAGTGTTGTCTTGTCCGAATGAATTTGTTGTCCAAAGGGAAATAGGTAAGACCTATTCATACAAGTCGAGGTAGAAACGTACCCTGGTCTCATTAAGGAGTGGGGAAGTAAATGGGAGGAGGTGGTAACCGTATGCATGGACTTGATGTTCCATAAAGTGTTTAACGCATGAAACTGGTTTTCATGAAATTGTTAACGTTATGGAATTGATGTTTCCATAAGGTTGTTAACTCATGGCTTTATGTCCCATGAAGGTTTCCCACATAACTCCCGTATTTACTAGGCGCGTCACCCTTATGACACTTCTTTATAAAGGGCGTAATGTACGCCGCACGATGTAGACCACCAAACCAATACCCAAAGAGAATCCCCCAGTTTGTGTTGATGTCTTGAATGTTTTTAGAAAACATGTAACACTTTGTTATGGCTTGGAAAGTCAAGCTCGGGGAACTTGCTAGCCTGGTGACCTTCGACGGTCGAGATGTTGCATCTTGAGAGAAGGGACAACCGTTGATCGTTGCACGCCTTCGTTTTGGTAGCCGTTTAGTTAGGTACAACAGGGTGGCACGGCTAGGGTGTGTTTAGACTTGGCATGAGGGGCCAAGGGTTTTCCATGGGCATATGGCATGGCTAGGGCCAAGGCGAGGGAAATTGGCTTGGCATGACGTGATTAGCATATCTAGGGCCAAAGCAAAGTGCATTTGGAATGGCGCGGCTAGGTTTGGTTTGGCTTGGCATGTGGGGCCAAGGGTTTGCCATGGGTGTATGGCATGGTTAGGGCCAAGGAGAGGGTGATTGGCTTGGCATGACGTGACTACCATGGCTAGGGCCAAGGAAAAGTGCGTTTGGCATGGCGCGGTTAGCTTGGATAGGTTTGGTTTGGCTTGGCATGTGGGGCCAAGGGTTTTCCATGGGCGTATGGCATGGCTAGGACCAAGGCGAGGGCACTTGGATTGGCATGACGTGACTAGGTAGGGCCAAGGGAAAGTGCGTTTGGCATGGCACGGCTAGCTTGGATAGCTTTGGTTTGGCTTGGCATGTGGGGCCAAGGGTTTTCCATGGGCGTATGGCATGGCTAGTGCCAAGGCGAGGGCGCTTGGATTGGCATGACGTGACTAGCGTGGCTAGGGCCAAGGGAAAGTGCGTTTGGCATGGCGCGGCTAGATTGGCTAGGTTTGGTTTGGCTTGGTATGTGGGGCCAAAGGGTAGCCACGGGTGCATGGAGTGATTTGCTTGGGCTAGGCGCTGATCAAGCTAGGATTTTGGGCCAATGTTCATAAGGGTCCTTAGATGGCCAGGATTTGCTTATGGAATTGAAGGGAAATAGTTGATTGTCGCACGCCTTCACTTTGGTAGCCGCATGGGGAAGGCCAGCATGGTGTCGCGGCATGAGGGGCCATGGCGAGATGTGTTTGGCATGGCGTGGCTAGCTTTGGCTAAGTGTGTGACCAAGCTAGGGTTTTGTGCCAAGGGTCATGAGGGGACCTTAGACGGCCAGGATTTTCTCCTGGGATTGAAGGGAAACCGTTGATTGTTTTCACTTTGGCAAGGCCATCATGGTGGCGCGACATGAGGTGCCATGGAGAGACGTGTTTGGCTAGCTTTGGCTAAGTGCGTGACCAAGCTAGGGTTTTGGGACAAAGGTCATGAGGGGACCTTAGACGGCCAGGATTTGCTCATGGGATTGAAGAGAAAACGTTGATTGTTGCACGCCTTCACTTTGGTATCCGCATGGGAAGGCCAATATGGTGGCAAGGCATGAGGGGCCATGGCGAGACGTGTTTGGCATGGCGCGTCCGGTGTGGCTGGCATGATTTTCCATTGGCACAGAGGTGCGGCCAGCATGGTTGGAAATCCTTGGCGCGGTCGGTGTGGCTGGCATGATTTTCCATTGGCACAGAGGTGCGGCCGGCATGGTTGGCATGCCTTGGCACGGTCGGTGTGTCTGGCATGATTTTCCATTGGCACAGAGGTGCGGCTAGCATGGTTGGCATGCCTTGGCGTAGTCGGTGTGGATGGAATGATTTGACATTGGCACAGAAGTGCGGCTATCATGGTGGCATGCCTTGGCGCGGTCGGTGTGGCTGGCATGATTTACTATTGGAACAGAGGTGCGGCTTGCATGGTTGGCATGCCTTGTCGCGGTCGGTGTGCCTGGCATGATTTTCCATTGGCATAGAGGTGTGGATAGCATAGTTGGCATGCCTTGGCACGGTCGGTGTGGCTGGCATGATTTGTCATTGGCACAGAGGTGCGGCTAGCATGGTTGGCATGCCTTTGCGCAGTCTGTGTCCCTGGCATGATTTTCCATTAGCACAGAGGGGAATTAGGGTTTGGCTCGTCATAACCCTAATTTGAAAAATATACCCAGGTATTTATTTTATAGACAAATTAAAGATTTCAGTAAATGTGCCTAGTAAATGCTTGTTGTGACATTACTGTCTGCTAGGGTTTAGTATTTTACGATTTTTACCCTAAGCTAAAAACCACCATCAACAGCATTTAACATACAAATTTGAAAAATAAAAATAATAATAGTAATGAGTATACCAAATCGTTTGCAAAGTGTAGAGAAGTATCGGGCCTCAGATAGAAATCGCCAACAACAGCTACAACGTCCTGCAAACTGAAGCAACATGTTTTACTGTAACAATCGGTAGTAATTCAGTAGGTTTTACAACCGAATGTCGTATAATCAGAGAACATTATGGGCCAAAAAATACCGATTTTAATAGAAATATTTAGACGGTCTCCTGAGTACAAAAAAAAAACCTAATCGGAAGATATATACCTAGTAATACTTCCGAATATAGACAATCGGTAGGTAAAGTAAGAAATATTCTTCGGATTTTCACAGAAGAAGAATTACAATTTTTACAAATTTGCGAGAATTTTAATTCAGGGCCAATAATATATTCGGTAGTTATATAAAACTATAATACAACTGAATGCAAAAAATAAGAATACTGAGTTTCATAATGTGTAGGATTTCGTTTTTGGGGCCATTCGGTGGTAAATATACTATAATAATTACCGAATGTAGCTATTTTGGAAAATCAATTTGGGGGGTTTTCAAATATTCGATAGTAATAGACTTTCTTTAAACTACCGAATTTACATATTTGGTACTCAGTAGGTTATATTCGGTAGATAGTTGGATATATTAGCTACCGATTCTGGGTATTTCATGGCGTTAAATGCATGCATTAATCGAGTTTTATTGTTTACAAATGCATACAAACGCATTCAAAGTGGGTGTTGAGTTTCTTAACACAATACTTGTATGTTTGATGCATCATTAGCTTCGATCTCGGGTGATTCTCCATTTTCTTCCATAAAAGCGTCGTTTAGGGTTTCCTCTCCACAAAAGTTTGGATCATTTAACATATACCCCAAATCGTCTTCTCTAAGTGGTCGTGATCCTTCAACATTATTTTCTTCACGATCATTCTCACCTTCTTCTTCATATCCATCCATTTTTGTTGCCTATTTCTAAAAAAATTGGTTTTTCACTTTTTTCCTTCTTCTTCTTCTCTAGAACTATAAAATGACAACAAATGATGAAAATGAAACACATTTCTTCCAAATACTACAGCTTCCACAATCGGACGATAGTTTTTTTTTTACTACCGAATTAATTCGGTAGATACAGATCCTTATCTAACAACCGATTATGTGAGGGCAATTTTGCCATTATGAATTCTGCGAGATAAGAGGTGGTTTTGTTTTACATTTGGGTGACCCTATTTTGTTTATTGTTGGCCCTTAAAAACGCCAGGAGTAAACAACTGACTGATATAACAAAAAGGCACAACGTTAGCCTGGCATAACAAACCCGCACAGTTCAGTCTTCACTCAAATCATAACTTTAACTCTCCAACAAAGAGGTAATTAGAAATACGACAATGTAGATAAAATCAAGTTCATACCAGGCAACTGACTCACCGTACAAAACTAATTTTTTTTTGAGACTTGTAACTACAAGTCATTATAACTTGAAAAATCATTTGCAGTATCAAACTTATTCTTCACCACAAGTTTAAGTGGCTAGCACATCTAATCCATAAAATAGCATATATTGACTGATATGGCTATACTGATATAGCGAAACTTTTGAGACTTATGTCGGGAATTTATTACCGCCGGCCACTAGATAACTGAATCCACATAAGATACAAAGCCGACTAAACAGACAAGATGGCAATACCCAAACAGTTGGAAAAATAAATCCTAGCATGTTAACCAAACATTTGACGAAATGGATCCAAGCATGTATTGAATACACTTGATAAATAAAAATACACAAAGATTCTTCGTTTAAGATAAGTCCATAACTCAATTCGAATCAATTAACAAATTGGAAGCCACTTCCTTATTTATTTATTTTTAAAACAATGGGAAGATTAAAATTAACAACAGACATGGATTTGTGAGTGTGACTGCGGTGGGAGGGGGATTTGAGAGTTTATGGGGTTTGCATTTACGAGAATGACCTTTCATCTTACAGATTGCAGTCACCTGGGTGTCATGAAGATTAAAATTAACAACAGATGTAAATTAACACTTGTAGCAGAATGATAATAATTGTATTTAAAGTTGTGCTATTTCAATATAACTTTTGGAGTTTAGATTAGATTAAGGATTATAAACAGATGTACCCCTATATTTACATCCGACTTAAAAATGTACCCCTGTATTTTTCTCATTTACAAATATAGGCATGTTGGATGTTTTCCATCCAAAAATGTTAGAAAAGTCAATTTCTCGGTTATATGGTCAATTTATCCTTGACCGAGATGAGAAAATGAAGTATAAGATTACACTTATACCCTCCAGCGGAGTTGTAACCATTGATTAAAAATGAAACACTGAATCTCATCTTTGCCCAAACATAAAACATCTTTCTTCTTCATTCTTCTTAAGTTCTTCAGTTCTTCCCCGAGCAGCAAAACCTTTGGTATGCTTCTTCAATTCCTCCTCGAGAAGAAACACGCAAACACCTGCAATCATTGTTACAAATACAACAACCATCAGCACAGCAACACCGTATTTCTGTTTTTCTTTTTCTCCTCAATCCCAAGCACTCATGTACTAATTCGTTGCCCTAATTTGAATTTTCTGTTTGTATAGATTTATTTGATGATGGGTTTTCATATGTATGTGCTATTATGATGCTAAGAATGTTTAATTTGGTGAATTGATCTTTAAATTTTCTGCTGCTGTGTGATTTTGTATAACCCTAACAATTAAAATGGATTCATGTTTTAATTATTGGGTTTAATTTGCCTTATTCAATTGATACTGGGTTCAATTTTCCCCGGGGATTTATATTTAGATGATTGATATTGTTGTGACACCAACTCCACGTTATTAAAATTGTTTCCTTATTTTTAGTTGGTTTGATTCCTTGTTTAGTTAGCAGTTTAAGAGTTATTAAAACTCTAAGTTAATTACTTCTTATGCAAGGCTTTGAAGCTATATATATCCTGGCCAACTTAGTATTTTATTATCAATCAATATAAACAAGTTTCATTAAACTAGGGTTTCCCTATTATAGCTGGTGGCTGACCCCCAATCAAAGGGTTTATCTAGTTATGATTTCTGTCTCACGTAAGTTTTCATTCACTAAAAGTATAGAACCCTAACACCTGGATCAGAGCAGGTTCAGTTCAATCTCAAAAACTCTGAAGAACAGCAACTTCCGGCAAAAAAAAAAACGTTCCGTGAACAGTGAAGTCAGCCTTTTTTTTTTTTAGGGTTTAAGTTTCGTTCTTTCACAGCACAAGTTTCTCTTTAAAATTACTACCAATTTTTTTTCTATGATGGGTCATGATTATACGGATAATCTGAAACAAGTTAATGATAATGTGGATGCGTTATCTAAAACTGTGGATACCCTAGTATCTTCTCTTGCTGCACAACACCATGAGGCTGAAAACAAGAGCAAGACTAAGGATGTTGAAGAACGACAACGCCGAGAAGAGGAACGTGTTGCGCGTTAAGATGAAACGACTGAGAACCATCGATTTCTTTCGGAAAATATTGCAACCAGTATCACCACCGCTTTGAACACCTTGTATACCACTCTGTCCACAAGTATCTCTGAAGCTTTAACTGACCGTCTCAACACAGAGCTTACCAACTCCATAAAGATGGCTTTTAATGACTATCGGATTCCTGGTGATGGTCACAATCGTGGTCTAACTCCTCCACCTCCACCACCGCCTGCAAAACCTAGTGTTATTAACCTAAAGTTTCCTCACTTTGATGGAGAGGATCCTCATAGTTGGATTTTCAATGCCGACCAATATTTCGCAGTCCATACAACGGACGATGCTCTTAAGATAATTATTGCTGCTTCCAATCTAAAAGGGGATGCCAACGTATGGTATCGTTGGAAACAGACTAAGGCCACGATTGTCACTTGGGCGGAATTTTGTTCGCATGTTCGTGGTCAGTTTGCTCTTGCCAAATTTTTGGATTCACGCTTAGCTATAAGCACAATAAATCAGCAAGGCTCGGTACGTGAACATATTCCTGACTTTGAACGATTATTAAATTTTGTGGATTTTCCAGAGGATTATTTGGTCAGTTGTTTTATTCGTTCATTGAAACCACATATTGGAAGTATGGTTAAATTACTTGCACCTCAATCTTTGACGGAGGCTTTTACCAAGGAAATTCACCAAGAAGAAGCATATGAGGCTACTAGGTCTTCCTCCAAGCCTACTTATCGTCCTCCTCATAACAGGCCTGCTAGTACTGTGCAACCTACTCCGTATAAAAAACCCTTGCCTCCTGGAGCAAGAAGGCTTTTGGTGGATGAACAGAAGAAAAGACGTGCCAAAGGTCTCTGTTTTAACTGTGATGAAATCTATACACCGACTCTTGTTTGTGTCAATCCCAGATTTACTATTTTAGATGTTGCTGACGTCGATGAGGAAGTTGCATAAGTGGAGGTTGTTACTGAATCACATGTGAATACTACCAATGTTGTTCCTCCTAATGAACCAGTTAATACCGCACCAAAGATTACTATGCATTCTCTTTTGGGTACTCCTTTTCCTAAAACAATGCGTCTCTCTGGTTTTACGAAAGGGCAAGCTATGACAATTCTTGTCGACTCGGGTTCCACGCACAATTTTCTACACCCCAAGGTAGGCAAACAGTGTGGATATTATGTTTCCTCCACAGACGCTAACTTACGTGTCACGGTTGGTGATGGTGGTCAGCTCAGTACTCAAGGATTTTTCTCTCATGTTCCAATTCAGTTACAAGGCTATACTTTTCTTTCTGATTTTCATCTCTTTCCTATCAGTGGTTGTGATGCCGTGTTGGGTGTCCAATTGTTATGTACGTTGGGAGAAATTTTGTGGGATTTCACTTCTTTAACTATGAAGTTCCAATACCAAGGCGATGACATTGTTTCGGTGGGTAACAGCACCTCCACTGTTATGATGTTAGATAGTTCTCCCATGCAGCATTTACTGGCCAAGGAACACTTTGGAATTTTGCTACAACTCTTAGCAGTTAATGCCATTACAGGTGACTTGCGTGCTGAACTACCATCTGAAATTCGGCAATTGTTGTCCTCATACGGTGACATATTTCAGTCTCCCGATTCTCTACTACCTTCACGACAACATAATCATCACATTCCTTTGCGGCCTGATGCTTCCCCGGTTAATATTAGACCATATAGGTACCCCCATTTTCAAAAGAATGAGATTGAGAAAATAGTAGCTGAGTTAAAAGAGGTTGGATAAATCCATCACAGTTCCAGCCCATTTTCTTCTCCAATTTTGATGGTTCGCAAAAAGGATGGTACATGGAGAATGTGTGTGGACTATAGGGCACTGAACAAACTTACTATTAAGGATCGGTTTCCTATTCCTTTGGTGGATGAACTCTTGGATGAGTTACACGGTGCGTGCTCCTTTACCAAGCTAGACTTACGATCTGGTTACTATCAGATTCGTCTCTTTGAACCGGATATTCCTAAGACGGATTTTCGGACGCACGATGGCCATTATGAATTCTTGGTAATGCCTTTTGGACTCTCTAATGCTCCGGCTACATTTCAAATCTTGATGAACGATATTTTCAGACCTCATTTACGCAGGTTTGTACTAGTTTTTTTTATGACATATTGGTTTATAGTAAGAGTTTTTCGGAGCATCTTCAGCATTTGTCCATCGTATTTGATATATTACGTTCGCACAAATTGTTCGTGAAAGAGTCTAAATGCACTTTTTCTCAACCTTCTGTGGGTTATCTCGGACATATTATTTCATTTAATGGGGTCTCGGTTGAAGATGATAAAATAAAGAGTATTCTCTCTTGGCCTATTCCTAGCACAGTTAAAGAACTTCGTGCTTTTCTTGGTTTAGCGGGTTATTATCGCATGTTTGGCAAGGATTTTGGTATTATCAGTAAGACTTTGACACGGATCTTAAAAAAGGATGCTTTTTTGTGGGATAATGATGCTACTTCTTCATTCAAGTTGCTGCAGCATGCTCTTACTACAACTCCTGTATTGGCACTACCCGATTTTAGCCAAGAATTCTACCTTGAATGTGATGCTTCAGGTGGTGGTTTGGGAGCCGTCTTAATGCAATATGGAAGACCTCTTTCATACTATAGCAAGACATTATCTGGTAAGAATCTGAACCTTTCAGTCTATGATAAAGAGATGTTAGCAGTTGTCTCTGCAGTTCATATGTGGCGGCCGTATTTACTGGGTAGGAATTTTTAAATCTATACGGACCATCGCAGTTTGAAATATTTTCTGGACCAAAAATTATCATCTATGGAGCAACAAAAATGGTTGTCTAAACTGTTGGGATATGACTATGAGATTATTTTTCGTCATGGCAAAGAGAATGTAGCTGCTGATGCGTTATCTCGCCTTTCCGGTCCTCAGTTTAATTCCATCTTAGTTCAATTTTCTATTGTGTGCATGATATTGTTCACGAATGTCATCAGGATGATGTATATGGGCCGTTGATTGCTAGTCTACGTTCGGATCCTGATTTCAAACGTCACTATACTTATGTTGGTGGTATCCTACGTTATAAGAACCGGATTGTGGTTGTTTCCTCTTCTTTGTGGTGCTCTAAATTGCTTGAAGAATTTCATACAAATCCTTTGGGGGGTCACTCAGGTTACTTAAGGACCTTCAAGAGATTGCAACAAAGTTTTTATTGGAAAGGGATGAAGCATTCAATTAAGGAGTTTATTGATCGTTGTGACATTTGCCAACGCAATAAATCTGAATCAATTTCTCCTCCTGGCCTTTTCAACCCCTTACCAGTTCCAGCTGATGTATGGCTTGACATCTCAATGGATTTTATAGATGGGTTTCCGGTATCTGACAGAAAGAGCTCAATTTTGGTTGTTGTTGATCGTCTTACAAAGTATGCCCATTTTATTGCTTTGTCTCATCCGTATTCTAGAAAGCATAGTTGCGCAGGTATTTGTATGTGAAGTAATTCATCTTCATGGGATGCCAAAAAGCATTTTCAGTGATCGAGATGCGGTATTTATGAGTAATTTTTGGACTGCCTATTTTTCTTTACAAGGCACACAGCTATGTCGCACTTCGGCGTATCATCCATAATCTGATGGTCAAACTGAAGTTACTAATCGTACTCTAAAGTGTTATTTACGCTGCTTTGCTGGTATGAAGCCAAAGGATTGGTTTAAATATCTTCCCTGGGCTGAATGGTGGTATAACACAAGCTTTCATACCGCCATCCAAATGACTCCATATGAAGCTCTGTATAGTAGACCTCCTCCGAACATTTTCTCCTATTTACCAGGATCTACTTCTGTCAATGATGTTGATATAAATCTTCGGGCTCGAGACCATACTCTTGAACTGTTGAAATCTCATGTGCATGAATCTCAAGATCGTATAAAGAAGTATGCTGACAACCATAGAACTGAAAGAACTTTTGAACCGGATGATTGGGTGTTTTTACGTCTACAGCCGTATAGGCAAACAACAGTTTCTACTCAGTCTTTTTCGAAGCTTTTTCCTTGTTTTTATGGGCCATTTCGAGTTTTGGAAAAAATTTGGACAGTGGCTTATAAGTTGGAGCTTCCTACTACCAGTCGTATTCATCCCGTTTTCCATGTTTCCTTGTTAAAAAATCGCATGGGAGCAAATGTTAATGTTGTTGCTGCCTTACTAGACATCATAGATTATGACAAATGGGAACCATCGTCAATTTTAGAAAGACGCATGTACAAGAAAGGGAATAATGCTGGTACTCAATGGCTTGTAAAATGGAAGAATCATCCGGCTGATGATGCAACATGGGAGGACGCTGATGATTTCATTGCGCATTTTACGGACTATAAGACTTGAGGACAAGTCTGTTTTCTTGTGGGGTGGGATGTTGTGACACCAACTCCACCTTATTAAAACTGTTTCCTTATTTTTAGTTGATAATTCCTTATTTAGTTAGCAGTTTAAGAGTTATTATGCAAGGCTTTGAAGCTATATATAGCCTAGACAACTTAGTATTTTATTATCAATCAATATAAACAAGTTTCATTAAACTTGGGTTTCCCAATCATAGCTGGTGGCTGACCCCCAATCAAAGGGTTTATCTAGTTCTGATTTCTGGCTCACGTAAGTTTTCATTCACTAAAAGTATAGAACCCTAACAGATATTGGATTCATTGTTTAACTATTTTGGTTTCGCAGTTCTACTTTTCCCTAATCGAGTGATACTAGGTTTACTTTCGAATTCGTTCTTTTCTCCTTAATTAATTTTATGCATTGATATTCGATTTCATTTCTTACTGTTATGGGTTATACTGATGAGAGGGATTTATATTTGTTTGATTGTTTTGATTTGAGATTTCTTAAAGTATAATTTTTGAATTTATATATAGTCCAAAAACTCCAAAGAATAACGCTTCTCTGGTCCATTTTACTAATAGAAACTAGTGCTTACTAATGTTTTGATACTTCAATCCTATGTTTATATGAACATATGGCCTCCATAGCTGTAGAGAAAACAAGTGTTGCATAGTTGGGTGTGAAATTTTTTATTTATTTTGGTGGTTACAATGTTGATATGTGTGTGTTTTGTAGTGCGGAGTGGCTTCAAATGGACTCAAGAAGAACAACTGTAGGAGTGGATATGGACCTTGACAAACTTGAATGGAGCTTAAGGAATAATGTTGATACAAATGGGGTTGATGGTACAGTTTAATAGGGATGTACTGAAACTTAAGGATGCTAGGCTCCATATGCTCCACAGTAGAACAAGGGATAAGCCTCCACTATAATCTCTGGAAGCAACAACGCAAGATTCTCCATGCATTTTCATACATCTAGAGACTGTAAGTTTTTCGTTCCTTTCTACCTTATGTATTTACCATTTCTCTTTAGCCCTGTTAATCTATCTATTAGTCTGAACCTAACTCTCTCGTGTTCTTGCTGCATTTTAAATTTTTTTGGATTTTGATTGATTGTTGTGAAGTAATTCACTGAGGCGCGATGGTTGATTTTTGTCCTGATTAGATTATTCTTTCTGTTCTTAATTGGTTGAAATAACTTCAATAGATTGTTGTAAGATTATTCATTTGATTGTAATTCTATTGATGCTAAAAAGAAAATGTTGATTCATAATGCATAAAGGATAAATCGGTTGAGTGGATCAAGTTACATTTTGGCTTGGGGTATCAATCCAACTAGTTGAGAATAAGTTTGCAGTTATGAGGCTCCATCAAACTTGGTGTTTTTGTTTTCCTTATTTGCATAATCCAATCTTACCTGGAGTTTAAGAGGAGATATAGTTTTATTTTTAGACGAATAATCCGTTAAAGTTTGTAGGTTCTTGTTCTGGTCGTTTTTTGCAGGTTCTTATTTTGGTTGTTTTATTTGTGTATGTGATATTGGTGCTACCTCAGGAGCTACCATCTCAACGATGGTTTCTTCTGTAGAAGTTCAGGGTAAAGCAACATTATAAAAATATAAGGAGATAACCATTGGAAGACTAAGCAAATTGAGAGGTCGGTCGTCTGGTGATAAAGTATCTCTAAATGGATTCTTGAATCATTTATGTATGTAGACTTCCCTTGGAAAGACTTGGGAGCAGCATTAAAGAAATAGCAGCCAGATAAAATCAGGTAAAGGATGTTGTCCACATCCATCAAGGTACTTGTTTTATATATAACTAATATTCTTTGAATTTGTAGTTTGGATGCTTATTCACAATAGGTTTATGACCTGAATCACTTAATTAGCTACAATTCCTTTGTTTTGGTGTTGGATGGTGTGCATTTGGTTCTGCTTCATATTGTAGCCTTCTTAACAGATGTTGAAGTTCCCTTATCGCATATAAACAGTCCCTCTTGTCCATATTTTTGACATTGTTTATGTAGTCATATCAACAACTTGAAACATAACTTCTAAGGAAACATAAATGGAACCATTTGTTTTGTTTACCAATTCAGAATAAGATTTTTCGAATCAATTAATCCACTTGTTGTTGAGACTAATTATGTTCCTGGTAAACTTTTGATTCATCCATTTTCTTATATTCAGATGTAATTTGTTTTCTGTTACTGCTGGAAAGCTTCAGACTTTGAATCTACCTTCGAGCACAATAAGCACCATTATTACCACCACTACTTGGGGGGTCAACAACAGAGCATCAAACCCGTTGATGAAGATCAAATGATTCAGATCCACTAAAGCGTCTTCATATCTGGAACTGATTTATGCTTTTAGGTTATGTTTTATGTATTTTTATTTTGATTAGACGGAATGTCTGATGAATTGAAATGATGTTCATTGGACTTAGATTGAATAATGAAAAAAAAAATTACTCTGTTTTTGGAGTTCATTGGTTTATATTACACACGATACGGGTTAAGATGTGAAATTGGCAATTTAAAACAGTTAATTAGGGTTGGTGGTGAACTTGGTGATTTAAAGGACTAAACAGTCTTTTTAATAGGAGTTAACTGCTGACGTGGAGGATAACTCTCCATTAACCGTTTTTTCAAAAAACCGGTCAAAACAGGGGTACATCTGTAAGATCCAAAAAAACGGGGTACATCTGTATTTCACCCTTAGATTAATCAGCTTCATCAATTTGAAATATTCACATAAGATAACATGCACCCTATGAAACTCAAACTTGAATCTCATATTTTTAGGTGAGAAATCAGACTGTTTTGATCTATTTTTTTCACCATATTTGTAGGTGAACAGATCAGCCATACCATTTTTGGATTTTTGGATTTCCGAAAGATTTAATAGATACTGACTCTGACCGAAAATATCACATAAATCCTTGTGCCTGTTAAATCCATTACAAAATTGTTTTGAGGGGAGAAATCATTATGTTGCATTAAGTACTACCAGATTCCCTTACAAAATCACTTTCACATCTACGAGAAAGAGCTGTTGTTGCCCTAAATTAATCTGATCTTGAGCTTCTTTTTGAGCAAATCTGGAGGAATAACTCAATAAATGTTTAAATAAAAACACAAAAACTGAAGTCCACTTGATTCGAATTGTAGATCTAAAAAGAAGATGAAGAAAAGAACAGGCGGCGAAGAAACCCATTTAATTAGGGATTCCAAGGAAGGAGACTAGATATTATATAGAAGCGAAATGAAGACTGATAACCTAAAATGATTAATCTTACACCTCTTTTACATCACACATGTATGGAGGTTTCGGGAACGATGTCTGGGATTTTAATCTTATTTTGTTGGATCGTGGACCATGGGTGTGACTTGGTTAGGTTTGACAGCCCTTCACTCTTACTCTCTTGGGTTATTGTTATAATAGTTCATGGGGTTAGCTCCAAAGTTGTTAGGGGGGAATGCCGATTGATTGATATGATGGTTGTTACATCTGAATTCCATGGTTGCCATGGTGAAATGGACAACCGTTGATATTTAAACCATGAGTTCACAAGAGTTCCATAAAAATAAAGCAAGTTATCAAGAAAAACACTTTCACGCTGTGATGACCCAACCAGAGGCGCAACGGTTGGTTGTTACTCTCACATCTGGTTTTGTTAGCTAAAACAGTAGTCCTAGCGTACTGTTCCATTTTAGCAGAATCTTTTTCTTTGCTTTGTTAATTTGGCTTGTGCGATAGAGGAACCAAAATATGAAGTTACCTTGTTGCGTAATGCTAGAGAAACAGGTAAAAATTGCTTGGATGCTCACTTCCAGAAATATAAAGGAATTTAGGAAGAGTGTGTATGCACAGAATAGCAAAATATAAACATATGCATTATTACTACAGAATCCAGATCATGTACTTGTTAACTTTGAGCATTAGGTTAACTAATACAACAAGGGTTCAAGAGAAAAAGATAGGAATGATTAAAACTCCAGAGGATTAAGATAAAATGGATAGATCAATTGGAATCCAATTCCCTCTCAAAAAAACCTGAAGTCGCAAAAATTTCCCCCTCCGTAAAAAAACCCTAAGTAATTTAGTTAACAAATTCATAAATTTTAGTTAAGGTAAGCATTGAGTATGCCTCGAAGAAAACAAAATGTTTGTTATGCCTCAAAACACCTTTCTAAGAAAAAGAAAACTAAGGCTGTGTTTGACAACAGAGAAAGGAAACAATTCTACGGAAAGTGTTTCCATGGAATCAGTTTCATGGGGGAGGCAAGGAAAGACTTTCCATGGAATTCCATGGAATTGAGTTTAAAACATACTTTAGGCCACGCTGTTATTGCAATTCCATGGAAACAGAATTTTTGACCAAACGACGGAAAACACGCTATTTCCATGGGAAGATGGCTAATTCCATGAAATTAACTTCTATCAAACACAACCTAAAACTAAACGGAAAAATACAGGACCCTAACAACAAAAAATAAGTGTAATGCCCAAGACCATGACATAATAGCCCATAACGAACTCATTTTAGGATTATGAGTCCTCCCTTCGTTGAAATATCTTCAACTCGAAGAGGGGTCTACGTCGCCTTTGATCTCCTTCTTTTTCTTCTTTCTTAGATCTGAAATCCATACCAGAAGTTTTTTAAGTTAGTTTTCCTCTTTGTATTTGAACATCTTATTGAGGTACGAGTTCTCAAGATCTGTTGAAAAAGAAGCTCAAGATCAGCAGGAAGGAAACAACAAAAACACAGATGACTTCTTCATTCAGATCTAAAATCAGTTTTGTATGGGAAATCTGGTGGCGGTGTAAGATCAATCACACTGAGCATGATGATTTCTTCTCCCAAGACAATTTTATAAATTGTTTCGCACATGTCCCTCCACCACGTACAGAATCACTATCTCCATAACAGCTACCATGACTATCACCAAACATCATATCTACCATCATAACATTTTCTTACACTTCACCACACTTTAAGATTCAGTTCGGTTTGAACAATTTGGTTTATCAAACCTTAATTCGGAAAACCAGTTGTGAAATCACAAGGACTTGTTGAATTTGAGCATCAATTACTTGTTGTCTTAGAGGTAGGAATAAAAACCAACCATGCTGAATGAATTTTCTTTTTTGTGTTTCCTTTGGATTAATATACAATATTTTTCATCCTTGTTGAAACTGCAGGAATTAGGTTAATTCTGATGATGTAGCAAATTCAACGTAAAAGGTAGGATATTCAATTTGAGTTCGAGAGGGAGGGTGTTCTCTGGTTAATGCCAAAAGTCAAATTAAACAAGTTCCCTTGATTAATCTAAACACCAAAATACCTGAAGTACTATTTCAGTTCTGGAATGGATGCACTTTGAGCATTAGCTTATCTGATACAACTAGGGTTCAAGTTCAATGAGAAGAGAGGTGTTTATAGGTGAAAATAGCTTCTGCCGATTTCGGTAAATTCGGTAGGTGAGTGAGAAGATGGTGTTGATGGTGGTTTTTAAACAAAGGGTAAAATTGTAAAACCCTAAGTAACATAATGTCACCGTTAACACATTTATTAGGACATTTAATGCATATAGTCAGTAATTAATGGGGGGTATTTTTTCAAATTAGGGTTACAACGAAAAAAACCCTAATCACCTCTGTGCCAATGGCAAATCATGCCAGCCACACCTAGCCCAAGCTAGCCGCGCCATACCAAACACACTATGCCTTGGCCTGGCTATGCTAGTCACACCAAACGCGCCAAAGCATGCTAACCATGCTAGCTTCACCTCCGTGCCAATGGCAAATCATGACAGCCACACCTAGCCGAAGCTAGCCGCTCCATGCCAAACGCACTCTGCCTTGGCCCTAGCTATCCTAGTCACACCAAATGCGCCAAAGCATGCTAACCATGCTAGCTGCACCTCTGTGCCAATGGAAAATCATGCCAGCCACACCTAGCCCAAGCTATCCGCGCCATGCCAAACGCACTCTGCCTTGGCCCAAGCTATGCTAGTCACACCATACCTTCCATGCTAAACATTCCATATCTGGATGCAGTTCGGAGGGATCACATCGCAGAAGCTGAAATGATAGATGTAAAGGAACTCTGGATATCATGAAGAAGCACCAGTAGAACACGCTAAGTGTCATTATACTGGAAGTGAAAAGGTTCACCGAGTATTGAACCTTTCCAGCCTTTCACTAGTACGTCTCCATGAACTTAACCAATAACCACAATCAAGTGCCTCTGCGGAAGCCAAATAAAATGCTACGCCAAAGAAACTGACCTAATGTGTAGTGATGTTATGTGCAATGCCCAAAATTGTTAAAATCGATCTTGATCATTGAAGTGGAATCGGTTTATGGAATTATTGCTGGTGGCGCTATTGTTGTTGGTAGTGATTATGGCAGTAGTTGTGGTACTAGTGATTGTGTTGCAGGTGGCGGCTGAAGTGGTTTAGTTGTGAAACCATACATAGAGTTGTTTTACGAGAGGAGAAATCATAATGTGTATTTACAGTCCATCAACTACTTGTAACTTGCTTCCGGATACTTCTTGAACGGGAACAAATACAATTCACAATTTTTCCTGTCCAATCCTGTAACATTTGATGTCCAACGCAACAATATTATAAGTATCAAAAAAATGTAGTATTAGTAGAATACAAGTAGACTAATACTCCTGTAGGAAGAATACTAATGACAGTTACAGAAACAATCAAACGAAAAGCCACTAAAACACCTATCAAGTGTAACATTCAAATAGCTAAAAGAAAAGATAATTAGGTGAAAATAACATCAAGAGATTGGCATTAAGAGATTGAAAGGATACTAATGACAGTTACAGAAATAATCAAACGAAAAATCCACTCAAACACCTACAGATTGGCTAATACTCCTGTAGGAAGAATACTAATGACAGTTACAGAAATAATCAAACGAAAAAGCCACTCAAACACCTATCAAGTGTAACATTCAAATAGCTAAAAGAAAAGATAATTAGGTGAAAATAACATCAAGAGATTGGCATTAACAGATTGAAAGGATAAACAAACTACATGATTCTGACATTATAAAATATATAGATACTAAAACATCTTTGGAAATGAGTAAACACCAAGACAGGCTAACAAATTCACGAGATAGACAAAATCCAACCAAAATAAACTTAGTCTCACTTTTTAAGCATATGAATCCAATTCTTCTTAGAGTTTTGACATGCACCTTCAAAAACTCAAACTTGAATTTACACATCTTACTCTAAATCTTTCACCGGTGCTGAAAGATTTAATAGATATATAGTGATAGTCGGACCGAAGATATGGAAAAGAGAGAAGCAATTACGCAACAGTTTTGAGAGGAGAAATCATTATGCTCATTGATTGAATTGAAAGGAAGTTCTGTTTTATAACCACCACCAAATTCCAATACACGTTTACAATAATGAGCCATTTGTTGTTGCCCTAAATACAGATCTGATCTTCAGCTTCTTTTTCAGGGTTAAAATAGAAGAGAAAAACTCAAATCTACTAGATTCGAGTCAGATCTAATAAGAAGCAGAACGGCGGCGTAGAAACCCTCTTCTTAGGGTTTTCAAGGAAGGAGAGGTGAGATTTCAAATAAGTGAAATGAAGACTGAGACCCTAAAATGATGGCTCACATCTATATATACACCTTTTTCTTACACCTCTTTTACATCAGCCATGTAGGACTGCATCAATTATGTGTGCCACGGGCTAAGACCCCTACGACACAATGTCTGTGTTCTAGGAGAGCAAATGATCGGAATGTAACTGAAACACTTAGCTAGGTGTTGGGCACTGCCGCGATCAAACGGAACAGTGGTAGTGGCATTTGGTGTAGGTCGAATCATTTTCTCTAGTTTAGTCAATGGTTCATCACTCATCAATCATCCATATGATGCTCATGGAAAGGAAAAGTCCTAAAAAGACCGCACAATCTCATGTACATATATATATACTTCAACGGAGAATGTGGTTTATGTGCAAAGACTTAGGTGCAGGATATATGAGTTGGTACCGGTGGTAGCCATCACAGGTGCTGGAGGCCGGTCACGCTAGTTTTTGGGCTTTACTCTTATTTGTTTGTTGGATCATAGCCCATGGGTGGGAGTTGGGGCAAGGTTAGTTGCACATGACATTAGCCAGACTAATCTGTCAAGAAACTAATTGGACATAAATCTATTGGTTTATTAGTATATCGGAAATCTAACCTGAATGTAAATTAGGTAAGATTATTAAGTCTTTAAGCCACACCTTTTTCAGTGAATAAATATGGATCTACACGAGTATGTATTCCCACTGATTTGATTAGATCGAAGGAAAATAATCTCTTTTGGATGTGAAGATGTGTAAGTTGCAATTGGAATGATTAGATTATCTATTAGAATTTTCTTCAACTGAATCTTTGAATGCAACTTGATGCTTTCAAGAAGAATTTCCCACCCATCACCGGCCGGCAATTAGGAATTAATAATACAGTATTAATCAAATTGAACGGTTACAGCAGGGATTAAAAACCATAGAAATACAAATCATGTAAACTTGTCAACAGCAGGGATTAAAAACCATAGAAATACAAATCATGTAAACTCGTCAACAGCAGGGATTAAAAACCATAGATGATCAATTTGGAAGATTAAAATTGGAATTTTCTTTATTCTAACCAACCCTTTCAATAAACGTGTCTCTCCTTGACTAGGGTCGTTCCAACTCAAACTTGATTCTCCTCTTACTTTAAGTTTGGAACCTAAATTCAGCAAATAATTTTGATTCATGGTTCTGTGTGGAAGCTGAAAATTCTTAATCTTACGGACAAATTAACTGAACCAAGTTCCTTAGATTTGATCACTTGTTTGCTAAAGGTTTGATGAACAAAATAGTTCAAATCTAGCTAGATCACTGAACCGGAGTGAGGTTTATAGAAATGATGATCATCATGGTGGCGTTGATGTTGGGAGAGGCAGTGGGTGAAGTAATTGATTGGGAAGAGCGTACATAAAATTGTTTTGAGAGGAGAAATCATTATGCTCATTGAAGTTCGGTTCTTCAACTACCACCAGATTTCCCGTACAAAACTAGTTTTACATCCATAACAAGCCATTGTTTGTGGATATCGTTGTTTCTCACTGAATGATTAAACTGATCTTGAACTTCTTTTTCAGCAGAAATGGAGAACTCAAAACTGAATACAAAGAGGAAAACTGAAAGCCCCTTCTTGTGTGGAGTTCAGATCTTAGGGTTTTCCACGAATACTATTTTTACTCTCTCTCACTCATATAAATACAAGAGTTTTCAACAAAGTAAAAAGTGAAGATTGAAACCCTAAAAGATGATTTAGAAAACTTTAACTTACACCCTTCTTACATCAGATAATTTTCTTCAGTAAATAACGTTTTACTATGTCCCAAGGCAATTTAGTTCGCAAGGAGCAACAGCACAATGTAACTACTAATGCTTTAGTGTTCCCCCAAGGTATCTGCACCAACTAGCTAGGGGTTGTGCCCTCTGGTTCATGTTGAACACCAAAAGCAGATGAAGAAAATTCAAGAAAGAAGATTCAAACGAAGAAATTAGAATTGGGTTTACACTAGAAGACAACTGTAAATACCCGGAGTGTGGAGCAAAAACCTTTAATGCCATAAATTTGGAAGTGTAGTTTGTGTTGTTCATTAGCCCCGGTAATTCAGTATAGTAAAACACCACTTTGACGATTTTGTCATATTCAATGGTAGGATTTTTGCATCACCAGCCACATTCCCATATAAAACGTACAACTCTTCAATCAAAGGCCGATATGTATCATCTTGCAGTGTAGCAAAATTTAGGCGACAAAAAAGACTAATGAATTTGTGAATACACAGATGATTAATAATACTGGATTAATCAAATAATTTGATACTTTTGACTTTTTGAGAGTTTCCCGGAATAGATAATCTAATAATAATACTGGATTAATCAAATTGAATTCGACAAGATTTAAAATCAAAGAAATCCAAGTCAACTAATAAGCTGTGAATAGCAATACAGGAACCGAAAACGAATTTACCCACACAAGCAGATGATTAATTTGGAAGATTACTCACTAAAATTCATAATTGACTGTGCATCAACAAGAATTTTCTTTACTGGAACCATGTGAACCCTCTCAATAAACCAGGCTTCAACTTTTCTTTCTTTGATTAGCTAGGCTCGTTCCAAATATGTACCCCTGTGTTTGCAATTGCTGATATAGATGGTTAGTTTATTTTCCTCTGGTGTTACATCTCTAAAATATCCCAGAACATCTTCCAAGCCCTATAATACGTTTGAGAAGATGATACTTTGCCATATACTGACTAACCATCCGCATCAGAGTTGCGATACGACTCTGAATCCAGTAAAAAATACCATGATACAAGTCTGGAGGAAAATTTGTTTCTCCATGGACATGCATAACCCCGTAGGCATAATGATCTGTGAATTAAGTTAAATACCAAGATTAATTTCATAAGTTATGGGTCAATATACAAAACCAAAAATGCATAGGCAGGTACTAGTAGTGGTAATCCCTTCATTTGAAAGAAAACGCCCAAATACCTTTAAATGGAATGAAGGCCCCGTGAGATACCTACTTTGTTGAGAGGATATATCATCATGAGTTCACAGATCCATCAAATAAAATGTAAGATTTTATTTTCTTAATTTTATGAAATAAAAATCACTTTAGTACGTTGAAAGTGGTGGTGCTATGATCTTACTAATTTGTTGAGAGGATATATCATCATGTTGCATATTGGTTCAGGGTTCTACACCACCACCAAATTCTCAACGACGTAAAAATCTAGACATGTGAATTCCCTCCCAATCACAGACTTGATCAATTAGCCAATGGAAAATAATCCAGTATGGCTATGAAGAAGATGTGAAAGCAGCTTTCAGAGCAATTAGATAAGCTATTAGTATTAATTCAACTAAATCTTTGAATGCAACTTGATAAGTAATAATAATTCCTACCGCCTACCGGCCACTGATAATAATACTAGATTAAATCAAGGAAATCCAAATCAAATAAGAGCTTGTGAATAGCAATAATTGAACCGAAGACGAATTTACACACATTAATTAACAGATGATTAATTTTGAAAATTACTCATTGAAATTCATAATTGACTGTTCATCAAGAAGAATTTTCTTTACTTTCATAATTGACTGTTCATTGAAGAATTTTGAATTTACACACATTAATTCCAAATCTGTACCTCTGATCTTAATTTCTAAGATCCTTCAGAACCTCACCAGATACCTACCGACAGAATTCACAGATCCAACACAACAAATGTAAGTTTATTTTCTTTTGTGAAACAAAATACACTTTTTTCATTGAGACTAGTAGTGATGATCTTACTAATATTTTGAGAGGGTATATCATTATGCTATCTTACCTTTGATACCTTTTGCTTGTGCCTCTTTGAGTAAATTTAGACTAGTATTAAGTAAACATACAGATGTGCTGAGAGGAAATATCATTATGCTGTGTTCTTGATTCAAGTTTTTGAGCATCTCTACCACCACGTAATCCCATACAAAGGGTTGCATACCTAATAAGATGAGATGTCATAAACTAAAGCTTGCATAATTTATTAAGATCATATAGCTAATTCAAAGGGTTGCATACCGAAAATTGTGTTATTCTTCAGTTCATAATGTTCATTATTACAAACCGCTAGATAACTGAATCCACAAACTATCAGGTGGTTATGCAGAAGCCAAATCAGATGCTTAGCCAAATGTCGCAATAGCATGGCAAACTTTTGACAGAAAACAAATCCTACCATCTATTCAACCAATTCATAGTTCAAAAGCTACAAAGATTCTTTGATTAAGGTAAACCAAGAACTCAATCGCGCAGCAGAAACTCAAATAATAGGATTCAGATTTGTAGGCTGTTTCTATACACCTATCTTGGATGTTGAAAACAACCAGAGAACACACTCAACTGAAACTTGATTCTCCACTTACATGTCCATCGTCTTCTTCCACAGCATGAGCATCAACCTAACCCTGCATTCTATTTGACTGGAATTGAGTTACCATTTTTAGTTTTTGAAAACCATATCGACAAATGGAAAACCCTGCGACTAGTTTGATTCCAACCTCTCTTCTCTGTGAAGTTGAACCTTTGCTTGTATCAATTTAAGCTAATACTCAAAGACGACAGGTATTGCATGCTCAAGTGTAACCAGACAAGAAATGTATCTTGCATTCGAAGAAAAGATGTTAAACAGCACTTGTAACAGTAGTATAATGAAACTGAAATAAATTGTATGTAGAGTTGTAATGCTGTTTTTATATACCTCGTGTGAACTGCACTGAGATTCGCAAAATTGATGAGAATGAAGGTGGTGGTGATGTTTTCGGAGCCGGTGTCGGAAGAAGCTGACGGCTCCGGTAATGGAAGTTCCTATAACATACATAAAATTGTTATGAGAGGAGAAATCGTTATGCTCAACTGAGTATTGAAAGGAATTTCGGTGGTGTTGTTGTTGTTCCACCACCACTAGATTTCCCATAGAAAACTAGTTTTAGATCCGTAAGAAGCCAGTGTTGTCGTTGTTTCCCCTATGAGTTTCTGTAGAGCTCAGATCTAAAAAGAAGAAAGGCGGCTTATAAAACCCTAAAGGAAGGAAGGAACACTAGTCTTTCTCAGCGAAGTGAAAGATTGAAGCCCTAAAATGATTACTCTTTTATATCCAAAAACATCGAATACTATTGTTACTCACACCACGTTTTACATCATATTTTTGCTCTATGAGTTTGCCATTTTATGGTTTTTTTCTAAATTTTGAATTTCACATGCGTAATGGTCTTTTGAGTTATGCTTTTTATATTATCACAAATCCAATATTATCATTTATGTCTATAGTCATTTTTGAGTTTCTCTCAAGTTGTACCATACTATCATTTATCTTGTTTTAAATCGTGGATGTTCATTAGATCCGACAGCCTGATGTTCATTAGATCCGTCAGCCTGTAATTGCCGATAATCAGTTTCTATTTTTCGTATTCTCTGCCTTATTGGTTTGATCGCTGGATTGAGATCTAGTCTATGAAAAGCCACTTGAGGGTCAATTCCTGGAATCTCATTCATGCTCCACGTAAATACATCGAGATACTCCTTTAATAGCTTTATCAATCTTTCTTCCTCGTCCCAATCTTTATCAGCTTCGGCTCTTCGTCACTACCCAGGTTTACCTCCTTCGTGGGTTCTACTGCTGCGAAGTTCATGATTGGTTCTCCGAGTGGGGATGGTTCCTTTAATTTCCATAAAGGTTCACCTTCCTTTTCTGGAATCTCGCCCATCCTTTTTTCGATGGGGTTTGTGTGACTTCTTTCGATGGTTGTTATATGGCGCCAAAATGTAACTATTGAAAATCCAGTTGTAAACCCAAATACAAAGTTTACAATTCTAAGATATGATTTTGAAATAAGATATAAAATTATTTTTATTGATCGAACTTTCACTTTGACAATTATAAATTTACAAGCATCAAGGCTTACAAAGTCTTCTCTCTACTTAGTCTCTCTCATATAAAAATCTTCCAATCCCTTCCCAACTGATCATGGTCGCTATTTATAGGCGAAACTGTGTTGGTGGATTATAGCTCATTTTACTTAGCAGAGAATCACATAATTCATGTGATTCTTCCTGTACTTTGCTCTAGCTACTTTCAATAAAGTTATCCCAATCTTTTCGCGTATAATATCAGTAAGTTGTCGGGACAGCTGTCTTGTTTCTTGTGGAACAACCTTATCTTCGTCTGAAGTTTCTTCGCCTTACTACTTCTTCGAGATTACCTCACTTATTTGTTTTTTATTCTTGTCTCGTAGATTTAGCATCCGAGAGGGATTTATATTTCGCAGATCCAATATTTGTTAAAGTAGTTCTGACACATGATTTGACTTATCATTGATACTTGTCTTTTGGATTGGTAAAGATCTTCTGTTTAGAGATTTACTTCGTGAGCTTCGTTTAATCTCGTTTGACCATGTGGCGAGTAGGATTTCCGTACCTTTAATGTAATCAAGTATTAGTATTTCCACTTAGGGTGAGCATGGGCCAGTATGGACCAGTTTTTACCTCATCCGCATCCAAACCAATTAACTACGGATTTGAAATTTGACATCCGCATCCAATTCAACATCCAACGGATTTGAAGGATGAACTGATTGGGTGAAGATAATCCAATGGATTTGCGTTAGTTAAAATCAATAATGAAAAAATAAAACCAATATAGATGACTGATTATCTAACTTACACATTTTATATATGTATATAAATATAGAAGTACCATGGACAACACTCCAACCAAACACCTTAAAAATTCCAAAACTACCTATATCTTTTCTAGAAGCCATATAAATGCTTTTAATCTAACGGATATGGATGTCCAAGGAATTTTCAAGGTTGCATCCGGACCCAATCTGGAATCCGTTGGATTTCAAAAATCCCATACGCATCCAACCCACTAGCGAACGGTCCGGGCATCCATCTACAAAAATACGGTTTGGTCCCGGTTAAATCTGCGGACTAAGGGAAAAATTCTCACCCCTAATTCCATTAATTGAAAGCAAATAAAAATACCTTTGTAAAGGAATAACGGGCCTCATGAGATACCAACAGAAAGATTTAATTTTCTTAATTTTATGAAATAAAAATCACTTTTTACATTGAGAGTGATAGTAGAAGTATTATGATATTACTAATTTCTTGAGAGGAAATATCATTATACTATCTTGATTAATAATGTTTTCTTGAGCATCTCTACCACCAACACATTCCCATACAAAACTCCTTTTCGATCCAAGACCCATAGGTGATTTCTTTCCCCTTATTCAAAAAATTCAAGAAAAAAAACCATTTCAACACTAGAAAGATTAAAAAAATGAGAGGAAGAAAAAAGCAAATTAAGATAGAAATTGTAGAACCAATCAACACTAAACAGAAAAAGCATTAAAACCTTTGTAAGAATAGATCAAAGCAAACCTCAAGACAGGGTATTATAATAATAGATCACCAAAAAATGGAAGTGAATACAGAGATGATAAGATTGTATAACTTGGGGATGAGTTCCAAGCTAGGCTTTAAGTTTTAGCCAAAGTAGGGTTACTTTAATGAATGATGGGTTAAAATTCCAACAACCTGCAATAAGCACCATGTTGGCTAAAAAGAATTATCTACTGTGGTCAAGATGGAGAAGTATTAGAGAGGCGGCGTAGGAACCCTCCTCTTTAGGTTTGGGAACACTACTCAAAGTGAATGAAGTGAAGACTGAAAACCTAAAACTCTCATTTCGTATAACATTTCTTGAGAGGAAAAATCTTCTGTTTTTAACTTTAATCAGCAGTTCATCCTAGATAGTTATGAATCTTTAATAAACATCTCATCAAATGTCGGAAAACTCAAACACTTAACAAAACAAATTCTAGCATGTAGTGAATCACTTGATTCATAGATCTACATCTACAAAGGTCCTTTGTTTAAGGTAAGCCTAGAACTCGATCTAGCAATTCAAATATCAACGGATTGGAGCCAACTCTATTTTTCATAATCAACACTTGCAGCAGTATAACAAAGAAATTGAAAATAATTGCATGTAGAGTTCTAGTGCCATTTTACTATTTTTTCTAGGTTCATTTTCGAATTCGCCGAACACTTTCAAATGATGACAATAATAAGAACACCCTTAATAGATTATTATAATTAACAAGATTACATGAACCAAAAGTAGCCTTCATTACAATTATTTATTTATTTTTGATCGAGAAAATTAGATTATATTAGAGAAATAAGAATTGTTTACA
Organism: Papaver bracteatum; assembly: GCA_023529315.1. Classification (NCBI taxonomy): domain Eukaryota; kingdom Viridiplantae; phylum Streptophyta; class Magnoliopsida; order Ranunculales; family Papaveraceae; genus Papaver; species Papaver bracteatum. The sequence goes on along the minus strand of JAJJWX010001087.1, from coordinate 114,986 downwards.
AACAAAACCCGAAAAGAAAATTACAAGGGGATACATCTCTCAACTGAGAGAGTAAGGAGAAAACGCATGAGATATCCACATCAAGCCCGACCTGCTACAAAACTACACCAGAGATACTAAAATTACAATTGAAAATTACCCATTATGGTAGAGGCCCATGAAAGACAGATGGAAACCCTAATTAACATCATCTATTCCAAAGACGCCGACAAGCCTTTTCACCACCAGGATTCGAACAGGCGCAAAACCTCAGCTTGAATCAAACCACTGCGAAAATTCCTCTTGATTTTGAGAATTCGAAATAATTTCCGGTTCAGATTCGAAGATGGAAATGTTGATTATCATCAGAAACCAACACCTTTGTTGATTTAGAACTGATGTAGGAGATGGGTGTATGTAGAATTTTAGATGGAAAGTCTGATTATCATCAGAAACTAACACCTTTGTTAGTTAAGAACTGATGTATAAGATGGGTGAAAGGGATTCTCGAGATGGGAGGTTTTGTTTAGGTTGATTGATTGATGGAAATCAATTAAGATGGGTGAAGTGTCTGCTTGTATTCATTACAATTATAACATCCTTGAAAAATCTTCAGCTCTGCAGCCTTCTGTAAACATAATCCTGAATAGAAACTACATTTAGCTGCAACAATTTGATCTATGGTTACCAAGACACGCTAAAGGAAGCCGAAAATCAGGTACATAATTGTTTTGAGAGAAGAAATCATTATGCTCATTGTGATTGAATTGGAAGTAGGTTCGGTTTCTGTTGTTGTCCTTCTGCCACCAGATTCCCATACAAATCCACTTTTACATCCATAAGAATCTGTATTTTTGTTTTTTCCCTCACTGATCGAACTCATCTAGTTTTTCAGAAAATCTGGAGAACTCGGAGCTTAATACAAGTGGAAAATTGAAATGAAAACTCCCTTGTTGACGATTTCAGATCTAAGAAGAAAGGCGGCGTATAAGAAGAGATTTCAAGGAAGTAAAGTGAAGACTGAAACCCTAGCTAAGCCGCTGATTACTCTCATTTTATATACTCCAAGTACTTAATTTACTTACATCTCTTTTACATCATATTTCTAACCTGCGCCAAAAGGGTAGTGTAAATAAGGTGTGAGTTCGATCCGTCGGAGATACGATATGAAATGCCAGTTAACATATTCCATACAACACAATGTCTCATGTCCAAAGAAATAACTAGGAGTGCAAAATCCCGGAATGAATCTGCAACAGCTAGCTCGGTGGCGTAGTGGAATCTGGTGTGTGTTGAATATTAAAAGCAATTGAAGAATAAACCTCGCAAAATAATTAAATAACCTGAAAATTGCAAGACATGTAGGGGAAAAATATCACACAACACATTTTCTTAGCGCGCGAGTTTCATTCATTTCCTTAGCGTGCGAGATTCATTTTTATTAGCGCGCGATATTCATTCATTTCCTTAGCACGCGCGCGAGAGAACGTAGCACATCACGAGTTGAGGTGAAATTAGCTGTACTCCACTACATGTTAGTTGTTATCCACTATGTAAACACCTGTATAATGAGAAAGGCATGAGAGAGAAAGAGGAGAGACACATTTTTAGAGATAGAAACTTTATTTTCTTCATCATCTTCTTCTTCCATCACCTAAAACTTGATCTAGAGCTCTAAAAACTCATTGATGGAGATTCTAAATGTAGCATTCATGTAATTACAACAATCATAGTGAAGAACCATGAATGTAGATCACATTGATTGAACCATGTAAAAAATTCTCGTGTCAATTTTATAATTTTAGCACTTTTACACTACAAGAAATATCACCATTGACAACGGACATATGACAACATTTTTCGAAACATTGTCTAAAAGTGGGCTTTTCACAACACCTAATCTAAAAAAACATTGTTAAATCCCAACAACACTTCCGGGGGTATATTTTTGTGTCGTAGACAATATTGTCCAGCTCTGTTGCACTGTAACGATAGCGTTCTATATAAACATCGAAGAGAGAGAAAGCCGGAAATAAAACCTAAATCTATCTTTATCTTCTCCGCCTCTCCCCCGTCCTCTCTTATTCTGTATAACCAAGATTCATCCAAAAAACAGTAAGTATTTGATGAAGTTTCTTATCAAGAAAATGTGAAAAACCTACAATCAAAATCTTATTTGTTTCTCATTAACCAAGTTAAAAATAAATTATAACACACAAAATCAGAAAACCCTAAGTTAGAAATCGAAGAGGAAACAAGGTATTTCCATGGCTAAGTTAAGTAATTAAGTTCTTAGTTGTAGAAATTTTATCTTGTTTCGCAATATTTTACTGAGATCTTTTTGATTAGATGTCAAAATCATACTTCTATGGTTTGTTGAAATTGAGTAATTTTTTGTATTTGGTTTTGTTTTTAGGTTAACTGGCATAAAATCTCACAAGATAGAGTGGTTCTTACTCTGGACAGGTACGATTTCATACTATCTTAGATTTTTTTTTATAGTTGAAATTATGTTTATGTAGTGTTTAAACTAATATGATTTAAAAAAAATTGGTGATAAACAGAAGGGTTAATATAGAAATCAACTCTACTGATTTTGTTAAAGAGGTCTGAGGTATGAGTTTTGAACTTGGCTTCTCATGTATATGGAAAAGGCCCTAGCTTCAGCTGGGGTATCGAAGGAAGATCAAAATTGCTTTGGTTCCTTGTCTTAATCTATCTCTCAAAGACTAAGCTTTCTTCATGTTGAAAAAAGGGGAATAAGTATTGAAAAACTTGCTTGATAAAGATATCCAAGTTATTGTTGTCACAGATGGTGGGCAAATTTTGGGTTTCGGGGATCTTGGATGCCAGGTGAATATATGTATACTTCAGTATTCTATTCTTTGTTTTTTTAGTATAATCCATGTATGATCCTACATCAGTAACTCAATTTATTTCAGGAATCATGAAATCCTGAACAGGGTATTACGAGAGGCCTCCTTATAATAAGAGTGATATTCGATCTATTTATCATGTGCGTGAGTACAATGTCTACAAGCTCATGCAAGTTCAAGAACCTATCGATATGCTGAAAATACGCTTCATTGTAGAACTGTAACTCGTCGTATCTTAAGGTGTTGGATATTCCTGGCAAACATCATTTGCATTGTCACACTGCTTTCTTGTCTTCCACTTACTTGTATGACTTAAACGAAAATGTGTTCATTTAGCCGGCATAAGTTGCGCATTCAGTTAGTTCTGGAGGCACAATGATTGCTTTGTATTTTTTACAGAATCAGGAAAAAACCTTGGGAAGTAAAGCCGATGCAGATCTGCTAACGAAATTGAAGCCTCCTTACTGGTTTTCTTCTCAAATGCATTGCAAATTTGCAGCATCGGTCCATCATGGGGAGCGTGGTCTAGTTACAAAGTTTCTTGCACTTGATAAGTGTCTCCCAGGTCTCAAATTTTTGCAGGTATACCTTCCTATGTTCATGTGTTTAACACTTTAGTTTTAATTTTTATGTAAGACATAATCTTATAAGTATTTTTAATTTGCTGGTGTTGCTTTGTTCTTCAGATTGTGGATATTCCATCAGATCCTGGACCCTATGAGATTCAGTATGATAAAAAAGTGGCTTGCAAAAGGAAATTCAATTCCATCTTTCCTTTAACCAGAAATACCATATGGTTGGGGTGTGTATCTCTAAAACATACTTTAAGGACTTCTCTTATCTATTTTCCTATGTGTTTCTACGCTTGCAGTTGAAATGGTAGTTTAGATTTGTCTGACTTTCTGTTTGAATATAGGAGTGTACAGCTTGACAAGCAAGATCGTGAGGGGGTTAAGAGTAAGATGGCAACTAGAGGCCCCAAGCCTTTTGATTTTGTGGAGACTGTGCCTCCCTACCACCCCAACCCCTCAATGTCGAGGGATTCCTATTCTGGTAATGTTTCGAGATCTGGTATCCTATCTTATGCCAATAAAAGTTATCGTGTGTCGTAGTTAATTTGATCGAAAGAGAAAATTTCCCCTTTATCCTTTAAAGCTAGTGCCTTATCCTTAAAACATAGTGCCCTAGTGTTGCAGTTGTGAATTGTTCTGTAACTTTTGTTACGTTTATGTAGACGACAAATTTTTGGTATATTTTTAATGTTCCCGTAGCATTAATCCACTCCACAATTAGTGAGTCTTGATAAACACCAATATGAGATCCCATATTTCACGTAGCACGTACCTTCCTAAAGTTTGGTTGCCATTTTAATAACTAGTAGAACAATATTGTTTTGTTTCCCTAAATATTGTTTTAATTATTCCAAAGAGGATCATTTGTTGTACTTGCTTAATATTTCTTTCAAGTTACCATTATTAATCAAATATGTACTACATTGATACGGTTGGTTTATTTAGAATGCCGTGGTGATGTTAATGTCATCTTTTTAAACAAACTGCATCTATCCTCTTGGACATATTATAAGTGTCTTTATCAGTTTTGCAGGGCAATCGAGGAACCCACAGACAATATCTCTATTGCAGCTTTTAGAAATTCCATATCTTCTTGATGCTGCTGTAGAATCAAAACATAGTTTTATGCCTTATAGATCAAAATATAAGTATTATTCTATCCTTTAGCAATATCCACCGTATACAGTTACTGTACTGTATCTCTTCTTTTCATATTCGTTGTAATTTGAGGTGTTTGGTGGTGCTTATACGTATCTAGTTGTAATTGTTGAAGTGGAATCATGTATTCATGAAATTTCGACAAGGAGGAATTATGTTGCCACTTGCTAAATGAGAGTATGATGTCATGGAATGGTTGTTGGATCTTTCCGATCTTAGGAATTTCTGACCATCTACATGAGTTTATGTGTGCTGTTAAAAAGTTTAGTCAGCAGTATTATGCCAGTGAAACCCATTTACTTTTGTTGGTTCGTTGTTAGGAAGTAATGTCCGTAATGCTATTCTTGAACTACTACAGGATTTTATGCTAGTGTTTGCAACCAACCATGGACTACGTGTCGACCATTTGGGTTGCACTGGTGGTAGCGATGATATACACGGAGAATTAGATATTAGTTGTGGAAAAGGTTCATGCTGCAGTGTTTCTAGGGGTCATACCAGTAGCAGGGGTGGTAGGGGATGCGTGTTTGCAACTTGGACACATGTGAAGGTGCCCAAAAAAAGGAAACCTAATTTCTGGAATGTATTCTATTATGTGGAATGTATACTATTACTTTTATTTAGTATCTGATATACTACATCTACAATCATTTTTGTTCTGCTGTAGGTAGAGGTGCAGTAATTTTATCATGGTTTCTCCTGCTGTTGGCCTGAACTAATCCCCTGTAGTTGATGATACAACAACCATGGTTTCCCCTTGCTTCGCTTTTGGTGCACAGACTGGTTATGGTATACTGCGGGTGCTTCGAAAAAGCACTATGCTGGAATTAGTTTGACTAATCCATATTACAAATCTTCAATTATTTTGTAAGTCTTCCATCTTCAAGCAACCACAACAAATACGGTTTTGGATCGACGTTTGGGTTGTAGGATTAGGAGAATGTTTTACTCTGTAGCACTTTGCATGACTCTTTCTTTGGATTTTATTTTTAGGTCTGATAAAGGACATACTAACTTCCTTATATGTGCACCATCTTGATGCTTTGAAGACACTAATGAGAACCCAATCACAGTAAGAGGTTCGTAAGAAGTTGATCCCTTAACATCTGTGAAGTACAAGCTCAACAACTAAGGGAAGCTTGCTTCTCTCATGCAACACAAGCTCAAACTCAAAGTCCATCTTGAAACTCTGGTGAGTTCGACACCAAGGCCTTGGATAAGGCTTCCAGGTTCGGATCATCCCCTACTCTCAAGCTTGGAGTGATGTCCTTTGAATATTCATTATCTGAAAATGATCATATGCTGCTGGGATCCGTTGACCTCGTCTTTTGTTTGTGATCTATAATGTAAAAAATTATTTACATTATTTATATATATAAATTTCATATTTGACATTTTTTGATGACTTTTTTTTTTTCAAAATCTAAAAATATTTCGACATCGTTTTGTCAATGTTGTTGAGACAAGATCTCACAATGGAACGAAGCTGTTTTCATTGGGTCATGTATGAAAACGTTGCCTACAATGGAGAATAACCGTTGTCGAAAGGACGAAACTTTTAACAACCCCCCCATACAACAAAGTGTGGAAAAACGTTGTCATACCATTACGACAACGGTTTTCCCATGTTATCTTCTTTTTCATATAAAATACGTTTAGATCTAGAAATTATTATCATGATATCATAAGGGGTGTTAGTTGTGGGATTTTTTGCTACTACATTTTGGCGCTAGAAACTGGGAGAGGAAAGGATTTCATCCTACCAGCAACAAATATTTCTAGATCTACAAAATTCAAAAGAAAAAACCAAAATTCCGGGGAAGAAATGAAAGTTTCAGAGGAAGTTTTTCATGTTTAGGAGAAAGCAAGAGGCAAATACTAGCATAGATGGTTTCGCATAATTTTGATTAATTGCCAAGGGAGAATCAAAGAATAAGAGAAAAATGTTTTGCGTTTATTTCGCACAAAGGTGGTTGAACAGTTGGTCAAGGGAACTGTATGTATGTTCGTGGTTGCAAGTTTGAATTTGCCTACGAGCATATTTTTCTTATTTTTATAGACGGCGAAAATATGAATAATTTCTAAGCATTTTTTCATTATTTCGCAAACAAGAGGCAGCACAGTTGGTCATGTGCGAAGTTAATGAGTTCATTGTCGGGTGTTCAAATCCCAACAAACACGTACTTTATCGCATAGATATTTCTTTGATTATTTCACACAGAAGAGAATTGGTGATTATTTCACATAAATGTTTCGCATAGGAGGGTTGGCACAGATGGTTCATGCGATACAATGCATGAAGTAGGTCGCGGGATCAATTCTTGCCTCTCGCGTCTGTTTTTGATATGCAACATTTATACTTCATGCAATGTACTTCTAGCGCGAGATTGACATCAACAACAAACCACAAAAGCTAAGTACCACTTTCCTTGAACATTTTACTTACATCAAATAATTTTTTTTTGATTTGATTTACTACAACGCGATACAATCGCACAATTACAAAGATTCAAGAAAAATCTTGCATATATCAATTTTTAATATTTCTCTTGAATATTTGCTTTGCTTCAAATGATATGGTATTTAGGATCATTTACAGGAGAAGTATTTATCAAATGATACGAAACAAGTCATACAATGGAAATCAAAACAAACAAAACGATTTGAAATCGCACATAAATGAAATTTTTTGACATTTGAAATATTGAATACCAGTCTAAATTCTTATTTCCATTAAAGCATAGCATGGGGCAGAGAACATGGAGTAGTAGTTTCATTTGACTTGTTCTCATACTTCTTATACTTTCTCAAGGAATGATACTTCATACTTCTCAATGCTTCAGAACTTCACAAAAGAATAAAGTCAAGTACGTACTTTTCAAGAAAAGTATTATTTCGCGTAGTTTGCTCCAACAATGGAGGTTTTCTTAAAGATCGCTCTTCAAGCAATATTCAAGAAAAAAGAGGCAAAATGTAGGGGCAAAATATCACACAACACATTTCCTTAGCGCGCGAGATTCATTCATTACCTTAGCGCGCGAGATGCATTCATTTCATTAGCGCGCGAGATCCATTTACTTAGCGCGAGATGACTTAGCACGCGCGCGCAAGAACTTAGCACCTGCATGAGAGAACGTAGCACATCACGAGTTGAGGTGAAATTTGTTGTACACCACTACATGTTAGCTGTCATCCACAATGTAAACACCTATATAAAGAGAAAGGAAGGAGAGAGAAAGAGGAGAGATATATTTTTAGAGAGAGAGACTTTATTTTCTTCATCATCTTCTTCCTCCATCACCTAAAACTAGATCTAGAGCTCCAGATACTCATTAATGTAGATTATAAATATAACATTCATGTAATTACAACAATCATAGTGAAGAACCATGGATGTAGATCAAATTGATCGAACCATGTAAAAAATTCTTGTGTCAATTTTATAATTTTAGCACTTTTATCTTATTTTTCATATCAAATAAGTTTAGATCTAAAAATTATTATCATGATATCATAAGGGGTGTGGTAGTAGATTTTCTGCTACTACAAGACAAAATAACCAAAATAGGGGAAGAATCAAAACATTTTTAGCAGCCTATCCTTGATGGTCCTGGGAAACACCAGAAATGGTATAATTAACCATTTGAATTCTGGTGTGTGTTCTTTTTAACAAAGACAATGCACCAAGCCACCATATATAATAATCAACCGTGCTATTTTAATGATTAGCGTAAACACATCATGGATGGCGCACATTGAATTAGCATCCTTCACTGCTTATTAATATGTTTGCAAAATATCTGTGGTCAAAAAGTTTACTTGGAAAAAATTAGAAATAATATAGATGCTCGACTGAACATGTTTGGAGAAAATTAATTAGAGTTTGATTGGTATCTAAGGGTGCAAATTTTCAACTTTTCCAACACAACTCCACTTGAATCTCATCTCATCTTAATATACGCCTGTATCAATTATTCCCATGTTTAGTCTTTTAACACAGTTTTGCTATGGATCTTCTTGAATGATAGAGATCCTAATTAAGATACTAATACCCGCTTCGTTGCAGTAACACGAGGTTAGTAGTAACTGATTGATGATCAACAAAGAAGATAAAATGAGGCCTACCTGAGGAAGCAGGTATTGGAAGGCAAAGTGACTCGTATTTTCTTGGCGCATCCGGAGATGATCAAGTTGTCCCAATGCTTCTATCAAATTTTGTTAATAGATTATGCGAACAAGACCAACAAGTGCAACATGCCGTTGTTAAACATTGCTTTCCATACTTCCGACAAGCAAACTTTCACGGTAGCATGGGCGTTTATGGATCGGGAAAATGATATGAGTTTTACTTGGATGCTAGAGACCTTGATGGAGATATACCGTGGTGATCAAAATCCAAGGATCATAGTAACGGATAAGGATAAGCACTAATGAATGCCGTAGGAGTGGTTTTTCCGGATGCTAAGCATTTTATTTGCACATGGAACATAGAATACAATGTTAGAAGTAATTGTAGAGGTCATATCCAAAAGCCAAAGCCACAAAATGGTATTGCCCGTGAAAAGGCCGAAGATGAGCGTCTTCAAAAACTAACTCCGGAACAACGAAAGAAGGACAAGAACAAAAGGAAAGCGGAGTATGAAGATAATGGGTTACTATGGAAGGCTTTTCAACATCAAGATAATGGGTTACTATGGAAGGATTTTCAACATCATTGGTATTTAATGGTACACTCAATGTCCATGTCCGAGTTTGAATCCTATTTGGAGAGTTTTATTGGGCTATGGAAGAAGGATTACGAGAAATATGTGGTTTATTGCATGAAGGAATTATTGGATCCGCATAAGGAAAATTTTTGTATGCTTACACCTACCAACACATGAATTACAACAATGAGGCGACAAGTATCGCGGAAGGATCTCATGGAAGTTTGAAAAGCTTGCTCCGAGAAAGCCAAAATATTGTGGTTACGGTTCAAGAAGCCATCCATGAATACATCAAGGCTGATATCATCAAGATAACCGCGCAAATGGAAGAGAGTAGGATGAAAATAATCACAAGTTATAAGGATTACCATTAGTTGATTAGACATTTAAACTATAGGGTGTCTCATTGGGCAATCATTTCTATGATGAAGGATTACAAATATTATGTGGAAAAAGAGATGGGGAGAAGAAGACTTTTATATTCATGTATAAAAATGATGGTCTTTGGATTTCCGTGTCATCACATGATTGCGAGGTACCAACAAGGAATTTCTTATGAAATCATTAATCCGTAAATCATTGATGTATGAATTAAATCTAGCCGCTAACCCCCTTATGGTACCGGTCGGAGAACCAATGTTGCTATTGCCGACGGGTAGACCACTGTTGATGGTGGTTTTTGGCTTAAGGCTAAAATCATAAAATACTAAACCCTAGAAGGCAGTAATGTCACAACATTTAAAGAAACAAGCACTTCCTAGGAACATTTACTGAAGCCTTTAATGTGTCTCTAAAATAATTACCCAGGTATATTTTTCAAACTAGGGTTATGACGAGCCAAACCCTAATTCCCACGTGTGCCAATGGAAAATCATTCCAGCCACACCAACCGCGCCAAGGCATGCCAACCATGCTAGCCGCACCTCTGTGCCGATGGCAAATCATGCCATCCATACCAACCACGCCAAGGCATGCCAACCATGCTAGTCGCACCTCTATGTCAATGGAAAATCATACCAGCCACACCGACCGCGCAAAGGCATGCCAACCATGCTAGCCGCACCTCTGTGCCAATGGGAAATCATGCCATCCATACCAACCGCGCCAAGGCATGCCAACCGCACCTCTATGCCAATGACAAATCATGCCAGCCACATCGACCGCGCCAAGGAATGCCAACCATGCTAGACGCACCTCTGTACCAATGGAAAATCATGCCAGCGACACCGACCGTACCATGCCAAACACGTCTCGCCATGACCCTCATGATGTGCCACCATACTGGCCTTCCCCATGTGGCTACCAAAGTGAAGGCGTGCAACAATCAACGGTTTCCCTTCAATCCCAGGAGCAAATCCTGGCTGTCTAAGGTCCCCTCACGACCTTTGGTCCAAAACCCTAGCTTGGTCACGCGCCTAGCCCAAGCTAGTCATGCCATGCGCCCATGGCTACCCATTGGTCCCACATTCCAAGCCAAACCAAACCTAGCCAAGCTAGCCACGCCATGCCAAACGCACTTTTCCTTGGCCCTAGCCATGCTAGTCACGTCATGCCAAGCCGGGTGCCATCGCCTTGGCCCTAGCCATGCTATACGCCCATGGCAAACCCTTGGCCTTTCATGCCAAGTCTAAACAGACCCTAGCCGTGCCACCCTGTTGGATCTCTCTACGCGGCTACCAAAACGAAGACGTTCAACGATCAACGGTTTCCCCTCCTCTCAAGATGCAATATCTCGACCGTTGAAGGTCACCAAACTAGCAAGTTCCCCGAGCTTGACTTTCCAAGCCGCAAACAGCGTGTTACATGTTTTCCAAAAATATTTGAGACATCAACACAAACTGGGGGATTTTCTTTTGGGTATTTTTTTGGTGGTCTACAACGTGTGGCGTATACTACGCCCTTCATAAGGAAGTGTCATAAGGGTGAGGCTCCTAGTAAAAACAGGAGTTATGAGGGAAACATTCATGGGACATAAAGTCGTGAGTTAACAACCTTATGGAACATCAATTCCATAACGTTAACAGTTTCATGAAAAGCAGTTTCATGCGTTAACCACTTTATGGAACATCAAGTCCATGCATACGGTTACCACCTCCTCCCATCTACTTCCCCACTCCTTAATGAGACCAGGGTACGTTTCTACCTCGACTTGTATAAATAGGTCTTACCTATTTTCCTTTGTAAACAAGTTCATTCGGACCAGACAACACTCATAAATACTTACCTTCTAGCTCTCCTCGTGAGCTCTCTTATTTTTCTGATAACAAGTCGTAAAAACCAAACATCTCTTCCAGAATCAACTATTCTGGTCTCACCACTCTCCTTGCTTCCCTCCCAAAAACCAACCCATTCTCCTCCTCTTTGTAACCGAAGCAAGTCTAGAACGACCATTTCTTGGTTTAGGCCGGAGTTGTACAGATTGATATCTCGAATCTAAAGTACTCCCTTGTAGTACATTGTTTAGGTTTTAAATTGTTTCTCACTTTCACACCCGCAATTACTAAAACCAGCAGAAAACATTTTCACCTATAAACAACCACCTACCAACATGGATAGGAAGGAAGAAAGGAACGAGTTTAAGTTTGCAATGAGAACCGGAAAAAACTCGTTGTTGAGTCATAAAAAAATATTTTATCAACATGAGCATGAAGACGCTATATATAAAGTGGCGAAGATTCCAAAGAAAAAGGGTCGACCGAAGAAGGGGGAAAGCGGGACAGGTAGCGCACAAGCGAAGACAAATATTTCAAACGGTCCTTCACAAATTGAGAATTAAGAGGCACCGGCTAAAAGGAAAAGGGGTCGACCAAATAAGGGAGAAAGTGGGACAAGTAACACACGTATGGTCTTTTCAAATGATCTAATCGCTCCTTCGCAACATGAGGATCCAATCGATCCTTTTCAAGAAATTCAAGTGCCAAACAATCTAATTGTTCCTTCCCAAGAGATCCAAGTGAGTACAACACGAGTATTAAGGATACGTGCATATAAGGGACAAGCAAGACAAATGGGTTCTATGTAGACCCCATCGAGTGTGTTACACCATATTCGATGAGTATTACTCGAAACTTCCCGAAATCGTTAATCCATGTGTGTCATCTACCGACCATGTGGATGCGGATAGGGATGGGAATTGTGGTTATCACGTTGCGTCGAAACAAATATGCCATATAAGTTTGGCGGACGATGCGAACCTAACCCAGTATCAATATTTTAGACACATAATGGCCTTGCGCTTACAAGAAGATAAGGAATTTTACATATCCATGATGAAGGAAGGAAAAACAAGACAAGACAAATATGTGATTTTTGAAAAATTGGTTGCTAGAGTACAAGGGCCAAAGGGGAATGGACCAATTACCTGACAACATTGGATGCGTGTGCCTCTTTGTGGTCATCTCTTGGCGGAAACGTGGAGTTGCGTTGTTCATCTATTTGGTAAGGGATCGTGCTATACATACGCACCAAAATACACCATTTGGGATGAATCGCTTAAGGATCGGAGAATTGTTTTATTCAACAATAACAACATGCATTATATCGGTCTTAGAGTACGTGATGATTGTCCACTACCACCGGTAGATGGGTTTCATGAGGTCTCGGAGGTCACCAAGGAGTGGCTAAAAAAATACGATCCCAACATGAGGCGATATGAGGAATTGATCGTGCCGGATCAATTTGAAGATCTATATTTGTTGGAATGAGTATTTTCCTTATGTTAAAAACTTGATCTATCGGATGCTTAAATTTTGTCGCTTTATTCTATTGTATTTTACAAACTTGAACCAAGCTTAATAAATGAAAGTGATTTGTCTTTTTTGGGTATGTTGGACTCATGAATTTTTTTACATAATCACTCTTCTAATACATTTATAAAGTCCGATTGTGGAGTTAGTTTGCTGCATATCTTTTCCGGATTCGGTTTATACTTCAACTGTCATAAACCGATTCGGACTTCCAAAAGGAATCGGTTTACTAAGTAACTATTGTAAACCGATTCAAAAGAAAACTTATCTGAGATTATTTCAGAATCGGTCCTTATGTACGACAATATAATCCGATTTTGGGAAGAAAAAGTTATAGAAAAACAGACAATTTTTAACTCAATAATCGGATTACATATGGTCTAACATAATCCGATTCTTGATTTGTCTACTAATCTGAACTTGAACCCGGAATCGGTTGATTTGTGCATTAACTTGAACCGATTACTGTTGATGTTCACCCATAATCGGATTATGCAGGTACATAATAAAAACCGATTTCATCCAGAATCGGTACATGTATAATGCACACATAAACGCATTCTGGGTGTATTTTCAGAAAATTTGTGAGTGAATTTCTTACATTTAGAGGTAAATCATTGTAGAGTACATCTTAGAAGGAATGGATTAAAGGGATATAACTCAATCACTTGAATTGTTTGTTTTTGATTTTTTTTTCCAAATTAAAACCAAAATGAAATTAGATTTCAATTGTTGTTTTGGATTGATTAGGATTTAGTTTTGATGGAAATTGAAAATGAGTTTTGATTAGTGATTTTTGTATTTGTTAATAAAGTGATTATGATTTTGTATTTGAATTTGTGTTAGGTTAATTAAATTTTCTTTAAGGGCTAATTTAGTATTTTACCATCTTTTAGACACCCCATATCCTTCTCTTTAGGTTGGTTGAAGTAATTTATAGGCCCCAATTAAGTGGCATAGGCCCTAATTTAGCTAGGATGAGATTTTATAACTAGGGTAAGTGATGCCCCAGAGTTTTAACCAGGGTATGGTTACAAATTGCCATTTTGTAAAGAGGGACTGGCTACTTGGTCCACCAAATTCATCACATTGGACGACCCAGGCAGGTAGTAGTACTGGTATTCTTCTACGGTCTTTAATATCACGCCCTAATTGAAATTGTAGTAGTGATTCATGGTTGCCTAAAAATAATTCCGGTCAAGACTTTAATCAGCAATTCATCATTGACAGTTATCAATCTACTTTAATCAACAACATCTCATCAAATGTCGCAATACCCAAACACTTGACAAAACAAATTCTAGCATGTAGTGTGAATCGTCACTTGATCTAGCAGCTTTCTTAATACAAATGTGTAGATTCAAACGGAAAAATGTTAACCAACACCTGCAGTAGTGAATTCGCCGAACACTTTCAAATGACAACAATAACATCTTTAATGGACTACTATACACATTAATGGAAAACCCAGAAAATTATATTATTGAAACACTGAAAAGCAGACAAAAACAGAATATACCATGAATCAAAATCAAGTAGCCTTCATTAAAATTATAACATCCTTCACAAATCTTCAGATCTGCATTCTGTAGACTTCTGTAAACAGAATCCTGAAACACAAATTACGCCCAAATATCCCTATTCAATGGTTGCCGATACATATACTAAACAAAGAAGCAATTGAGGTATAGAATTGTTTTGAGAGGAGAAATCATTATGCTCGTTGTGATTGAATTGAAAGTAGGTTCGGTTTCTGTTGTTGGTCTTCTACCACCAGATTCCCATACAAATCCAGTTTTACATCCATAAGAATCTGTGTTTTTGTTGTTTCCCTGACTGACTAAACTCATCTTGAGCTAGTTTTGCAGCAAATCTGGAGAACTCGGAGCTTAATAAAAGTGGAACACTGAAATTAAACCCCCTTGTTGTGACAAGTTCAAATCTAAGAAGGAAGAAGAAAGGCGGCGTAGAACAAGATATTTCAAGGGAGCAAAATGAAGACTGAAACCCTAAGCTGATTACTCTCATTTTATAGACGTAGTGGTGTAGTACTTATTTTTACTTACACATCTTTTACATCAGATACTTCGTTTTTTTTTTTTTTTCCTTTTTGTGATCATTTGGGGTGTGAGAATAATTTTCGATCGGAAGGAGATAGAAATGCCAGTAAATATTTCCTTACAACAGAATTTCCGACGGCCAAAGCATTAACTAGCAGAGCAAATGCTCCGAATTACACCAGAAATGGTTTAATTAACCATTTGAATTCTGGTGCGTGTTCTTTTTAGCAAAGACAATGCACCAAGCCACGATGTTATTTGGATTAGCGTAAACATATCAAGGATCTCACGCATTGAATTAGCATCCTTCATTGCTTATTAATATGTCTGCCAAATATCTTTGGTCAAAAAGTTTACTTGGCGAAAATTAGAAATAATGCAATGCTCGACTGAACATGTTAATTTGGAGAAAATTAATTAGAGTTTGATTAGTATCAAAGGGTGCAAATTTTCAACTCTTCCAACACAACTCCTCTTGAATCTCATCTCATCTTAATATAAGCCTGCATCAATTATATTCCCATGTTTAGTCTTTTAACCAGGTTTTGATTCGGCTCTTCGTGACTGATAGAGATCCTTATTAAGAAACTAGTACACTGGGAATAAGATTATTAAGCACGATTAAAGAAACAAGTCCCCCCATGCAAATTTCGGTAGTCTTCCATGAAGTTGGCTTCTCCGTGAAGATGCTTCTCCATAGCTATATTGCTCTGGGAATCAGGTAAAAAATACAAAGGTGTTGGGAGAAAATATAATAATGCTGAGTGGAAATATCATAATGCTGCATCTTGGTTCATAATTTTTGAGTCTTCACCACCACCACCACATTCCCATTCAAAACCCCTCCTCAATTCAAGACCCGTTGGTGATTTCTTTCCACTGATTCATAAATTTTAAGGAAAAAAATAAAATCAACACTAAAAGGAAATAATTAAAAGAAAATTTGTAGAAATTAAAAGAACCAATCAACACTTAAAAGAATAGATCAAAGCAAAGCTCAAAGACAGGGTATTACCTTTTTCTCTTCCTCCTCAGCTTCTTTTAGTTCACCCAAAAATTCAAGCTAAGCAGTTTGAAGTGTAAACAAATTTTAGAGAGCGAATGAGAGAGTAGTGAAGATAAGATTTGATAATAACCGGAGTTCGTTCCAAAGTTTTAACCAGGGTATGGTTACTTTAATACCTGAGTTCTCCTGCAATGTGTATGTACCATTGGCTAGAATCTCTTTTCTAGTGTTGTCTTAAAGCTGATGGTGAAGAGGACTAGGTACTGGATCCAATAATTCACTAGTTATACCATAATTGGACGGTACCTTGTTCCGGATATGGTGATTGGGAACATCCAATGCCATGCCAATCACAACAATTTTTCAAGTTGTCTGCCTTGTTGCCATGAAGAAACGATTTAAAGATCAAGGGAGCACTTTTACCCGCTTCATTGCAGTAACTCGAGGTTAGTAGGAATTGATTGATGATCAACAAAGAAGATAAAATGAGGCCTACGTGAGTATTCTAAATGAATGGATCCATAAATAGTAAGCTGTTGATTTATAAAAATGTTCTGTTTGATGAATACTGAATATGCAGAATGGCTTAAATATTAACTCGAGTGAACAAACGAAAGCGACCCCTTTCGGCTATGAAGGAGATGTAAGTTGCATTCGGAGCAATTAGATAAGTCATTAGTATTATTTTTGGATGAATCTTTGAACGCAACTAGATACAGCGTTAATCAGATTGAACGGCCATGCCGCTATGCCCTATATACGAATTTTTTTCTAGCAATTTCTCCCATACAATAACACCTGCATTTTGGGTGATATTTGGCCAACTCTATACTTTTTTTTTCAGAGACAAATGCAATGACAATAAAAATCTACATAAGCATGTTTATTCCCACAGATTTGAAAGTAAAACTATTCATCTTGGCTATGAAGAAGATGTAAGTTAGGCTGCATTTGGAGCAATTAGATAAGCTATTAGTAATTTTTTTTCTACTGATTCTAGAATGCAACTAGACACATAATAACTCCTGATTAATTTCCAACCTTCACCGGATCGTCCACCAGCAATTTGAATGGTCACGGCCAGGATTAAAAATCAAAGGAATCCAAATCAACAAGGAAACAACAATACATGAATGGAAAATCAATTTACACTCCTAAACAGACGATTAATTGACAATTGAGTACTTAAGATGCATCACTCATTCCAGCGGATTTTTTGTTCATTTCATTATTTCGATGGAGCTCTTAGATCTCCTCTTGGATCCGGATACAAGATGGATCTGCAGCTGAATCAAGTAAAAAAAATACGAAGATGTCATCAGTTGGAGGTTACAAAAAAACCAAATATGCACAAGTAGTAGTACTAAAACACTAATTGAAAATTAACCAAACATACCTCGTAAACTGACATAGAGCATCAGGAAATACCTACAAAGTGCAGATCCACCAAAAATAAATGTAAGTTTATTTGTTTCTTGATAAAAAACAGAATAATTTGATAGTAGACTTATATGATTTGTCATTGGTACAGAGGTGCGGCTAGCATGGTTGGCATGCCTTGGCGCGGTCGGTGTGGCTGGCATGATCTGTCATTTGTACAGAGGTGCGGCTAGCATGATTTGCATGACTTGGCGTGGTCGGTGTGGTTGGCATGATTTGCCATTGGCACAGAGGTGCAGCTAGCATGGTTGGCGTGCCATGGCACGGTCGGTGTGGCTGGCATGATTTACCATTGGCACAGAGGTGCGGCTAGCATGGTTGGCATGCCTTGGCGTGGTCGGTGTGGCTGGCATGATTTTCCATTGGCACAGAGATGCGGCTAGCATGATTGGCATGCCTTGGCGCGGTCGGTGTGGCTGACATGATTTGCCATTAGCACACGTGGGAATTAGAGTTTGGCTCGTCGTAACCCTAATTTGAAAAATATACCCGCGTAATTATTTTAGAAACACATTAAAGATTTCTATAAATGTGCCTAGTAAATGCTTGGTGCTTTAAATGTTGTGACATTACTGTGTGCTAGGGTTTAATGTTTTACGATTTTAACCCTAAGCTAAAAACCACCATCAACAATACCAATCCAAACTACTCCAAGAAAATAAGACGAAAACTATTGTTAAATTTGCAAATAAAAGTCTCTACTTTCATCAGATCCAAATTACCATGGGTTGTGTGCTTTATAAAACAACGCTTTAATCTAGATAGTGCGCAGGTGGTGGTGCTGCCGATAAAATTCCCCATAACTTGCTTTTGCGTTTGATACTAGATTACAAAATTACTTAACAAATAGTATGGCCTAAACCAGGTTCAATTGAATTAACACTCAGTTGGCAATTCGGGCTTTTACTGGAAGAAACAAAGTGATTCGAAGCTCCCCTCTTACTTAAATTGACGGGACTAATATATGGGAATATGGGAATTTGCATATGTTTGGCTGTCGAATCAGGTCATTTACAAATGAAAATACCTTTATCTTTAATCGCATACTGTTGTCTTGTGATATTGGTAGTTGTAAAAGACAAAAACGAAGAATTAAAGTCAGTGATGAGTTCAATTACTAATTTATGTTTGCATCCTAATTGAGTCAAGGCCAAATACATTTGACCAAAAATCAGCTTTCCCCCTAAATGATTTGGCTTTCCCTATAACAAAAATCAAAAATAAAAGACTCTCTTTTTATATACAACTTCTACTTACACCTCTTTTACATCAGATTCTCATTGAGCCTTACTGGCGTGCTTAGGGATTTCGGTTTTGGTGGATCCATGTTTAGTATGGTGACAAAAATATCTAGTTGAATTTAACAAATATGGGCAGTGAGCATGCATCATAGAAAGCCATCTCCAATCCATCCGGTTGCTAGGATGACTAACGTTGTCAAGTCATGTTCTTGTTTCTTTCAGCTTCATGGATCTCGCTAATTTATACGACACAATAAAATGTTTAAGAAAATACGGAGTATTATCTTAAAGGAAGTGAAAAATAAAATGTTTAAGCAAATACGGCTTACTATCTTATAGGAAGTGCAGCCGAGGTGTGCTAATAATCATTTCATAAAAACAGGTATAGGCATATTACTCATATCACTGAATGTTGTTTCAAACAAGAACCAAATAATTGTCAGAATACAATAACTCAATATGCTATTTGTAAGAGTAAAAGATGTATAGACCACATGACATGACTAGAATACAATAACTGAATATGAGAAGTGATTTAACCAAACATAATTCCGGTTAAAAAAGGTTGTGAACATTAGATGTTTGCCAAAACAGAATTCCGGTAAAGACTCTTATCAGCAGTTCATCGTAGACAGTTATGAATCTGCTTTAATGAACAACATCTCATCAAATTTAGTAATACCCAATCATTTGACAAAACAAATTCTAGCATGTAGTGTATCACTTGATTCATAGTCTTAAATCTACAAAGGTTCTTTGTTTAAGGTAAGCCTGTAACTCAGCTTGCAATTCAAATATCAACGAATTGGGAGCCAACTCTATTTTTCTTAATACAAATGTGTAAATTCAAAAGGAAAGATGTTAACCAACTCTTGCACTAGTGTAACAAAGAAATTGCTTCAGAGTTCTAGTGCTATTTACCTATTTTTTCTAGGTTCATTTCTGAATCGCCGAACACTTTCAAATGACAACAATTAGAACACCCTTAATAGACTATTATACATAATAATCTGTGTGAAAAGGGAGTATTTGAAGAAGAACTGGACAATATAACATAAACAAAATTGGAAACCTCAGAAAATCATAAATACGAAGATTACATTATTGAAACACTGGAAATCAGAGAAAAACAGAACATAAATGAATCAAAAGTAGCCTTCATTAACATTATAACATCCTTCAGCTCTACAGACTTCTGTAAACATAATCCTTAAACATAAATTACTTTCCGCTCAAAATCTCTGTTAAATGGTTGCCAATACATATACTGAAGCAAGCAGCAATCCCATATAAAATTATTTTGATAAGAGAAATCATTATGCTCATTGTAGTTGACTTGAAAATAGGTTCGGTTTCTGTTGTTGTTCTTCTACCACCAAATTCCCATACAAATCCACTTTTACATCCATAAGAATTTCTATGTTTGTGGAAAACTGAAAACCCCCCTTGTAACCTTGTTGTGACGAGTTCAGATCTAAGAAGAAGGAAGGCGGCGTAGAAGAAGAGATTTCAAGGAAGTAAAGTGAAGACTGAAACCCTAAGATGCTGATTTCTCTCCTTTTAAATACTCATAGTAGTTATTTTACTTACACCTCTTTTACATCAGATCTCAAATCTGCCGCTCGGGTTAATTTGAATGACTTCCCGTACCTAAACCATCTTCCGTTACGACAGACCGCTAATAAATGTTTTTTTTTTTGAGCCATAATTATTTGGATCATCTCTCCTTCACTTGAGTCTCTACAAAATCAGATCCATCAACAACAAAAAAATAAAATTTAAATTTATTTTTACCAACAAAAATCACATGAAAAAAAAAGAATAAATTGATAATGCATTATTATGATCATGTAGTAAACTTACTAACGCGAAGAAATATTAAAATGCTGCTGCGCGGAACATCCCGACAACAGTCTTGGTGATTAACGTGTTACTTGAGAAGCAAATTTTTCTGAACTTTGGACTTGAACATGTTGAAGATCGAACATCCCGACAACAGTCTTGGTGATTTTTGTAGTGAATTAGCTGTGGTGACTTCCAACTGCGATGATGGACTGCAGCAGTTGCGTTCAACTGGACTGTAGTAACTGTATTTAACTGGTCTGCAGCATCTTGAAAACAAAACTGGACCAAGCCATGTTGCAGATCGAACATCCAACAACAATTTTGATGATGTTTTTACATCATTTTTTCATCGGGGACCGAACGTCCTGAGAGTAGTTTCATCGGTCTTTGCAGCTGATGCAGCTTTAGTGGTTTCCGACGGTAATTATTCTTGCAGATCTCGATCCACAAATCTGGATTGCAGCAGTTGCGACCAACTGGACTGCAATAACTGCGATTAACTGGTATGCAGCAGCTGCAATCAGCTGGATTGCAGAGGTTGAAATTAAAACTAGACTCGACCATGTTGCGGATCGAACGTCCAGCAATAATTTTGATGATGTTTCACTACATCTTTTGCCGTGGACTGAGCGTCCCAGCAACACTATCATTGGATTTTGTAGTGATACGATTTTTAGCGGTATTCGTAGGTAATAGCTTTAGCAAATCTGAAACAACGAATCTCGATTGCAGCAGTTGCGATCAACTGGACTGCGACTATTATGATCAAACTGGACTGCAACAGTTTTAGTCAACTGGGCTGCAGTAGTGATTTTCCAAGATGCTCTGACTGCTTTCTCACGGACACGATTTTGAAGCATTTTCTACAACTTTTCTCAATGGGAAAACACGATTTCTTTTCTCGTATCTCCCCTTAGTCGGCGCCAATGTTTGTACCCAAAATCACTTTCGGGCACGAAACACAATGAATCGATAGTTTGGTTAGTATTTTGGGGTTAGGAGTGGATTTGAAGAACAAAAAGAAAGACATAAGTTTAACGTGGTTAGGCATGGTTGCCTACATCCACGGTCAAATCCCCTTAGGGAGAAATACCTTATTCACGTTTGTGTTTACATTGTTATTTTTCCTCTCTCTTGGCTCCCCTCATCCTGGTTTTTCCTCTCCCCTATTTATACATTTCCATATCTAAATGTAAACATAAATTACATTAACTTCCCATTTATGCTCCCATAATGAATTCTAAACGAAACTTCCCATTTATGCTCCCATAATGAATTCTAGATGAAACTGCCCATTTATCCTCCTACCATGAATTTTGCATGAAACTGCTGATTTATGTCTTCATCATCAATTATGTGTGTAACTGTTGGGATTAATGTTGCATGTATGAAACTGCTATATTTAGTGCTGCATGGATGAAACTGCCGGAATTAATGTTGCATGCTTTCATGGTGATTTATGTATGAAACAACACACTTATGCTTCATGATAAATTATGCATGCTCGCAAGCTGGACTGGTGGCTGGCAGTTTGGATGGATGCTGGTTGGCAGCATAATTGGCTAGTAGGCTGGATGGAGGCTGGCTGGCAGCATAATTGGCTGGTAGGCTGGATGGAGGCTGGTTGGCAGCATGGTTGAATGGAAAACTGGATGGAGGATGGTTGGCATCATGATTAGCAGCGTTGCTGGCTGCAAGACTGAAAATTGGCTAGGGATGTGACTGTCTTTGATAGTTGACCGATGGTTGACTTTGACCATTGACTGGTCGTGGACTTTGACCATTGACTTTGACTTGATGTTGACTTTGACCATTGACCGGTCTGTGCAGACTGGTGGGCTGCTTTGGTTGACTGGTTAGCGGTCTTGGATGAGGACCAAAATATGATTCAAGTATCAATTTGGCCCATTAAGTGGTATTTTTACTTATGGTACAAACAAATCTGTTTTTAGTTTCTACTCTGGCCTTTAAATTCAGAATGACCTAGATTTAGTATCATGGATGTCGGCGCATTGGATTAGCATCCTTTATTGTGCGAAAATTAGAAATGATACTCGACTGAACATGTTAATTTGGAGAAAATTAATTAATTAGAGTTTGATTAGTATCAAAGGGTGTAAATTTTCAACTCTTCCAAAATAAAACAACTCTACTCTAATCTCATCGCCTGAATGAATCTTTACCATATTTAGTGGACTGAATTCATATTTACCCCATTTCCTTTGTCTTTGTGACCAATATAGTCAATGTGAATGTCGGCAATTTAGGTGAAATCTCGGTGAATATCGGCATCGATCCGGGCGAATACATTGTTTGTGACTTCATTTTTATTTTATTTTGTCGTATCTGATGTTCAAAATGTTACTCCAGAGATGAATAAAAATATTTAGACTAAATTTATTTCCTTGTTAGGTTAACAGATGGAAAACTGATTCTTAATTGACAATTGATGCTGAGAAGTTCCAATTTTAATGGACTCTATGACATAGTTTCTGCAACAAAAAAGATTGCAACCAAGAAACAGAAAATTGTTGCATTATTTTCATCTACGCTAACTGATTTGCATTTCCTCAGTTGCGGTTCCTATAGTAGAATTAATCTGACAAATCTTGCAAATTTTTGTCAGAGGAGGAAGGCTCTAAACAAGTCTTTAACTTATCTTTAATCCAACAACGATGTCAACCTTATCTTGGGTTTGATATTCAACATTCGCTGCTAAAGTCATTGCGACATATTGATCCCTGTACAAAATAAAATCAATCATATTAGAGATGATATTTTCATTAAATATGAAAGTAAAAGAGACAAAGTTGAATGAAATGAACCTGATGAATGTTAGCTGAATAATATATTATCTACTGATTTCAACTTCATCTTGAGAAAAAGATTGAACTTTTGGATGGTGGAGAGTGGTGGCGGTGGAATCATAATAAGCCAGCATATATACCAATAGAGTTTTGCATTAGTTGGGATTTTCTAAAATCCACACAATTTTTTTAACAAAGTCACCCTTCATTAGATCTAACAGTTTGTAAATTGTAATTGCTTATGAAGACCAAAAAACCACACTGTGACTCAAAAATTGACAAAGGTGATCGAGTCTTTATGGCTATCAAGCGAGTTGAACAGGAGGCAAGCCTTATGGTTTTGAAGATCTGAAGAAAAAAATGGTTAAGCTTAAAAGTAACCAACAAAATTGATGTGAACTGATACCAGAAATTTCAAGTTACATGGTCATATTGAAATAAGTTATAAAATCAGTTTGACTGACTAAGTTTCTGAAAGATTTAACAGCTTCAATGAGAATCCAAATCAAATCCTACCACGTAATGAATTTACTTCACAGTTCAAAATCTACAAATTAAGATTCTTTTTTCAAGGTAAGCTCGGAACTCAATCACGCAGTTGAAACTGATATATTAGATAAAGAGTTGTAGTGCTATTTTTGTATACCTCATCAAACTGCAGGTAATTTGGTGTTTAGATTAATCAAAGAAACTTCTTTTATTCGGCTTATGACATTAACCAGAGAACACCCTCCCTCTGAAACTTAAACTTGATTCTCCTCTTACTTCAAATTTGGTTTCGAAATTCACAATTGACTGCTCCCTCATAAGTCTTTCTAGAAGAAATATGTTTTTATTTCTCAACAAGTTTGAATTTACCAGGCTTTTGACTAGGTTCATTCCAAATATCTACCCCTTGAATCGCTGATATAGCATCTGGATAATTTACTTTCCTCGGAGATTACATCTCTAAGATCAGTGGAGCTAATTACCTGGTAGATTAACCATACGCATCAGAGTTTCTTCTGACTCTGAAACAAATAAAAAAATACCAAGATGTCATCAGTTAGGTTGCAATAAAAAATACACAGCTAGTAGCAGTAGGATTAATTGAAAGTAAAACAAATACCAGGATATTAGTCGGCTGAGAAGTTAGTTTCTCAGTGGAATTCCTTAACCCCAGAGGAATAATGCTCTGTGAATCAATCAAAATACCAAGATGTCATCAGTTGGCAGTTGCAATGAAAAACCAGAAATGCACAGGTATTTGTAGTAGTATTTCCTTTGATCGAAATGAAACCAAAATACCTTTAAAACGGAAGAAGTGCGGCGCCAGATACCTACAAGAGTTGACAGAAATGTAAGATTTCATTTTCTTTTAGGAAACACAAATCACTTTAAATTGATATTAGTATTAAGATCTTACAAATTTGTCGAGAGGAAATATCATAATGCTGATCTTGGTTCAGGTTGTTCGAGTTTACACCTGCACCCCATTCCCATACAAAATCCCTTTTCAATCCAGGATCCATTGGTGATTTATATTGGGCCAATGCCCAAAAATGTTGTTTTAGAAAAGCTTTTTCCCAAAAATGTCTAGTTTTTTCAAAATTCCCAAAAATGTTTTATCAATTTTTTTTTGGTATATTTTACCCTTGAATTATTATTGTTATGACATCTAAGTCCTACACATTATGATATTTTATTATTTTCTGAATAACTTTTTGAAAAAAAATAAAAATTTATTAATATTTTAATGTATCGAATGTGTACCCATTGTTTCACATTGTGTGTGCAATATATAAAAAAACATTATCCATTTCCCATTGTGTACCCATTGTTTACACAATAAAAAATAATCATTTTTTATTTGATGAATAATAATAATGTGTACCCATTGTTTCACATTGTGTATCCAGTGTATTGAATGTGTACCCATTGTTTCACATTGTGTATCTAATGTATTGAATGTGTACCCATTGTTTCACATTGTGTATTGAATGTGTACCCATTGTTTCACATTATGTATCCAATGTATTGAATGTGTACCCATTGTTTCACATTGTGTGTGCAATATATACAAAAATCATTACACTTTTCGTATTGTGTACCCATTGTTTCACATTGTGTATCCAATTTATTGAATGTGTACCCATTGTTTCACATTGTGTATCCAATGTGTATTGAATGTGTACCCATTGTTTCACATTGTGTATCCAATGTATTGAATGTGTACCCATTGTTTAACATTGTGTGTGCAATATATAGAAAAATCATTACACTTTTCGCATTGTGTAGCCATTGTTTCACATTGTGTATCCAATGTAATGAATGTGTACCTATTGTTTCACATTGTGTGTGCAATATATACAACAATCATTATCCACTTCGCATTGTGTATCCATTGTAATACATTGTGTACACAATAAATAATAATTATTTTTTATTTGATAAATAATAATAATAATGTGTACCCATTATTTCACATTGTGTGTGCAATGCATACACAATTCATTACCTTCCTCACATTGTGTACCTATTATTGTACATTGTGTTCACAATAAATAATAATCATTTTTTATTTGATGAATAATAATGTGTACCCATTGTTTCACATTGTGTGTGCAGTATACACAATATAGTAGCTGCACAAGACCCGGTCTGGATTACCTGTACCGGACCGGAACCGAAAGAACCGGAGTTGTACCGACCCGGACCCGGAGTTACCGGTACATGTACCGGTTCTGAAAACAGATACCCGGAGTAGACCGGGACAGGTACCGGTTCTTACCTTATTCCCGGTCACCTAGTACCGATAGTACCCATTAAACCCGGTCCATAGATTATAAGATTAAAATCTATCCTAACCATCCACTTAACATATTAGAAATATGGAGAAGGTTCCGTTTTTTTTTTTTTAATTTTAATTTTTTTAATATATTCTGAGATTATTTTTAATATATTCTGAGAATATTTTTATACTCGGTAAAAACCCGGACCCGGAGTGGAACTGGACCGGTCTACCGGTACAGGTACAGGTACAAGTCCAGGTCCTAAAATTGAAGAACCGGTCAATTTCGTGTACAGGTACCGGGTCCAACAGAAACCCGGACTCTAAGCATAAGGCATAATAATAACTATATAATGTGAACCCATTTTCCTACAGTGTGCACCCATGGAACTCCACACACTCGTTTCACACGCGCACCGAACTCCACACACTTGTTTCACATGCGCATCTCTTCCATCTTCTTTTAACACACTGAACTCATTTTTTTTTAACACACTGAAACTCTCTCAGTCTCTCTCCCTCCAGTTGCTCTAGATTTTCCTTCGATCCATAGAGATTCAAGTGACGATCTCGAGTTCTATATAAATCGTTAATTTCATTTGGATTCAGGTAATTTTGAGTTATATATGGAGTCTGATTCGAAAATTGAAACTGAGATTTGAAATTAGGGTTGATTTTGTAGTTGTTTAGATTTTAGATTTCAATATCGTTTTTCTCTGTTTGATGTTGTGTGTTTAATTACAGTTGATTGAAATCATATGTGCATGCGATTCCGTTTCTTGTTTGGATCTTGAAAATAAATTCCGAATTCATAAAATCATAGTTGCTGCTGCTGGTAGTTTTAGTTAATACTAGTTGTTAAGTAAATTTTGTCTTTTATTTAACTGAGATTTCTTCTCTTTGGCTACGTTTTCTACAGAAAAGCTAGTTTGCCCTGATTTGATTTTGTTGGCTAGTTTTAACACTTATGTACGGGCTAAACTGCCACCAAAATTCTCAGCCAACCTTGTAGTGTTTATATGATATCATGTTGGCTACTTTGTACTTTGCTTTCTTATAGGCTTTAAGATATCTAATTTTCTGTATATTTGCTTAATTGTTTCAGTCCATGTGGCACTCGTTATATTTGTGTTTCTGGTTTACACTTCAAGTAGTGAGCTGGGTAGTCCCAAAGTCGTATATGAACTCCTCTTGGAAGTTGGGAGAAAATTAAGGGTTTGTACAGAACCAATTAGTCATGCTGGACAATCCTATGGTCCTGCTATTTTCAACCACAAAGGATCCTATGCTACGATGTTGAGTTCTGGTGGTCTTGTTTTTGGTATCATCAATATTGTTGGCAATTTCGGTACCGTCTTCGTAGACAATGTAAGTTTGAGTCACTTAAACTAGTTGGTTCTTTTTCCTAAGTATGCCCATGTTTTTAATGGGTGAATGATTGTGGTCATTGACGTGTGTAGGGATATTGGGTCAGTGCAATAGCTGCAAGACCTTCATCAACGCACAAGGGATACTTATTGGGTGGGCTTGTTTGGTTTGCGGTGCCCTTTCTCTAGATCTTCCTATAACATCAAGTGACGCGGATCATGGTATTGTTCCTCCTGCCACTGCTATAGCTTTGATGGGCAAAGGAGGATCAGTTCTTCTTGCTTCATGCATATCAAACTAGTTGGTTGAATGTATCACTCTCATGTATCACATTTCCTTGAGTATATGACAGTTGTCCTGAACTTTTTGTCACTCTTTAACAAGCACTAGGCCAAATATCAACATAGGTGACATTTCAAAACTGTCACTATATCAATTCCATGACGGTTCAGGTGAAATTTGAAAGTGTCACCAATGTCGATGTCACCGTAGGTGTTATCTTATACTGACGCTTATGAACTGTCACATAACCGTCACCAATTAGCCTTCAAAACTGTCATGAAGTATATTAAACCGTCATTGTAACAGACATCCACGACGGTTTTTTATTGAAAACGTCACCTTAACGATGTTATGGTGACTGTTTTCCCAAAAAACCGTCAGTATAATGTTGAAAAGCGCCAGCATAATAAATAACAACAACGGTTTCTTAATGTAACCGTCATTTATAAGTCCTTGTCTAACGGTTTTTCTTCATTAAAAGTGTCACTGTATGACCATTGATTAGGTGCCAATTTTATGTTGCCGATTTCTTTTTTTTTCAGCTAAATTTAATTTTTTAAAGGAAATTAAATATGCAACAAAATAAAAAAAAAATCAACTAATTCTTCAAGTTTTACTTAAAACATTACAAAATCAATTACCAAAAGATTCTTTCAAAGAGAAAAAAAGTAAGATGCGCTTTCTAAAAAAAAAAGCGCATAACTTTATTCTACTACTAATATTACAACTACTTAATATACATAGATTTCAAAATTTAAGATTGATTCTAGATTATTCGCAACTCCTTGATCTTCCAATTGTCTTTCTTCCCTTTTCAAATGTCTTGTCGTGCTCTAGAATTCGAATTGTATAATGCATTGGATTGTTGATACCTTCAATCAAAGTAGACATTAATCAATCAATTTCACCTCTCTTGTGCATCATAAGCAAACTTCGGACTAGAGAAGAGCTTGAAGATGATTCAGTAAAACTGGAGTAATAATTAAGCTTTGAATATCACTCACCACTTCTGCAAAATAAATCAATTGCGATGGGAGGGCTTTTCGCAAAATCACCATGGAAAAATTCTTCTTTGTTTCTTGCCGCAACTTCTTCTTCATCTCTTCTTCTAAGAAAATAAATAAATATATATGAGCATTTCTTGCACTCCTACAAATATATATGAGCATTTGTTAAAAGATGCTACATCCAAGACCTACAAAAATCCAACATTGGTTGAGAACATACACGCATAGCAGCCACAATGTAATTGCTTAACCACCCCACACATTATACAAAGTCCAGTTCCCACAATTCGTCAAAAAGAGATGACAAATGTGCAAATCAAGTCATACATACCATCAACAGCAAAACGGCTTATTCTAGACACTCCCATTCTTTTAAACAACGGATCCTTGACATGCATCAACGATATATGCTGGTGAAGCAAATTATCCCCTGCACAGGACAAATTTAACCATTCTACAATTTCGAACACCGACAACTAAAATTCAGTAACAATTATACACATAAATACATACCCATGTATGGAAAGAATTGGTAACCAACAAATGTTGCACTAGCGACATAAAATGCTTTCAACATCCATCCTACTTTTCGTTCCACTTCCGCTTCAAGTGAAATCTCATCTAAGAAAAACCACAAACAGATGGTCATTAATTTTGAATACCCTTTAGGAGATTTCAATTTCCATTCCTATGAACTACAATTTGGGAAGGGGATTGTTGAAATTTGAATCATACCTTTTGGAGAATCTGCGGGTAGTGATTAGATTATTTTGGGGATATCCTCTACCTCTAGCCAAATACTATAATGGAAATCAAATTAGAAGAAATGAATAAGAACCCATCAAGTTCAAATACAAAATCTAGGGTTTTTGACTAGCATTTCTGGAAATGAAAAATCTCAAATCCGGATGAAATTTAGTGTGAAAGTTTGGGTTTTAATGAGCAAAAACAACATACAGTAGTTAATTATCTTGCTAAGATACGCATTATGATCTCAGTATATCAACTTACAGCTTAGATTACCCCCATGTTAACTGAATTTGATCACGACAAGCCTTTATCTCCACCAGTCAATTCAGTCACAGCATCAGAGACCCCCATGTTAACTGAAACTCACAAATATCCATCGTTGTTGATGTTGTTAGAGGTCTTCAAATTCATTGTTTGTAAAGAAATTACAGCGCCAGAGAATCCCATCAGACACCCAATTTCATTTGATTCCAGAAACCCCCAATTCAGTTCACCACCAACATAAAATTCAGCTCAGAATCTTCACAGATTCGAACCCCCAGAAGATTCATCATTCAATTAGCCACCAGATGATACAAGTCTCACCATTTCAACAATCACCCATCTATGCCTGAAATACTGCTATACAACAGTCATTAACCAACCAGATAATTAGGTCGAAACTCATCTCGTACCTCAAATTTTAATAGCTGCTATTGCGAGTACAAGAACTTCACATTACAAATTTAACAAAAACCCAAAAGAGCAAACTCATCAATCAAATCTTCCTTCTCTTAGGAACATCTACCAATAGATTATAAAATCCCCAAATATGAATGCTTTGGTATTGATTTCAATCTTCAATTCCATGTCTTGACTCTCTCCAAATACCAGCAACCATCACCGCAGTCTAGAATTCACGACCAACATTTAGAAATTAAACTGACCAAAATTGACGGAAATAGCTTCTTTGTTTCTCGACCAGAAACCAAATCCCCTTCTCTATTCTTGCAGTTGTCACCAAATTAACCCAATTTCTCCACGTCTCTTGCTTCAAACACCCATCAAATCCATGCTCTCTGTCTCTTAAATCGAGTTCAACCCCATCAAAACAACACCCGTTCTTAGTCTTCTCACCCTTGAAGAACAGCCACAAAAACCCATCACCTAATTCTTCTCAATAATCTCTCAATTCTCAGTAATTAAACCCTAAATTCCATCTCTTAGCTCAAACACAAACCATAGATGATTCAGATTTGAACCAAAACCCTAATCAACAAACCCAATCTCCAAATTTCTGCATCTCCTCACCGGTTTCTCAGATCGATAATGAAAGTCTCTTTGAATTTTAGGTCTTCTATTTTGAGTTTTGGTAACAAAAATGGGTTTTATTTGGAGTTAGGGATGGAAGAGTTGCCATGAATTCAGATATCTACGGAAATGCAAGATATAAAAGAGAACGAGAAGAGAGCGAGAGGAGGAGAACGAGAGTTAGTTTAGATAAGTAAATACTTAGATTTGGACGGTGTGAATTCTCATTAAGATGCTCATACGGATCCTAGAAAATAAGGGACGGTGTCGATTTGTTTTAGCATGGTCATACGGATTGAGAGCATTTG
This sequence comes from Papaver bracteatum, assembly GCA_023529315.1. Taxonomy (NCBI): domain Eukaryota; kingdom Viridiplantae; phylum Streptophyta; class Magnoliopsida; order Ranunculales; family Papaveraceae; genus Papaver; species Papaver bracteatum. The sequence continues at coordinate 83,775 of JAJJWX010001087.1, read as the reverse complement.
TGTTTCTCTTTGTGCTACTACGAACTCATGTATTCGGTTTATTATCAACCTTCGACATGAAAACAAAATCCAAAAAAAATATTAATAAATTTAGGACATTGTTATCGACATTCTGATATAAAAAATCCAAAAAATATATAAGAACGAATCGGGAAAATGAAAAATGAATTCGATAATTGGTGTGTTTCTTTGTGCTTCCGGTTTGGATTTCCACTAGCCGCATAGGTCATGAAGTAATTTTGAAAAGTCATACAGATCCTGAAGTAGATTTAGTTCACAATAATTCCAGATTCATCCGATAAACGGATATTGAGAAAACACAACGAACAGTTGGCTGTCCAGGATTTTTACTGATCAGCACATTTCAGTCTTAGTTTATGAATTTTTCACGTAGCAAACTTGACCCGATCTTACTGAAATTTTTACGGTACTTCAACCATACAACGAAGTCTCACATATAAAAATATCAGCATGATCCAACCACTGGATCTCAATATATCATTAAAAGAAGAACAGATGCGTCGATGACTAGAGGAGGAAGATAGGGAGAAATGGATAAGAATTGATTTGAGAATGAGAAACAAATGCTTAAAAAAAAAAAGTAAATCCGAGTGTAAATGATGGACGGACCAGATTTCGTTTGATCCACTCATACGGATTGAGAAAACAATCTGACGGTTGAGATTGTATTTGTTATGGTCATACGGATTGAGAGCATTTGTGTTTCTCTTTGTGCTACTACGAAATCATGTATTCGGTTTATTATCAACCTTGGACATGAAAATAAAAATCAAAAAAAATATTAACAAATTTAGGACATTTTTATCGACATTCTAATATAAAAAAATCCAAAAAACATATAAGAATGAATCGGGAAAATGAAAAATTAATTCGATAATTGGTGTGTTTCTTTGTTTTTTTGTTCTTTTTCCTTTGTGCTTCCGGTTTGGATTTCGACTAGCCGCATAGGTCATGAAGTAATTTTGAAAAGTCATAAAGATCATGAAGTAGCTTTTCGACATAAAAACTATGAACCAAGAAGCTCTGAGAGGGTTCTGACTTCAAACGTTTCATGATATATCATTGAAATCAGTAAATATGAAGCTCATAGTCCATACGTGATTTCGCACATGATTTCCCTTTTCTACAAATTTTTCATATTGGGTCCATACGCACAGTTACATTTTATAAAAAACTAAAATCAACGGAGGTTGTATAGGATACTAAAAACATTGTATATAAAGAAATCGTGAACTGTGCGTATTTTGATAGGCAAATATCATTATGAGCTATGGTGAGGGTCAGTCACCTAACCGTCACTAAAAATTACAAGTTATCGTGAGGGTTAGTCACCTAGCTGTCATTATATGGGCTACTATGTCAGTTCACTCACAAACTGTCATTATATAATGAATATACATGTCAGTTCACAAGCGTCACCGTAGCTTAGGTCTATTGTAACAGTTTATGGTAATCACCGTCATAGTAAGAAGTTTTCGTGACGGTTTAGTCTAACCTCCATGATTTGCAGCAACAATTTGTGACGGTATCCTTAGGAACCGTCAGCTATACTTGATCAGCAGTATATTGTGACACTTTTTTCTAAAACCGTCATGTTAGAAAATTTCAAACCGTCACTAAATCCCATATTTGGCCTAGTGAAGGTCACTAATCTACTAATGATTATAAAGATAGCAATGATACTAAATTACCAATATCTTGAGATGTCGACCGTCTAAGATATATTGTGCATTTAGCCCTTCTTGCTTCATGCATATCCATTCTATGGAAATGAAGAAGGTAAAACATAAACTTACCGCTAATAGGAATGTTGATCGGATCTCGCTCTATTCTTTGACACATATGTAGCAGGGATATGTTTGGATGGAACAGATTAAACTTGTTTAAAACCGTTGAACGTGTATGTTATTTTTTTACATCACCAATAACATTCTAGGTACAACAGATGAATCGTATCAGCACCTTGTTAGTTATAGCTATGTGCTTGAGCATAATAACCCGGGGACAGTTACATGTATCGAAACAAATTCTAGGAATGAGTTTGTGTATTATTTCATGGCACTAGGAGTATGTCTGGATGAATTCAAGAATTTCTCGAGAACAACAATTTTTATTGATGGCACGCACCTTATTTGGGAACGCGCTGGAGTCCTACTGTCTGTCGTAGGGTTGGATGGTAATGAAGAAATCTATCCTGTTGCGTTTGGTATCGTCGATTCTGAGAATGATGATTCGTGGGATTGGTTCATTACAAAATTGTTTGATGCGCTTGGTAGTGAATATTTGACGACGAATCGAGATCTTGTTGTGGTTTCAGATAGATCGGATCACATTCTTAGAGCCATGGAGAACCGGTATCCTGCTGTGTGCCATGTATTTTGCGCCTACCATATTAAACGTACTAAACAACACAACCTTATATTTAATTCCCCATATATTGAGTTGTTGTTTTTTTTTTTTTTTTTTTGCATATTCAACACTCTGGTATACTAACTGCCTATTTTTGAATGCAGGAAATATCCTGAAGAAATTCCACGACGGAGACGCGGCGAATTCATTTATCATAGCTGCCAAAGCGTACACTCCCTGCCATTACAACAATGCTATGAAAGATTTTTTGAAACTCAGCTCCGCAGCAGTAAAGTATGTACAGGAGATTGGGGAGCATAGGTGGTCCAGGGTCGAGGCTATAAGAGAACGTTTTACTCTGATGCCTTGATTCTGTTGCAGGGACGGTTTATTGAACGGGATGGTGCTCAAGCTGAAGCATCTCAGTGGATTAAAAGGAAAAACTATACGTATATGATTATCAATGGTGAGGGTACTAACATGTCACGGGCAGTTTTAGTTTAAGCATCTTTCACTTTATATCATGGCAGTTTCAGTTTAAAGTATCTTTAGCTTTATATCGTATCTGGTATTGCGGTTTTAGTGAAAACAGTCAATTTATTTACTATGATAAAAATATGATTATAGCCAAATATATAAGAAAACCATATTTTTGATTACATCATTGTCTCTACTACTATACATAACAGTTTCTTACCCTATGTTTAATTTTTGTGTTATACCTTGACATATTTTATCTAAGCCAAATTTGCATTTGGCTAAATTGCCAGAGAATAGATAATCAGCCACCCATGTGAAGTCTCCACACTGTCTGCATTTCATATATGCAACCCAGTATGCTAGGTAAGATTGAGTATGCCCCTGAGCAGAGAGTTATGAGAGTTCCTTGAACCTTTCCACGAGAAGTTTCAAACTCTAGCCCTCTTTCTCAATAGTCCCACATGGTTGGGGATCCACATTGTACCGGGAAGTGAATTCAGGCAGCTTATCTATCATTAAAGTGAATTATAATTACAGTAGCCGGCGGAAACATTTTCTTTTGCAACTTACCATCGAAATGATTAATTATCTTAGATCCATGAATGAGTTCTCTAGGAAATATGATAATTCGAATCTAATTAATGAAAAAAGCTTAAAGAAAAAAATAAATCAAGGCGTGATTTATGGTAACTGTATCAAAACCCAAATTAGGCACCGAATTTGGTTGCAAATTTAGCTTAGGGCCACCTCTTTGATGATTGCTAACTAGATAGTGGTATGTTGTAGATACATAGCTAAGTTCTATATACCCGGCATATATTTGAGATAGGAAAAAAAGAAAGAGATAGGCTTTATTGGTGGTGGGGTGATGTAATTGATTACATTAGTACTATAAGATTCAATGCCCATGTGCTCATGTTGTGTGGCTGCATACAAGATCAAAAAAGCATAAAATTCTTGCAGGCCACCAGTCCATTGTTCCAATTTCAATGAAAAACCACGAATTGCACACGTCTTATAGAGAAATGAACTTACTATGGCCAACTCTTTGCAACATGGGAGCTATTGATCTCAGGTCACTATAGTTGGCTCCGTCATTACATATTCATCGTAGTACTATAAAATACATTTATTGGGTTATTGGACATTTGGACTGATAAGAGTTTCACAAGATGCTGAAAAGCTTACTTTAAATGTATATATGGTTAAACATATTTAGCCAATATTGTCGGTGAATTGACACTAAAAACAAAAAATGCTTGGCGTACTGACTAAAGCAAACAACAATAAAACGACCAGACACATACCAAAACCAATGGCGGGACCCCCTGCTAGCTTCCGCGGGGCCTACCGGGAATCAACAAACTTTGTGTTGCTTTTGGTTTTAATAACTTTCGTTAAAGGGACTGCTCATGAGTGATGGATAGGTGCGCGAGAAAGTAGGTTCGGATTTTTTTCCTTTCTTGATTATTAGTGTGCCGGTGTCGGTGCTTTAGTTGCCATATTTCATGTAAAAATTATATGTGGAGTGTTTATTAGAGTGTCGTTGTCGGTGCTTTAGTTGCCATATTTCATGTAAAAATTATATGTGGAGTGTTTACTAGTACTGTTAGCTAGCCAAGCTAGGCCAAATTTGCAGTTTGGAATATTCACAAATTCACCTGAGAATGTCAGGTCATCCATATTCACCTGAGAATGCATAACCAAGAATTCAAATTCTGAAACTAGAAATTCGTAACCATTCTTGTCTGAGAAACTATCAACTCATATTAAGTTTATTTGAAATTTACAACGGGACTATCCACTAAATAAGGATACCGACAGAAATGGAAAAAAAACACAACTGTAAAGGTTCACATTATACATCGGTCAACAAATATACACCAGTTGGACGGGGGCAAAAATTCTGAGTTTCAACTTCCGGGCGGTATTTATGCAGCTTCTAAATAGCTGCCTACCAGCACCAGGTAGGCGCAGACTTACAAGCATCCTTGAAAGCATAAACTGCAGTTGCATCACCTGGCCTTCATGGAAGGAGCTTAGCAGGTATTGTCTACAAAAACAAGCATGTATTTCACAAACTGAATGGGAAGATTTTATTCTGGGTATCGTTTCCGAAGTAACGAAGTAAATAAAGGAAGAATTCCAGGTTACAGAGAGAAGGTTGGATAGACATTTACCTTGCCACATGCCTCGTCAAATGTGCAGACCATTCCACACACAGATGTTCCCCGCCTTGTTCCTAAGTTAAAAGGTAGTACAACTGCATCAGTGTAACTCCAACTCACATTATAAAATATACATACAACACACCTCATTCACAACATACACTCTGTCATGAAAACACTTACTGTGTTTGGTGAAGTGCCATTGCTCTAACAGATTTCTTGTGGTGAGCAAGTGTTGCCATTTTTCCCTTACAAAGAGCAACAACAATTATAAGGAATACAATTCTTACTGAAAATGGAACTCGACGCACAAGTGAATAACTACCATGACAAAGGTCCCAGAACTTGATGGTTGTGTTGTGAAAAAATAATTAACAAAGTAAGGATGACCCCCACCAACAGAACCAACTAATATCACATTGACCAAAATTAAAATTTCACAAGATCCTAAAGTTTAAATTTCTTCACCAAAACAAGCTCCAATAAGCTTAAGAACTAGCAGAGTCATGTAACTTGGTATTAGTATACAGTCATACACTGTGACTTCTACAGGTTGAGCATCCGGATCTTCCCCCTTTGGTTGATAGTAAATCTGCAATGTTAAAAGGCATAGAAGTAAGAAATCAAATGTCAGTGAGTAGCTTGAAGTATCACATTAACCGAACATTTCTTGGTAAGATCCGGGAAATCACAAGTGTTATCAGTAATATATACATATTTTTGAAAGAAATAAAAAAAAAAAAAACGCTTACAAAATATGATGACAGCGCCTGCATTGCAAATTTGAATCAGCAATATCAAGCTATAAAAAAATACTATTCAACTGAACTTGTAGTGCAAGATACTTCTATAATTAGAAATTCCCACATGTGGTCATTAGGACATTTATACCAATGTTGAGAGCCCTTCTTAACGTCTCAGCACTATCAACTCGAGGAGGAACAAAGAGAGGAAAGAGAGCAACAAATTGCCATGGACATTCACGGCTCTCCTTACTTCTTTCTGGAACATCCTGGAGAATAAAAAGTATATACGGGAAAATGGCACAAAGGTGAGTAATAAATGCAAAGAAGCGTCAGGAGATGGAGGCTGAGAGGGAGACATAGAGTGCATACCTGAATTGCTACAGAAAGTGCCGCGAAACCTGCATGTGCATACTTGTCAATTGCAGCATGAACCCTATGCTCAATGGCAGACTTGTCATGTGCGAGATCCAGAATCTGTCAACCATGTGGTAATCATGAGTCATGGAAAGTGACCCGAAGTAACAAAATTCAGTCTATTGTTTGTTCTTCCACAACTTTAAACATCGAGTAGATAAAAGATACAAGATGCAAAAGTTAAAGAATGAGCACCAAACATTAAACCTTAGAACAAACTCTGAAGAATTGATATCAAACACACTACTTGCTGCAGCTACAGAACAACTAAAAACGAATTAATCTCTTCCAATTATGTAACTAATTAGATATTTTAAGATTAACCAGAATTCATTGGTTTGAGCAACATCCCTTTTGAACAATTGATCGTAATGATCTTCCTATCCACATGGATTATTGGAGATACCCTTTGATCCGGTTCAGGAGTAATTTTATTACAATCAATTGATCCTTCCAATACTTGGTAAGCTCTGCATCCTTATAATACCAAAAAAAACCAAATTAGCAAAACAAAATTTTAACTAGGGCACTCAAAAAATGGGGATTTAGGAGATACTAACCGTATTTCAACAGAACCCGGATGAAAAAAATGACTTCATGAAGGAACGATAGGAACCCATTTAGAACCGTACTAGTGAACATCAAACCCTAACCAGTCCTTCTCAACCACCAGTATCATCATCTCTTCTCTGTTATTTGGATTCAACAGCAAACCCATTAATTCTTCAACAACGTCACCAAAACATCTCTCGATCCATCCTACTTCAGAGATTCTACAGAATCACCAAGAGATCTAACCATCATCAACACTTTAAAACTCAAATTAACTCCAACCCCATCTTAGCAACATTATCACCTCTAATTTCTTCTTGATCTTCGTCTCTCAATTTCAAATCTTCGTCTCTATCTCTCTGCGGTTGATTATTCATCACCTAAAAATCCAACGATAAAAACCAAAAGACATTTCCCCTAAAAATCCCCGATTCATAGTATGGTGTTTTGTTTCATGAAGATTTGTTAGATTTTGTGAGAAATCAAATGGATTTGGAAAGGTAAGAAGTTCTTTTTCGGATGCAGAAAAAGGTTGAGAGATAAGAGAAGAGGGGGACTCCGAGAAGTGGAAGAAGAGGAAGCAAAGAGATAAGGTATTGGATTCGCAGCCGTTGGATCAATGAGAAAACCCAATCTCAAATGAACGGAATATGATGGGTTTTCGGCGGAAGGTCATACGGATTGCAAAATTGTCGGACCAGATTTCGTTTGATCCACTCATACGGATTGAGAAAAGAATCTTACGGTTGCGATTGTTTTTGTTATGGTCATACGAATTGAGAAGCATTTGTGTTTCTCTTTGTGCTAATACGAACTCATGTATTCGGTTTATTAACAACCTTCGACAAGAAAATAAAATCCAAAAAAAATATTAATAAATTTAGGACATTGTTATCGACATTCTGATATAAAAAAATCAGAAAAATGTATAACAATGAATCGGGAAAATGAAAAATGAAATCGATAATTGGTGTGTTACTCTGTGCTTTCTCTTTGTGTTTTTGTGTTTTCTCTTTGTTCTTCCGGTTTGGATTTCGACTAGCCGCATAGGTCATGAAGTAATTTTGAAAAGTCATACAGATCATGAAGTAGCTTCAGTTCAAACTGGTAAACTCAGGTTAGCATGATACGTCATCTAAATCAATAAATATGAAGCTCATTGTCGATTCGAACTTCAAATATGGCATTACGACATAAAAACTATGAACCAAGAAGCTTTGGGAGGAATTTGACTTCAAACGTTTCATGATATATCATTGAAATCAGTAAATATGAAGCTCGTAGTCGATTGGAACTTCAAATATGGTATAACGGCATAGAAACTATAAACCAAGAAGCTCTGGGAGGGTTCTGACTTTAAATGTATCATGATATATCATTGAAATCGATAAATATGAAGCTCATAGCCGATTCGAACTTCAAATATGGTATAACGACATATAAAATATGAACCAAGAAGCTCTAGGAGGGTTCTAACTTTAAACGTATCATGATATATCATTGAAATCGATAAATATGAAGCTCATAGACGATTCGAACTTCAAATATGGTATAACGACATAGAAAATATGAACCAAGAAGCTCTGGGAGGGTTTTGACTTAAAACTTAGCATGATACATCATAGAAATCGATAAACATGAAGCTTAGCGTCGATTCGAACTTCAAACTTGGTATGACGACATACAAACTATGAAATCTCTTGAAGGGGTACAACAACCTCACCTAATAATTTTCTTAGCAATCTGTATGGAATAAGTCCAATATACTTCTAAGAGAATCAACTAGACAGTCAGACTCAATCTTAATAAAAAGTATATCAAAAAGTTATATCTCAATTTCTCGATTCAATACTTACTCAAGCAAATAGAAATCTGCGAGTCTAATTGAATACAAGAGAAATTAACTTGAACGGTACCAAAGACCAATGTTCAAGTATCAATCAATTTCTATCAACAACCAGAGGTTGGATTTCATAATTGATTGATTCATCGCACAACCTGTGATATTTCAATTATATAACAAAATATAATGCGGAAAAGAAGTAACACAAATACCAGAAGTAACTTCGGATGGAATGTAGTTGAACCCAATCAATCTCACACTGATCCAAGGTACAGTTGTGCTCCTTACGTTTATGATCCCGGCAGGATACTACACACTTGATTCCCTTAACTGATCAAACCCAAAACTAAGAGTTGCTACGACACAAAGTCGAAGACTTTAATAAGTAAATTTGTATCACACATAAACGTCTACTGGAATAGATAAATCTATCTCCCACAGAAATACCCATAAGTTTTGTTCCGTCTTTTGATAAATCAAGGTGAACATGAACCAATCGATAACCCGGACTTATATATCCAAAGAACAACCTAGAATTATGAATCACCTCACAATAATCTTAATCGACTAGCGAAACAAGATTTTGTGGAATCACAAACGATGAGACGAAGGTGTTTGTGACTACTTTTCTATCTTGCCCATTGGAGATATAAATGTCAAGCCAATCTTACAATTGTACTTAAACACGATGGAAAAAGCAAGATCAAATCACGCAACCACAAAGAAAATAGTTGGGTCTGGCTTCGCAATCCCAATCAAGTCTTCAAGTCGTTAACCTACAAGGTCTCGATAGAAACCTAAGGTTAAAGGAGAATCCACTCTAGCTTATACAACTAGTATCACACATGAGGTGTGAGTATTAACTTTCCCAATTGTTAGAGTTCTACTTTATATAGCCTCAAAAATATGGGTTTGCAATCTAAGTTACCTTGGTAACAAAGCATTTAATATTCACCGTTAGATGAAAACCTGATCAGATTCAAGCTAACATCTTTCAACTGTTAGATCGAACTTAGCTTGTTATACACAAATGAAATGCACGCTCATTTAGGTTTATGTCACCGTACTTAAACATGTACACCTAGTTGGTTCAACAGTAGTTAACCAAATAGTTATCCATATGAGAACTTCATATCAACATTATTCATCTTCACCATAACTAGTTCAAATGACTCAAAAGAACTAATTAGAGAGATATTCAATTGCTTAGATCTCATAGAAGTATATAAGACACAATCGAAGCAAAAACGGTTTTGATTCACTCGAATCGATTCATGAACTTTATAGCCACGGTTTGAAAATATGAATTCCTGAGTTTATATAAGTTTAAGTTCACGAATAAACCATTTTTATAAAATAACTCACTCAAGTATGCATACCTGTACGTATACTTAAGTACCAGGTTTAAGTTGTTTTCAGTTCACAAACTCCCGCAGAAATTCACGGGATGTTTGTTCCATATCCGCTTTAACTAGTCGGAATTTTTTTAACTAGAATCTACTTCATGATATCCTCTGAACTTTAACTAAAAATTGAAGAACGTAATTTAACATTTTCTACAATGATCAAATTGGCTAAAAGTTTACAAGATTTAGCCTGATTTTGGATTCCCACCCAATATATCGCTAGACCTCACACTGATTTCCATGGATTTCATTGATTTCTTCGGTTATCTATAAATTTGCATGAATGTCTACGAACATCACCCAATTTCAGCAATCATGTCAATGTTACCCAACATTGCACGAACTCACTCCAATTTCTCATAGATTCCATTGGTTTTGGTGGTATTCACATTGGCTTTACTCAAAGGTTACTAACACTTGCTTTATGAGCACTTCGAATATTACAATATTACACTTCGAAAAATATCAATTCATCTTACATAATTACTAAGATATCAAGACGGTTTCGTTATTAATCAACACCTTTAAATTAGCCAGGTGCGACTGTAATATAATGGTAAATTCATTGGGTGATGATATCACTGTAATATAACACATTTAAATTTACAGGTCTGAGAACCTAACATCGTCCATACTTCTAGTCACATGATAACTGCACCAAACATAAGCGTTTTAAACATATGATGATGCTAAAGTCATAAACAAAGCATCTTCGACACTCTAAAATTATTTCATTAAGTAATATCAAATTATATAAATTCATTCAAATGAGATTTCATACTACAAGATACAGTCATATGTTGCTTGATTATTTGGCAAGGACATTACTCATATGTTGCTTGATTATTCCAGCAACTTCCCCTGGTTTTCCCTCTCGGCCCATTCCAAAGATGTAGTTCCATCTTTGGCGCGTAGATTGCAATCCACACCAAATGAGAGGAGCGTGCAAACATCACTAGTTCTACCTTTCCCAGCAAAAACCTTTAATGGTGAGGCTCCAGTCAAAAAGTAATGATAATTATAAAATCTCGAAGTAGCCTCAGTAGAAAGCAGTAGTTTTAGGAGAGGATCAAACTCATCACTTGACCATTCCAGGTCAATTGCTTCATCAAGTGCAGCTTTATGATCCTCTCGTACCTCAGAATCTCGCATGCCTCCAGCTGTTGAACCAGGATCAAGATGATTACCCTCTACTGGTTTTATTATAAAAAGAACGTCCTCCAAATAGAAAGTTCTGACCTGAAATCGTCAAAGCATATAGATTTAAAAGACAAAACAAGAAGGAACCTAGAACAACAAGAGAAATGGGTGCTTTTCTAATACTGGATATGTAAAACCAGGTACGCGGAAGACTGGGCAGCCACCAAAGTACTGTGAAAACCGCTCAGCATCAAGGGTTGCACTCATAAGTATATGTTGAGTTACATAAATTGAAGGATCCATTATTAGGAATTAACTGTAGAAAGATGAAACAACAGAAAATCTAACACTGAAACATAAGTACTGACCAGGCGCAAGTTAGGGCAAGAAGGGAGCAAGTCTCTGCAATGAAAAGTAAGATATATATACATAACATGCTTTGTACCTTAGAATCGTTAGAATAAAATCAGAATGATGATCCCTTTCATGTATTTTATCGAACATAGGATATATAGAGTAAAGAGAAAATAGAAAGAAGACACTTACATCAAAGAAATTAGTAAAATTGGATATCATTAAGAGTAAGACGCAACAGTAATTTGTGCAAAATATAACAGATGAATTCTTCCCACCTTTAGTCTCCATCCGTATCTGAGATAAAGCACACAATAGATTCAATTAGAAGAATTAAACACAGCAAAAAGGACCAACACTAACATCTAAAAAGGCAATTCAGCATGTAGAATTAAAACTATATATCTTCCAAATAACACCCACGTTCACAGGAAAAAAATATCAGTGTTCCTTCCAGATAAGCTAAATGCCTGAAGATTTGTTGGTGTAATAAATATTTTATAGGCTTCTAGATATTGGCACATAAAATTAGGATGACGTGTTAGTGTAGCACAATCACCGGTACAAATAAGAAAAGAATGTATCACCCCCACAAACTAATATGTCAGGTGGGCATCCAACTAAATCCATGTGTTGTGTTTGGTGAACTTCCGCAGAACCCCATACCATGAGCCTACTCCAAAGAGGGACAACATGGGACAGGCATCACGAAAAAATTCTTAACGGAAGGTTGCATGCCCCATCTCTTTAAGGTCGGGGAGGAGTCACATCCGTTCTTGTAAGACATTCTTGTCAACTAAGGAAGCAAACTCAGATACAAAGGGATTGACTAAGACTTATGTAGAGCAGACTGCTCTGCATTCTCGATAGCATTCCTTCCACCACTCTCTTATCAACTCCGACAAACTCGGGCAATATTCAACTCCATCTCAGTCACGTCCAATTTCAGTCAGTGTATGAGCTTCTGATTGAACTCCGGCAAACCCCATCGACACTGCTGTTGTAAAGCCTTGGAACGACTTCCATCAGCAGCAAAGTTTGGATCCCTTCCATATCCATATTTTTCTCCATCTGAAACACCACTTACCAGCTTCGCTATTTTATTAGGGCACTAAGAAGTACAATACTGCCACATCGAGCTCAATTCTATAAATCTTGGTCACAACAATCCGTGCGTCTCCATTTCTGGACGGCTGCATTAGTTTTCATCTCCATACATATCCATAGAACCCATGTGCTATCTTTTCTGAGACATGGTAGACGGATTTTGCAAATGAACAAAACTATAACTTACAAACAATATAAAGGAGAGGGTCCACAACAAATACAAGAAGTCTTATATTTATTACTAACACGTGTGCATTCTCTCGTAGTGACAAAATATAATGACCTGATTTTCATGTATTCCTGAACTTGGCATCTAAATGGACCCAAAAAGAAACACCTAGTAGCAGGACAAATTGACAATATTCATACCAAGTACATTTGACTACTAACATTAGTAATCTGTGGACTTATATAACTTCAATAACCATATCAATTGTTGCACCAGGATTGATATACATAACTCATCCTACTGACGGGATTCATAACTCTACAATTATACTAACTGATGAAACATTATGAACAATACTGCTTGAGGTAAAGATTTTAGCTGCAGAAAAGTGAAGTACAAATTCCCATTAAGTCATTTTCAAAGCCAATTCTAAGGTTGTCAGACAACATTGAATGAATCAAAAAAAAAAATGCCCCATGCTACGAGAGTTAACAAATACAAAATAAACCCATTAAGTTTACCTTATGAAATCCCAAGATTTTTTCACTTCGTTCTTTTCACCAGCACCAAAACACCTACCGCAAAAAAGTGCCTTAAACCACTACAGAACTACAAAAAGCTAGCACATCACTTGCCCATACAAGGGCGAAACAGTTCATCAGAAAAGATAAGACATGTCTGATTGTGTTATTAGTGAACATTTGCAGAAATATGGAGAGCTAATAATAATTGTTGATACCATCGATAAGTGAAAATTAACAAAGGTATCCCTTCAAGAGAGTTTGAGTTATTAAACATTGCAGTCTATAATACTAATTATGTGCTTGTCTTGTATTCAGTAGAGTTAAAAAAGATGGAACATAATGATTCAGTAAGAAAGAAGGGCGAGTTTCTTATATCACAGATCTGGAAAAGCAAGAGTCCTAAAATGAAGCCGAAAGAATTAGATTACCTAAGGGAAATATTAAGGTAATACTGCAATATTTTTTAGTACCACTTACTCATCGCATGGGGATGAAGGTAACACCAACCAACCAAGTGTTGCTCCAACTATTACATTGTCGATACTGGGAGAAAAAACAGGCACAAGTGCTCGTAAAGCTGAATTTTTGGAGTTCTGCTATTGTAGAATAAGATGATGATGACAAAGAAGGTGCACTCAACCATGATCAGATGCAACATCAATGCAAGGTTAGCTGTGACCTCCTATACGAGATTTGAGAGGTAACTTCCAACAACTTAAACAATCACCTACCATACTAAATGCATCAACTTATGCTACTTAATATCGAACGTTTTCAACTAAGATGATGATGACAAAGAAGTTATGTCCTTGAGAAGTTCCCTGTGACAATAAAGTGTTTAATGAACCTAGCATCAAACATTTTCAACTAATTATACTACTTATGCTGTTTTGCAGCTAATAGACACTTGCTATTCAAGTTAAACTCCCTTTAAAAAATGCTTGGAATGATATGCACCAACATAATTCTACAGTTTCTATTATTACATTAGTAAATGATACTCTACCTTTGGCAAAATAAGGGATTAAAGGCCTCAAATACTCAAATCAATTCGATTTTCCAGTTCAAACTACTACATTCTCTGTTACATCAAGAAAACTTAATCAATGTCTTTTAGACTCACTTGCATTCACTGATTAGGAAGCACATAAAACTTAACCAACACATCAACCATGACCCAAACCAAATCAAAGTAAAGGAAGACACACCTTAAAACTTTTACCTAAGGAACATCGCATAATTGGAACAAGATAATGCATATCTTCTCCCGCAGGAAATAATTTAATCTCGAGCAGCATACTCAACAGAATCTACTAAATAAAATGTTTCATAAAAGCCACCAAAAACGAACCTAAATCATTCAAAGCTAACTGAACAAAGGTCTAACAATCCAAAATTTAGAAAATCCCTAATTTTTGATGTAATCTTTCTCCCAATATCATGAAACATAACTAATAAATCAATTTATTCAGAAGAAAAACAGGACCCATGTTTTATCACTTACCCCATCAAAGAAGAAGATGAAATCATGAAATTTAATCACCTGAATCAACTGTGGACCATCTTCTTCACCAATCACCATCATCGTTCAAATTTTAGGTCAAATCGATCGATATAAACAACAACAACCACAAATCAGTCTATAATTGATCGATTCTAAACTAGGGTTTTCTTTTTGCGGACGAATTTTGAACTTCAAATTTTACACTCTCAGGAGTGTTAATGGCAGAGAAAGGAACAAGGAGAAGAGGAATAGTTTTTAGACGATAGAGAGAAAGGGGTTTGGTTTTTATGTCAGTGTAAACTATTAAAACACGATTTCACATATTGGGTACACATTCCTTAAGATATGGCACGATTGTAAATATATGGCAAACTTTGCCTAATTTACAAACCGAAACACTGTAGCAAACATTTTTGGGAATTTAGAATATTTTTGGAAATAAATAAACCAAAACAGACATCCAGGGAATTTTCCGCGATTTATCGACCCTGATTCAATCAATTTAAGAAAAAAACATTTTTCAGCACTAAAAAGCAAAAATCAAATTAAGGTAGAAATTAAAGAACCATTTCAACACTTGAAGGAAAAACTATCGAAATTTTGAAAGGATAGATCAAAGACAAGGTTATCCAAATAAACACCTTTTTCACTTCCTCAGCTTCTTCTTATTCACCCAGAAGTGTAAACCGGTTTTTGACAGAGAATATGAGACTAGTGAAAGATGCGAATAAAGGGATCATAAGATTTTAGAATAGGAAAACCAATTTCTGATTTTAGGAAGAAGAGAGGCGGCGTTGAAACCCTCGTAGGAATTTTCACAAAGTGAAGACTGAAAACCTAAAAAAGAGACTCTAACCTTATATTCCACTTTTATTTACATCAGATTTTCTTTGTGCCTTCAGCAAAGGAAGGACTGAAACGTATTTACTTCGGTGCTTAGAAAATGGTTGGGATGATAAGGCTTTTGGTTCTGGTGCATGCATTTTTAGCATGGTGACAAAAAATGTCTGGTTGAATTTTGACAAATATGGGCAGTGAGCATCACAATTAGAAATCCATCTTTAATACATCCAGAGCTAGAGGATAATAAAATGTTTCTTTGAGCTTCATGGATGTCACTATTTTATAATGACAATAAAATGTTTCAGCAAATGCGGAGTATAATCTTAAAGGAAGTGCAAACCAAAATATGTTAAAGCAAAAACAAAGGAAGTGAAGTGAAGACAAGGGGTGAGAACCAATCATTTCATAAAAATAGTTATTGGCATATTACCCATACCATTGAACTTCATTTCAGCTTTCAAACAAGAATCGAAAAATTGTCAAGAGTACAGTAACTAAAAAAGGCGATTAACAAGAGTCAGATGTACAATTCAAATAAAAGGACCCAATGCAGATTAAAGAGTGAAGAATCAGTTTGCGCTGCCATCAGATACCAAACTCTCATCCGGAGGTTATTGATGAAAGCCACTCAAACACCAATCAGGTATTACACTCAAATATCTAAAAGATTTAGTAAATATATATGAGAATAACATCAAGATTAGTAAAAAAACGAGATTGGCATTACTAGATGAGAAGGATAAACATCGTGATTCTAAAATTATGAAAACCAAATATTGTTTCCAAGATCAGTTTTCTATGATAGAAATATAGATATACAACAAACATCTTTGGAAAAGAGTTAACAATAGGACAGGATAACAAATCCAAGAGATACTAATTCAGCTTTGACTCAATTTGTAAGCATATGGAATCCAATTGATATAGTGAAGTTCATCTCGGAATAATCAACACTTGCAGTATAACGAAAACTTAAATAAATGCTTTTAGATTCATGTAATATTGGTGTGCGTGTTATGACACTGAATATCAATGCGCATCAAATAACATTTGGTGAAACAAATCCCTATTTCAAACGAAATAATGGTAACTGAAATAATTGTATATTGAAACACAGAATGTTAATCAACACTCGCAATCGAATAATGAAATTGAAATAATTAAATCATCAAACTGCAGGTTTGGTGTTAAGACTTCAGATTAATTAGCTTCTTCTATTTGGATTTCTCCTCTTACCTTAAATTTGGTGTCGACAAGATTTCTCAATCTTCCTCCACAGCATGAACCCCAACCAAATATGAAGATTCTCAAAACAATTGTATTAAGAAAAAAATATAAATTCGCAGGCAACATAGGAAACAAATGTTGGAAATTACTGGGATGCAATGGAGATGAAAAAATAAATAGATTGTGGTTGTACTCTAAAACTTTCAAGGCTCTGGATGATTTCTTTTAGACAAATATTTCTACCCTCCCAACGAATTGGCGATTGCAACAGGTATGTGAAATACTGCCTTCAGGATACAATGAAAGCCCTACAACCGGAAATTGGATTCAAGGTTTGCACCCCTTGACCCAATCAAGAACACATGTAAAACAGATTCTGATGATGCTTTGATTAAGAAAGAAAAACTGAAGAGATTTTCGATTGATTTGAAAACGACTCTAGGAGATGCTACTTATAGGGTTTTTCACGTCTATTGGAAACACACAAGTTTCTCTTCATGAAACGTCAGGTCCCTTCATCAACAGACATTAATGGTGTCTGTTGGATTTAGAATTTTCTGGAAACCTTTTCTAACGGTCCAAATAGTTACGTATCCAAACAGCCTGGGGGGCTACGCCCCCTAGGACCTTCCTTCATAGCGCAATTGAAAATATTCCAACAACAACCCCCTATTTTCAAAAACCATAAAACAAAGTTAAAAAACTTTTAAATCGGAGCGACTGCATCACCGAAGTGACTGCCTACGTACCCGAGTGGGATCAAGCCAACGTAGTTCTAGCACGATTGAGACTAAGCATCATCGTTGAAACCAATACATAAATGATAGGTACCTTCTGGGTTTGAACCTTCACTTAGTGTAAGAAACTCAAAGCCTTATCGAGATTCTATGGTGAAACCAGTCTTGAACCAAATATCCCTTATGATAAAACCGGAGTCTCCACACATATTGATTCCATAAATCATGTGTTCTATAGCCAAGCACTATAAAGGCCTTGCGCTTATATCCTTATTAATGAGTCTTCTTTAGAGAACGGTCTTCTTCTCTTAGGAAACGACCCACATTTCCATACTCATATAGGTAAGTCTCAAAGGTGTTTCTGAGAGACACCTTTTTACTAATCACAGACTCATTAAGGATTTACATCCATCCTATTTTCTTGCAAAAAAACCAGCACTAACATCAGCCTCTCCTAAATCCTTCATATCAAAGTTAGAGCCAAGAAACTTCTTTGTTTCTTCCACCACAGATATGTCAGATCCAAAAATAAGCATATCATCAACATATAAACAGAGAATCACACATCCAAAACTATCATGCTTAATATAGATACATTTATCCGCATCATTCACCACAAAACCATATGACAAAACCACTTCGTCAAACTTCTCATGCCATTGCATGGGAGCTTGCTCCAAGCCATAAAGAGATTTAACCAACTTGCAAACCTTCTTTTCTTGGCCTGGCAATATAAAACCTTCAGGTTGTTCCATATATATTTCTTCTTCCAAATATCCATTTAGGAAGGAAGTTTTGACATCCATTTGATGAATAATTAACTTGTGAATACAAGCAAGAGCAATTAAACAACGAATAGATGAGATGCGTGCAACAGGAGCATATGTACCAAAGTAATCAATTCCATGTCTTTGTCTATAACCCTTAGCAACCAATCTTGCTTTAAACTTACCTTTGGTACCATCGGCATTTATCTTCCTTTTGAATACCCATTTACTTCCAATAGGATTTACGCCTGGAGGTAAATCGCAATATATCCAAGTACCGTTGGTCAAAAGGGAATCCTTTTCATCATTGATAGCTTCTTTCCAAAAACTATCATATTTGGAATTAATAGCCTCAGCATAAGTTTTAGGGTCATCATCAACATGCGCAACATATTTGGTAATATTAAGAATTGTATTCTTATCACCTTCTACAAGATATGTTATAAAGTCTGGACCAAAACTTGTCTCTTTTCTTGCTCTCTTACTCCTTATAGGTTCGATATCTTCTATGGGTTCGGAAATATCCTCTATGTCTTGAGTAGGAATAGAATGATCATCATTCTCATTAGTCTCTTCAAATTCTAGACTAGGTAATAATGAATTCTCCATGGGTTGCATTTGAGAACTGTTCCTATTTAAGTTCTCAAAGAATTCCACATCTACAGATTCTATAATCTCGAAAGTATCAAGGATTAAAAATCTGTAGGTGATACTATTAAGAGAGTATCCCACAAAAGCACATTTATAAGCCCTGTTTCCCAATTTTGGTCTTTTAAGATCAGGCTTTCGAACATATGCCAAACAACCCCAGACTTTAAGTCTCTTCAAGTTTGGTTTCCTTTTAAACCACAATTCATAAGGAGAAACATTCTTCTTTTTCAAAGGAACCCTATTCAAAATATAACATGCAGACAACATAGCTTCACCCCACAAAGAATTAGGCAAACTAGAACTTATAAGCATGCAATTAACCATATCAATCAAAGTTCTATTTTTTCTTTCAGCCATACCATTTTGTTGAGGTGTATAAGGTGCAGTAAATTGATGAATTAAACCATGCTCTTGACAAAAGAATTTAAATTCATTAGGAAAATACTCACCACCACGATCAGAACGTAAAATCTTAATTTTCAGTCCTAATTGTGTCTCTACTTCTGCTTTATATATTTTGAACATGTCAAAAACATCATCCTTAGATTTCATCAAATATGTGTAAGCATATATAGTACTATCTTCTATAAAAGTGACATAATACTTATTTCCACCACAAGTGGCAGAACCATGCAAATCACCCACATCACTATGTACTAATTCAAGTAAGGAAGAATTTCGTACTACAGACTTATGGGAAATTCTAGTTATCTTTGCTTGCACACATATTTCACATTTAGAAGCATGATCAAAATTGCAATCAGAAATCAAACCTAATCGATTCATGTTTCTAAGGGAACCATAATTTACATGACCAAATCTACCATGCCATAGATTAACAGAGTCAACAATATAAGCAGAACCATTATTTATTATATTAAGCTTAATCATCCCATTACAAGCATATCCTTGTCCAATAAACACACCATTTTTGGACAATAGAAACTTATTAGACTCATAGGTCGTCTTGAATCCAGCCTTCATAACAAGGTCGCCGGAAACAAGGTTCTTTATCATGTCAGGGACATGTAATACATTAGTAAGAGTAATGGTCTTTCCCGAAGTAAACGAGAGTTCAACAGTGCCTTCCCAATGACTTTGCTGTGTTGGCCGTTTGCGGAGACAACTTACTAATATATTAGTTTTGAAAATAATACATGTCCCCCAGGACCCCCCTTCGTAGCGCAATTGAAAATATTCCAACAACAAACTCAGCATTAATTTTGATTCATACCCTATTTGATGATCCGACAAGTTGGCTACTACTCTGGAAAAAAAGGTACTTATGCTCAATGTGTAACCAGTCCTGTGTTTACAAATTCTACGAACAAAAATCTAGCTGAAGCATTGAAATGTGATGAAGTCCGTAGAATTGGTACTTCGGTTAATGGTGGTGGGGGTTCTTGTAATAGTTGTGGTAATAATGATTCCGATGCAAGTGGTGGCGGAAGTGGGAGTTGACAAATAACTCATAGAATAGTTTTGAGAGGAGATGTCATTGTGCTCTTTGATTAAATTGAAAGGAATTTCGGTTGTCCCAATACCACCTGAATCCCACTCAAAAACACTTCTTTTACATCTATGAGAATGAGCCATTTGTTGTTTCCCTAAATTAAGATGATTTTGAGCTCCTTTTTTCAGCAGATCTGGAATAATCAGAGTTCAAATCCAAGAAGAAAACTGAAATCCACTTGATTCGAGTTCAGATCTAAGAAGAAGAAGATGAAGAAGAAAAAAAGGCGGCGTAGAAACTCTCTTGTCAGGGTTTTCAAGGAAGGAAAGTATTGATTTCAAAGAAGTGAAAGACTGAGACCCTAAAATGATACTAAAATGATTACTCTATTGGTATATATACATACAACTTTTTCTTACACCTCTTTTACATGTCCCATGGCTTAGGACCCCTACATCACAATGTCTGAGTTCCAATGCAACAACTAGCTAGGGGTTGTGCACTTCCGGGACAAAACAGAACAGTGGTAGTGGAATTTGGTGTAGGTCGAATTCTTTTCTCTAGTTTTGTCTTTGGTCTTCGTCATTCCATCCCTCTAATTCTCACTGAGAGGAAAAGTGATTATTTGGAGCAATTAGATGAGCTATTAGTATTTTCTTTAACTGAATGCATTCAAGAATTTTCTTGAATCATAAACTTATTAAGTCCCACCCTTCACCCACCGTAATTAGGAATTAATAATACAGTATTAATCAAATTGAACGATTAAAACCGGGATTAAAAACCATAGAAATCCAAATCATATAAAAACTTGTCAACAACAGTGCAGGAATCCAAAATTAATTTACATCACATAAAAAGATGACTAAGTTTGAAGATTAAAATTCATAATTGACTGCTTATCAAGCAGAAATTTCTTTATTCCAATCAATCCTCTCAATAAACTCGTCTCTCCTTGTCTAGGATCGTTCCAACTCTATACTTCTTTGATTGACATTGCTGATATCTGGGTTACTTCATCAGAGATGACTCTGAATAATAGTAGTAATTGTTAAAAATATAAGTTAATTTGTGATGTACACAGCTCCATGAACTAAGAAAATCCCATAACAAAATAATATTATTCAGGCCCAAAAAGGAAGCTAGAACACTTCACTTCTCTAGCATGTTCGGCAATTATCTAGAGAATTCTTTCTCTAGATTTTTTAGCTAGACTTTGGTCACGTGTTTTCTAGAGACATCAGTCTGTAGACTATTTGGTCAAATGTCCAAGAGAGTTCCCAAAGATCGAACTCAGTTGATTAGTCTAGGACGTTCTAGTCTAAATGCATCCTAGACCATTCTAGAAAGAGTGTGGTCGGTCACTCAATGCCTATAAATAGGCAAGTCCCGGTCAGTTGTAAGGAATCAAAAATAAATTTTAGTGAAAAGAAACATACGGAAGCCAGTAAAGAAAGCTCCAGAGGGGGATCATCATCAAACTCGCAATACGATAAAGGGTCGACATCAAATCAAGGGACCAAAAATTTCTACCACGGACGTGGAAGAGGAAAAGGAGGTTACAAAAACAACAATCAAAGGTACGGAAAAAATTACTCCTAAAATATCCGATGCAATGTTTGCAAAAAGTTTGGCAATACAACTGAAAATTGCAAATACAAGTGCACAAGGTGTGATAAATTAAATCATATGGAAAAGGATTGTTAGTTTAAAAATAATGAAGCCAACTATTCCGAGAAAAAAGATTCTCAAAATCAAGTATTTTATTCCTGCCTCACCTTGCAACAAGATGCGCAAGGTATATGGTACGTCTACAGTGGATGCAGTAGACATATGACAGGAAATAAAGAATATTTCGTGAAGTTGGAGGAGCAAGAGATTCCACCAGACAAACACGGAGATGAAAAGTACCAAAATGTTGAAGTAAGAGGAGTCATATCCGTACGTACAAGGTCAGGTAAAACTCGATACATATCTGATGTTCTTTATGTTCCTGGACTAGCTCAAAATTTATTAAGTGTTGGACAACTTATAAATAAAGGGTACTCACTACATTTTTAAGATGGAGAATGCACAATTTATGATAAAATTAATAAGCAATTGGTGGCAAAAGTAAAAATGACAGAAAATTTTGTCTTTCCTCTATCTATGCCATCAATTGGAAATTGTGCAATGAGTACCGATCATATCGATGAATGCAAGTTATGGCATTTGAGATACGGGCATCTCAACTACAGATCCTTGAAGGTTCTAAAATCAAAGAACATGGTAATTGGTCTTCCTAATATCAGTGGTGGAGATAAAGTATGTGAAGGTTGTATTTTTGGGAAGTTTCATAGACTTCCGTTCACAAAGAAATCATGGAGAGCAAGAAGGCCCCTCGAATTAGTGCATGCCGGAATATGCGGTCCGACGAGAACAACCTCACTCAACAATAGGAGATATTTTCTCTTATTCGTGGATGACTATACCAGGATGATGTGGGTGTATATTCTCGAGCAAAAGTCCGAGGCATTCACTAAATTCCTAGAGTTCAAGGCGTTGGCAGAGAAGCAAAGTGGTCATCAACTAAAGGTTTTCCGTACAAATCGTGGTGGAGAATTTACTTCAAATAAATTTATCAACTACTGCAAAGAAAATGGAATCAAAAAGGAGCTTACTCTCCGATACACTCCACAACAAAACGGCGTCGCAGAAAGGAAAAATCGTACGATCGTAGAAATGGCTCGCAGTATGCTAAAATCAAGGAAGCTACCCAACAGTTACTAGGATGAAGCAGTCAACACGGCGGTCTACATCCTTAATCGTTCACCAACCAAAGCAGTTCTCAACAAAACTCCATATGAAGCTTAGCATAATAAAAAGCCCGAGTTAACTTCTTTTAGAATTTTTGGTTGCGTAGCATACTCACATATTCCATCCCAACATAGAGAAAAGTTCGATGAAAAAGGAGAAAAGCTAATATTCATCGGATACAGCAAAGAGTCTAAAGCATATAGACTTCTAAATCCAGACACAAAGGAACTGGTAATTTCAAGAGATGTTATCTTTGATGAGTTCAAATCATGGGATTGAAATGATGAACCAGAGAACCACGAGTTACCACTACTCATTGAAGACGAGCCATATCAGCCACGCCAGGAAGAAAGTACTCCACTAGCAAGCCCAAGATCTCCAAGTCCAACACAACAAAGCCCAAGTTCATCAGAAGCAAGTGCCACACCTAGAAGGGTGCGTTCCCTGGTAGATATTTATAATACATCTAATTTTTCATTTATAGCACTAGAACCTCAAAAATATGAGGAAGCGGCAAAAGAAGAAAAATGGAGACATGCGAGTGATCGAGAAAAATAAGACATGGGAGCTTGTTAATCAGCCAATTGACAAAGAAATAATTGGTCTGAAATGGGTCTACAAGATAAAATATAATGAAGACGGGTCAATTCAAAAGCACAAAGCAAGGCTAGTTGCAAAAGTATATTCCCAGTAACCATGAATTGACTACAACGAGACATTCGCTCCAGTCGCTCGCATGGAAACAATCCGGATGGTGTTAGCCTTGGCAGCTCAACTAAAAATGAAGGTCTACCAATTGGACTTAAAGTCGGCGTTCCTAAATGGAGAACTTGAAGAAGAGGTGTATGTGGAACAACCTCAAGGATACGTCCGAAAAGGAAAAGAAAAAATGGTTTATCGTCTCCGCAAAGCACTATATGGCCTAAAGCAAGCACCACGTGCATGGAACAGCAAAATCGACAAGTATTTCCGAGATAATGGGTTTGAGAAAATTCCAAGTGAGCCATATCTCTACATAAGAAAACAAGGTACGGATTTCCTAATCGTCTGTCTCTATGTTGATGATTTAATTGATGCCAGCACAAAACAAGAGATGACAGAAAAATTTAAGAAGGAAATGATGAAAGAATATGAGATGACAAACTTAGGACTTATGCGATATTTTCTTGGGATTCAGGTAAAACAGTCTCTAGAAGAAATATTTATTTCCCAAGAAAAATATGCAGAAGACTTACTGAAAAGGTTCAACATGATGGATTGCAAACCAATTGCAACTCCAATGGGTATCAATGAGAAGTTGGTAAAAAATGATGGAGCGAAAAAGGTCGATCCAACCTTATTCAGAAGTCTAGTCGGCTCACTAATCTACTTGACAAATACAAGGCCATACATTATCAATGCAACCAGCATTGTTTCTCAGTTTATGAGCGAGCCAAGCAAGTTACACTACGCCGCTGCAAAGAGAATTCTTCGGTATATGAAGGAAACAAACATCAAGTATACAAAAGAAAAAGATAATGATTTAATTGGCTTCACAGATAGCGATTGGGAAAGTTCTATTGAAGACCGAAAGAGCACATCAGGCTATGTTTTCTGTATGGGCACAAAAGTTATCTCTTGGAGTTATAAAAAACAAAGTACGGTGGAACAATCGTCAGCCGAAGCAGAGTACATAGCAGAAACAAGTGCAGCATGTGAAGCAGTATGGTTGAGAAGAATAATGACCGACCTACAACAAAGGCAAAAGCAGCCGGCGACTATCTACTGTGATAATATTTCTACAATTGCAATGACAAAAAATCCAGTCTTCCACGGAAGGACGAAGCACATAGAGCTACGATACCACTTCATTAGAGAGTTGGTCGAAAACAAAGAAATCGATCTCCAATTTTGTCCGACACAAGAACAAAATGCGGACATTTTCACAAAAGCAGTCACGGTGGATAAATTCAATCATTTCAGAGAAAATCTTAACATCACAAATTAAGAGGGGGTGTTAAAAATATAAGTTAATTTGTGATGTACACAACTCTATGAACTAAGAAAATCCCATAACAAAATAATATTAATCAGGCCCAAAAAGAAAGCTAGAACACTTCACTTCTCTAGCATGTTCGACAATTATCTAGAGAATTCTTTCTCTAGATTTTTTAGCTAGACTTTGGTCACGTGTTTTCTAAAGACATCAGTATCTAGACTATTCGGTTAAATGTCCAAGAGAGTTCCCAAAGATTGAACTCATTTGATTATTCTAGGACGTTCTAGTCTAAATGCATCCTAGACTATTCTAGAAAGAGTGTGGTCGGTCACTCAATGCCTATAAATAGGCAAGTCCCGGTCAGTTGTAAGGCATCAAAAAAAAAACCAAGTGAGCAAAAAAGTAGTAAGAGTGAGAGTTATAGAAAAAACCAAAGAGTCTTTGTAAATATTTCCAAAAATAATCAAAGCCTCCTCTTTCAATTAAACCAACCTCTCATCCCAAAACATTTCCATAAAACCCATTACAATTCCACTTTGCGCCAACAGTAATTAATAGTAAGATTAACTGAAAGTACATCCAAATACCTTTTAATCACAAAGTGCAGTTTTAGTATTTAGATTCATCAAGAGAACTTCTTCTGAAACTGAAGCTCAAACTTGATTCTGCTCTTACTTTAAATCTGGTACCGAAATTTAGATTTAGTATTTAGATTCATCAAGAGAACTCTGATATGTATCTTATGAAACTGAAACTCAAACTTGATTCAGCAAATAATTTTGATTCTTGCTTAAGTGTGGAAACTGAAAATTCTTAGTCTTTCAGACAAATTAAGTGCACCGAGTTCCAGAGATTTGATCACTTGTTTGCTTAAAGGTTTGATGAACAAAATAGTTAAAATCAAGATAGATCAATGAACCAGAGTGAAGATTTTAGAAATGATGATAATCATGGCGGCTCTACAGGTAATGATAAAATTGAGAAGATCTTACATAAAATTTCTTTGAGAGGAGAAATCAATATGCTCATTGAACTGAAATGAATTTCGGTTTTTCCACAACCACCAGAATGTAGATGCATTTTACTACCAACTACATCCAATGGATAGAAAGATTTTACTCAAGTCAAATGAAAGTAAGCACTCAACAATGAACACAAGATATACGTGGTTCGGTATGATTACCTACGTCCACAGGGGTGAAAGGGTGAATCTTATTACTTCAAAGTGTTACAAAGGTGTTGCTCTTAGTCGAATTTTCTTACAAAGATGAACTTACTTCTCACTTTCTTCACCTTGGTGTAAACTCGAGTTTCTCTCTCTCTCCCCAAATTACAACCTACCTCTCTTGGATACTAGTCACTCTATTTATATGAGAAGTTCCATACAACCAAGTTAGGGTGTGGGTCATGTTACATCTATTATGAAGTTCTGTGATCGGTCCTTCTTACGTCGCCCCTTCTTCTATGTGCATGGACGATACATCTTGATTCCTTCGTCTATCCCTTGTCCGAGCCGACCTCTTCTGGTGTTCTTTTGACACGATGTCGCCTGTCTTGTCTGTCGCCTCAGCGGTGGGCCGATGTGACACGTACTTTCTTATCCTTATGATGGTTGCACCTCGTTTGACCCACCCTGTCTTGTCTTGTCAACTCTGTCATAAACCTGGGGTTAAGTCTTGTCCGACAACTGTAGAAAGATCATGCCCGATCCACGTGGCTCCTCAAATCTCGCGCCTGCTGATATTCCTTCTATGCTTCGCGTATCTTTGTTTTTAGGTGCACCAAGGATTAAGATGTTGCCACCTGGATCTGTGGATAATTTACACCTACACGCCACAAGCGCAGTGTAAACTCAAACTTAATCTCCACCTCTTACTTTCGAAATCAGACTATGTGATGCAGATCAGCAAGTACACTTTTGGGAGTGCTGCAATATTTACTTGATAGTGATAGCGATCAGAGGTGTTGGAGGCTGGTAACGCTGGTCCGACAGTTTAAGTTATGTATTGTTTTTGGGCTTTGCTCTAATTTATTTGTTGGATCATGGACCATGGGTGTGACTTAGTTAGGTTTGTTATCCCTTCACCCTTCAGCACTACTCTTACTCTCTCGAACCTGTTGTTTTTACTATGGTTGATCTGTGGAGTGAGCTCCAAAGTTGTAACCATGGTCATGCTCGTTGGCCGAGGAGGGACTGTGTATTGATTAATATGTTGTCTAGATGGGCTACATATGAATTCCATGGTTGTCATGGTGAAATAGAACACCATTCATATTTGAACCATGAGTTCCCAAGATTTCCACAAAAATGAATCAAGCTATTAAGCAAAACACTTTCACGCAGTCATGACCCAACCAGATCTCATTTTTTTAGATAAACCGTTGAGTAAAATATTAGCAATTTAGCATACTTGGTAGTAATATAAGGACATCATGCATAATTCATGCTTGGGACACGGAATATTTGAAAATTCATATACAATAAGATTGAAGCAGAAAAAATTCTATGTTGGCTGATCCTTAGGGTTGAAATGAAAGAACTCTACATTGTATTTGCATCCATTAATAAAACCCAAGATATTTGAGACTTGGGTCTAGGCTTACACATTCTCTTAAAGGGATATGTATAACTTGCAAAATCATTTACAATATGAAAGTGAAATCTGCTACAGGTGGTGGCAAAAATGGTAGTTGTAAAATCATACATATAATTGTTTTTTTAGAGGAAAAATCAAAATGGGCATTGAAGCAATCAATTAACTCCTTATAACCAGCTTTTGGATGGTTCTTGATGGGAAATAATTACAATTCAAAATTTTCCCTGGTCAATAATCCTGTAATAGTTGATGTGCAAAGAAAAAATATTATCAGCATCACATATATGTAGCATCAGGGCCGTCCTTGACAGTTTGCTTCCCCAAAGAAACTCAAAAAAAAATTCCCCAGATCACCT
Source organism: Papaver bracteatum (assembly GCA_023529315.1). Lineage (NCBI taxonomy): Eukaryota > Viridiplantae > Streptophyta > Magnoliopsida > Ranunculales > Papaveraceae > Papaver > Papaver bracteatum. The sequence goes on along the minus strand of JAJJWX010001087.1, from coordinate 55,593 downwards.
TAGGTTACTCCCTTTTCCTAGCAATCCCTCTAAGCTAAATTAGAGCCAAAGAAACTAGGATTTCCCATACACCATATCTGCTCACTTGTGACTTGGATATACATGCAATCTTGCATAGTTTCTGGGCAATTTTTATTGTTCAACACAAACAGTAAATGAACTGACTAATATTAATAAATAAGCAGTTATGCGAGATAAGATGCAAACAAGTAAATATGTCAAGGAAACTATGGTTTGAAAACAATAAAACTAAAGGTTCATTTCGATTCAGATAATCATACAAATACCATATACTGAAAGTTAACTCTTCTTACATTTCTAGATGCAAAATCGTAAAGTATATCTTTAAAATCAACTTGCATAACCATATTTATATCGATTGCTAGGATAGACAATCCAATAAGTCTCTTTTCTTCTTATTTTGACATCCAAAAGATGGCTTTCTTTTCAGACCCATACCTTCAATTGATCAAATACAGCTATTACACAACAAGTAATAAAATATGCTCAACAAGCAAAAACAGTGCACAATTTATTTTCTTCAAACTAATCCAAAGCCTAACTGCCTAAATTGTAGCTCTTCTATAATTTACAAATTATTTCGATCCAGTAAATAAGATACGTATGCATGATTGTCAGATTATTCAGTTTATAACATTTGAAAACATGAAATTGATTAATTGGGGTTTTGAAATTTTTGGGCCTAAAAATACAATTTAGGAATTCTATCAGAAATCAAAAGATTAGAAAGAAGATCAATCATATAATATAAATGATAATCTATTTTTCATAAACTTACCTTAAAGATTATGGTTGCAAACTAGTGTTGGGTATGAACTGGAAGGATCATGGAGAAATGGAGTTTTCGGCAGAGAGAAATTGAAAAAATTTGGTAACAGGGGTTTAGGGTTTTCTCCCACAACTGTGTTGAGTTATTTCCATTAAGATGTATTTATATTTATATGATTACATAGTCGAGAAGATAAGTAGATACAACTATAAAAGCAGAAAAATAGGTACATCTTTCCATTAAGATGTATTTATATGATTAATCAGCTTCTTCTATTTGACAGTTTGACATTAACCAGATAAATGCACCCTCTGAAACTCAAACTTGAATCTCCACCTTTTACTTTAGAGATAGGATTGTGTTTGATCTATTTTGTTCACCATATTTTTGAAGTATATCAGCAATGCCAGTTTCGGGAGTGTTGAAAAATTTAATAGATAGTTATAATACGACGTGAGATATCTGAAAAATCACCAAACACAACATCTTCTTGAATAAAATAAAAATCAGGTGGCGATACAAGTGCAAGGTTTGGAAATTTGTAACAGAATCTTTTCGAGAGAAGAGGTCATTATGCTGCAATTGACTACTAAAAGGAATACTTCCAGTGCCACCGGATTCCCATACAAAACCACTTTCACATTTATAAGAAAGAGCCATTTGTTGTTGCCATAAATTAATCTGATCTTGAGCTTCCTTTTCAGCAAATCTGGAGGAACAACTCAATAAATGCTGAAATAATCAAAATGCAAAAACTGAAATCTAGTTGATTCGAGTTGTAGATCTAAAGAAGAAGATGAAGAAGAGAAAAGCGGCGTAGAAACCCTTTTAATTAGGGCTTTCAAGGAAGGATACTAGATATTATATAGAAGTGAAATGAGTATTGGTACCCTAAAATGATTACTATTACACCTCTTTTACATCAGACATGTACGGAGGAGGTTTCGGGAAAAATGCCTGGGCTTTTGTCTTATTTGGATGATGGACCATGGATGTGACTTGGTTAGGTTTGTTAACCCTTCACAAGAATTCCACAAAAATAAAACAAGCTATCAAGCAAACCATTTTCATGCTGTCATGAGCCAACAAGATGCGCAACCATTGGTTGTACAGGGAGATCTCATTTTGATAGCTAAACAGTAGAGTTAATATTAGCATATTGTCCCTTTTAAGCAGAATCATTTTCCTTGGTTTGCACGAGGGGCGTTATTAGCTATGTACCCAACTGCAACGTAGGAAGTTAGGTACTTTGGTAGTGTACAATAAAAAATGAAGACCCGAATTCAGCATCATCTCATGAAAATAAAGTAAAAAAACATTACACAATTATTACTTAGGGATATTAAGAACATTATTAAGGTGATGGCGAACTCACGGACAAATGCACGAATTTAAAAAAATAAAATAATGCGTAGTTTTTTAAGAATGTGCAAAAGAAGAGAGAAGCAAACTTGTGAAATGACCAGAAAATTCTATGACAATAAACTGAGTTACATATCGATTATACGAGTAGTCTTTCTATTACAACTGTTTTGATATATTTTGTTCACCACATTAACGAAGCAAACAACTTATGAAACTAGTAAACAATGGAACATTAGCTTTTGAAATTACCATAGGCTGTGATGAATAGTGTTTGTAAGTGTGTTGTGCACACATGTGTGCTGAGTAAACAGAATTGAGTGAAGGGAGTTCTTAAATAGTCGAGTCCCTGTAATGGACATCTATCTTTCTTTATCAATGAAATTGATTAAACCGTGAGCAATGTAGACATGAGATTTCTCAATGTTATTATGGTATCATCGAGGGGGAAGCTTAACCGCCTCGATGCTTGGACCTAACCTAAAATTTCATCACCACAACCACCATTAAATCGATCTACTTCTGCTGCTGCTTCATCCAAAATCAACTTATCAGATCTAATTAGGTTCGTATTTCACTAATTAGCAAAGCTCTATTGTATTTTGTGATTATTACTGTTGTTCATGAAGTTTGATTTAAGATTCATGGAGTATTTGGTATGGAGTATGTTCGTGGAGGTTTTTGGTCGAAATTAGGGTTTTTTTTTTATTCTTGCTACGTCAACAAACATGATTAAGCATGTATTTTGGATTTAAAATTCAGTTTTAGGGGTTTGAGCTCTTGGTTATTTTAATTTCCTGTTTGGTGTTTGGATTGAAATCTCTTACCTCATCAACTAGAATCTGAGTCTCTGATGGTAATATCCAATTTCATGTTTAGATTACTTTAGATTTGATCTCATTTGTTCAATTTCTACATCACTAGCTCAACAACATCCAATTTCATCTTCAACCGACGATATACATCATAGTTAGCGTGTTTTTGCATCTAATTCTTTTATCAATATCTGCTGTTATTCCTGATGCCGAGAGAGTCTGAGCGTGTTATAGTCCACTACACCAAGGTCTAGTTAGGGCGAAAACTTAAAGTCGTTCCGCTAATTGGATTCAGCAGAAGGTTGAGAAGTTGTAGGTCTCAATTCTTACTTCAAGGCGGTCCTCACCAATGTGTTGAAGAATCTTGTGTTTTTAATGGTTTTTCTGCGATTGGACTTCGAGTTGAGTTGGTGAGTTACATTAAATACATATTGATGTTCTATTTGTTGAGTTTGTGTACACTTAGTATGCAACCTGTTTTAAGCTTGCGTATGTGCTCAATGTACAACCTGTTGTTCTTCTATCTTTCATGCTTCTTGAATAACTTAGTTGAAGTTTTAGCTTCAATGGTACTTTTTACTTTTATTTCGTATGTGAGTGAATAATCAAAAATATTATGGTCTTTTGGAGAATAATCAAAGGTTACTTGATATTTCAATAAGTTGCTTCAGCTATTATGCGAATTGAATAAGATAAGGTCCAGCTGGTAGGAAGATTGCTTGTGTTGCAACTGTGACTACACTCTCCATACAACAACTATCTACTTCTGAAACATCACCTGCTTGTCATGCCACACCAACTGGGTTTACTTCTCTTGTAGCTCTTATTCCATCAAACTACTATTTTTGAATGCTATTGTGAGTGAATAATTAATGGTACTTTACTAAGTTCTAGTATGCTGAGTACTGAAAGACAATTTTTAATCTTGCTCATATGGTTACAAGACAACTCTTATTTGATTTTATTGAGTTACAAGTGGCGATATATTATGTGGTTTGCATCAACAAGAAGTCACAATAGATTTCAGGATATATCTTTGGTTTCTCTCCAGTTTGTATTTTGTTTGCAGTTGGATTTCTGGTACTTCAATTGGTATTTGTGTTCTGCTGGTGCTACTGTCACATATGTTCTACCTATTATATTCCTGCACCAACTTCGGCTGTGAGAGAAATGCACATGTTGCTGTGTTGTTTGGCCATATTGCTGGTGCTGCTCTTCTAGAGTAGTTCATTAATTCTGCAACAAGTACACTTATTCCATGTTTCATCTTGTCCTACTGAGCATCTCCACATTCAGTTGGCTTTTTTGGTTCATATGCTGTGGATTCCAGGTTTGCTTATACTGACGATTGCTATACCGTACTTACTTCCTGTTTTACTGTCACACCTACCACAAAAACTGCATCAATGATTAATTTTCTCTTGTCATACCTATTATGATTGTCATCAACGCATACTTCCTATTCGGCTCATACCACGGACTGCCACTATATCTATTGTTTGTGTATGAGTGTTTACTGTGGATGTTTCCCTTGTGCAACAAATTAAGTTGCAGGGCATAGCATGGGCTTCTTACTGTGTGTGTGCATTGCTTGGATTCTTACTGGAGATATTCTTTGCTTCTGTTACAATTGTTAATACTCCTCAACAAGGTAATAACATAGGCTGTGATGAATAGTGTTTGTAAGTGTCAAGTTAAAGGTGTTTTCAAGGGTAATATCATAGGCTGTGATGAATAGTGTTTGTAAGTGTGTTGTGTAAACAGAATTGAGTGAAGGGAATTCATAAATAGTCGAGTCCTTGTAATGAACATCTATCTTTCTTATAATCAATTGATTCAAACCGCAGGAATATAGACATGAGATTTCTCAATGTCAATACCCTCAAAGTCAAACTTGATTCTTTATATCTCCATCATCTTCCATGGAAAGAGCATGCTCCAAACCGGTTAGAATTTTAATAGTCAAGCTAGCATACTAAGAAGCAAAGCAATAGAGTGCAATTTTTCTTAGTTATGTACATTGCAGTATAAAAACATCACATTACATTGCTGTCTTGCTCCGTCATCCATGCTTGCCCATGTAATCCATGCACAAACGAAAGTACTTGAGTTGCATTTTTTGCATTAACACCACAATGCACAAATAATTGTATTTAGAGTTTTGTAGCTATTTTTGTATACCTTAACAACGTGTATCGCAGATTACCAATGGGCATCATCAAATTTTGCAACACCCAAATATTTGACAAAACAAATCCTAGCATTTATTGAATCAACTCATGGTTCAAAATTTACAAAAATTGTTGGTTTACGGCAAGCCAGCAACTCAAATCTGGCAATTCAAATATATGAGTAGCCTATGGATAGATCCAAAGGAATCGATGTTAACCAAAACTTCTACTCCCTCCGTTTCAGGAGAAGTGTTACTTTCACTTTTTCAATTTGGCCTTTTAGGTAGTATTATTTAGAATGAAATTGAAGTAATTGTACTGCTATTATTCCTTCTCAAACAAAGAAAAGTGCAGCTTTCGTGTTTAGATTAATCAAAGGAACTTCTTCTATTTGGCTTTGACATGAACCAGAGAACATAATCCGAAACTCAAACTTGAATCTCCTCTTACTTCTATTTGGATTTTATAAAAGGTTTTGTTAATCTTCTCCCACATCCTGATTACCAGCATAATCTACATACTTGAAAAAGTCAAATTAATAAGGATGAAGAAATATGAGTCAAAAGGCGTAAAAACGAAATTCAGCCTAATTAGTTTAATTCTTACCTCACTGATGAGATCGATAACTACCACTCCAAACAAAAACTACAAAAGTGCAGCCAGTCTTCTCGGAATTCATAACTTGGTTGTTCCATTGGCTGTGATAGTACTGATTCTGATCAAGGTGGCGGCGCAAGTACAATGAGTTAACTATGTGATAAAATTATTTTGAGAGGAGAAATCATTATGCTAATTTGTGTTCTTATTCTTCTACCACCACCGGATTCCCATACAAAACCACATTTACATCTATAAGAAGCCATTTGTTGTTTCCCACTGATTAATATATCTGATCTTGATCTTCTTTTTCAGCAGATCTGGAGGAGTAAAATGGAAAGCCCCTTGTATAGAGTTCAGATCTAAGAAGAAGGAGAAAGGCGGCTTAGAAACCTTTCATATGGAGTTCTCTAGGGTTTTCTCAATGAAGTGAGATTTTATTGGAATGAGAGGCTGAAACTTTATAAAGACTAATACTCTGAACTCCCTTTTTTTTTTACTTACACCTCTTTTACGTCAGATTTCTACTAACCTGATTAAAAATGTGCAGGCATTTGGAAATTTCCTTGTATAATTGGGAAGTACTTATTCACTAGGAGTCTTTTAAAACAATTTCTGACGGCCCAGCCACTAATCACCTTGTAAAAAGATAAATCCTCTGGGTATATCTCAACAAACTAGTTAAGGGTTATCTGGCTGCTGTGATGAAACAGAACAGGGTAATGGTATTTGGTGTAGGTTGAAGTTGGACATTAAAAAGAAGTCCAAGAAGAAGAAACATGGAACAAAAGAACTAATTATGCAAAAAAATATATGCACTTACAAAACCATACATCATATGTAATAGCAAGGTTTCGTATTTCGGGGATTTTTTTTTCCATCATCCAAGAGATGGCTGGTTGAATTGGTCTTAGATGGCGTATTTCCCATACCATTAAATGTTGTATCGGCTTTCAAACAAGAATTGAAAGTTGTCATAGAGTATCATTAACAAGAGTAAGATGTACAATTCAAGCTAATCGATAAAACAATAACTCAATGCAGATAAGAATAATCAGTGTGCGCCATCAAATACTCGTCCATATATATATATATATATATCCCCTATCAAAGTTTCCCTCGTCTTCCGATACTGGAAAATATATATAACTCTTCATCTGTTTTGCTTTAACCCCAACATCAACAGAAAGTCCATGGTGATAAGCTTATTTTAGCAAACAAAATCAATCTTTAAGGTGGAAGGATCATGCAGCCTCATGTTGCTAGAAAATGCCCAAAGAATAACATTCTGCATCTGAATACAGTTCGGCGGGATGATGACACCGCAGAAGCTGAAATGATAATTGGGAAGGAACTCTAGAGACCATGAAGAAGCACCAGTAGAACACGCGAAGTATCATTATAATGCTGTTGGGAGTGGTTGTGGCAGTTGTGGTACTAGTGATTGTGTTGTAAGTGGAGGCCGAATTGGTCTAGTTGTCAAACCATACATACAGTTGTTTTATGAGAGGAGAAATCACAATGCATATTTATTGTACATCAACTACTTGTAACCAGCTTCCGTATACTTCCGGAACGGGAATAAATACAATTCACAATTTTTTATATCAGTCCTACAACGCAACATATTATCAGCATCACATAAATGTAGCATTAGTAGAATTTTATTAACAAATATTAATGCTCATGTAGGAAGAATATTAATGACAGTTGCAGAAATAATCAAATGATAAGACACTCAAACACCAATCATGGAAATTTTACATTTACATTGCTAAAAGAAAAGCTAAATAAATGAAAATAACACCAAGAGATTGGCACTAACAGATGAAACATATAGATACTAAAACATCTTTGGAAATTAATGAGTAAACACCAGGACTGGCTAATAGGCAACCCAAATCAGCTTAGTCTGAGTTTCTAAGCATAATGGAATTCAATTGATAAAGGAAGTTCATATCGGAATAATCAACACTTGCAGCATAATTGAAACTGAAATATACTTATTTAAAGTTGTAGTCGCAGTGTATGTTATGACGTGTATCATCAGTGATTAACAATGCGCATCAAATGTCTGCAATTACCCAAACATTTAACAAAACATATCCTAGCATGTTTTGAATTCACTTGGTAGTTTAAGGTAAGCCCAGAACTCAAATCTATCTATTCAAACAATGGGTATATAGGTTCAAAAAAAAGATGTAAATCAACAATACTTGTAGTATAATTTAGAATGAAAATGAACTAATAATTGTATTCAGATCAGTGTTTTACAACTGTTTCCGTATTTAGATTAATCAGCTTCTTCTATTTGACGTTTTGCCATTAACCAGATAACATGCACCTTCTGAAACTCAAAATCTGATTTGTTCCTCTTATTTACGAAGCAGATCAAATGGGATACGTTCAACAGTGCTGAAAGATTTAATATATAGTGATTTTCAGACCGAAGATATCAGAGGAGCAAGGAGAAAATAGAAGATCTAAAATCAAAAATACAATAGTTTTGAGAGGAAAAATCATTATGCTTATTGATTGGACTGAAAGATGGATCGGTTATGCTACCACCACCAGATTTCCATACAAAACTACTTTTACAAGGATGAGACGTTTGTTGTTGCCCTAAATACAGATCTGATCTTGAGGTGCTTTTTCAACAAATCTTGTGCTATCGGAGTTGAAATACAAGAGAAAAACCAAAGTCCACTTGATTTGAGTTCAGATCTAAGCAAACGCAGAACGGCGGCGTTGAAACACCCTCCTCTTAGGGTTTTCAAGGAAGGAGAGTGAGATTTCAAAGAAGTGTGGTGACGACTGAGACCATAGAAGAATTACTCTGTTGATAACTATATATACAAAATTTACTTACACCAGCCATGTACTCTATGTAAGTTTCGAGGACCACATCGATTATCTCTCTCATGGGCTAAGACCCCTACCGAACAATGTCTGTGTTCCAATGCAACAACTAGGAGAGCAAATGATCGGAATGTATCTGCGGAATTTGGTGTAGGTCGTATCATTTTCTCTAGTTTAGTCAATGGTGCATCACTCATCAATCCATCCATATGATGCTCACAGAGAGGAACAGCTCTATAAAGGTCTCACAATCTCGTGTACATACATATACTTCGATGGAGAATGTGGTTTATGTGCACAGACTTTGGTACAGTTGGTAGTGGACCTACTGGTGGTAGCCATCAGGTGGTGGAGGCCGGTGACGCTAGTTCTTGGGCTTTATTCTTATTTGTTTGTTGGATCATGGCCCATGGGTGCTAATTCGTTGAGTTGGTTAGTCCTTCACGCTTCACCCTTCTCTGAATTGCAGGGTATGGTTAGTTGCACATGCTATTAGTATATAGATTCATCAAGAGAACTTCTTTTGAATCGGAAACTCAAACTTGATTCTCCTCTTATTTTAAGTTAGGCACCCAAATTCAGCAAATAATTTTGACTCTTACTTATGTGTGGAAACCGAAAATTCTTAGTCTTTCGGACAAATTAAGTCCACAGAGTTCCTTAGATTTGATCACTTGTTTGCTTAAAGGTTTAATGAACAAAATAGTTCAAATCAAGATAGATCACTGAACCGGAGTGACGTTGGTGGCGTTGATGTTGGAGGAGGGGGTGGGTGAAGTAGCTGCTGGCGTGATAAAATTGGGAAGAGCGTACATAAAATTTCTTTGAGACCAGAAATCATTATGCTCATTGAAGTGGAAGGAAGTTCGGTTCTTCTTCCACCGCCACTTTGACATCCATGAGAAACCAGTATTTATGGATTTTGCTATTTCACACTGATTAATTAAGCTGATCTTGAGCTAGTTTTTCAGCAGATATGGAGAACTTATAACTCAATACAAAGATGAAAACTGAAAGCCCCTTTTTGTATGGAGTTCGGATCTAAGATGAACGGGAAGTAGAAGGGATGCGGAGAAACCATCTTAGGGTTTTCAAGGAACGCTACTTACTCTCTCTCTCACTGATATGAGTAGAAGAGGTTTTAACCAAAAGTGAAGACCGAAACCCTAAAATATGAACTTACACCCTGTTTACATCAGATAATTTTCTTTAGTAGATAACGTTTTATGTCCCAAGGTAATTTAGTTGGACAGAAGCGACATCACAATTTTAACTACAATGCACTAGGAAGGGCAAATGTTCCCCAAGGTATCTGAACCAACCAGCCAGGGTTATCGAAGAAAATTCAAGAATGAAGATCCAAACAAACATTATAATTGGGTTTAAACTAGAACACCACTCTCGGTACACAGAGTGTGTCCTGGACGAGCAAAAACCTTTAGTAGTAAAACACCACTTTGTCGATTTTGTCATATTCATTGGTAGGATTTGCATCACCGGCCAAATAAAACATCTCTTCAATCAAAGGCTAGTTGTAGTGTACAAAAATTTCAGACAACAGAAAGAGTAGTGAGTTTCTGAATACACGGATAAAATTTGATAACCAGGGTGAATTCCAAAATTTTAACCTGGGTAAGGTTAATTTAATGCATGACGCATTAACCTGCAAAATGTACCATCGGCTAGACACTTCTTCTCCGGTGATGTCTTGAAGCTCGAAAATGATATATATCCCCCACTCCTTTCCAGCTAGAACTACTTAGGTTTAGGTTAACTTAGAAGAAGAGACAATAGACTTAAACAGAAGACAATTTTATTGATTGTAATTTTTTTTTTGTTTACATTGAACTGTGATACAACTATTTATACATGTATTGCTGTAAACTCTAAGCTATTATATTTCCTAAACGAGTCTAGTTTCCTAATATACAAAGGACTAGAATTTTCTTGAATAACAAGGTAACGTGTGTTATGTTAGAGAAAATTTAAGAGAAAAGTGAGAAAATCTTCCTCAGTTAGAGAACTCATTGTGGTAGTTAAGGATGTAACAATAGCATCATACGAACTATCAAGACCGGCGAGGAGACAGTGACGAAAATCTTTGTCGGTAACCGTTGTATTTGCAGCAGCAAGACTATCCACCAAGTCACGAGCATGATTGATATATTCTCGCATGGTTTTTGACCATTTTTTAAGAGAACGGAGCTCACAGTGAAGATGATGAACTTGTGCATCATATTTGGAAGCATATTGACCTTCAAGAGAGTCCCAGATAGCTTTGGAAGTTGTAAGACGATGAACATGCCGAAAAACAAAAGGTGTAAGAGAGGAGAACAACCAACTTACTAGAATTTTATCATGTTTTGTCCATGAAAGAAAAGCTGGAGTAGGGGCTTCATTATCAACAAGAGGTGCTGGATAGGGTTTCGTACCAGTAACATAACCATCGAGATCATAACCTTGAAGATACGGCAAAAACTGAGCTCTCCAAAGAGAATAGTTGTTTTCATCTAATTTGACAGTGATTATATGATGAGGTTGGGAGAATTGTTGAGACATAGATGTGACCATAGTAGAGACAGTAGATGAAATTGTTGAGGATTCGGTTGACATAATGGAGGATCGGTAAAGGCTAAGCTGATACCAAGATAGAACTACTTAGGTTTAGGTTAACTTAGAAGAAGAGACAACAGACTAGAAGAAGAGACAATAGACTTAAACAGAAGACAATTTTATTGATTGTAATTTTTTTTTTGTTTACATTGAACTGTGATACAACTATTTATACATGTATTGCCGTAAACTCTAAGCTACTATATTTCCTAAACGAGTCTAGTTTCCTAATATACAAAGGACTAGAATTTTCTTGAATAACAAGGTAACGTGTGTTATGTTACACACGTTCTTGATGTTGTGTTAACATTTCCCCCACCTATGTGTCAAGCATCAGTTGGTTAAATCCAATAATAATGGGACCCCCTTCTAATCTCAATCCAGGGATCAAGGGCTAAGAGAGATGACACCTAATGAGGGAAGGGAATGGGGGAAATGTAGCACTTTCGCTCAAAGCTGCCTAATTGGTTTGAAATGAAGAAGACTAGCTAGTCTACTAGGTCCACCAATTCATTAGTTATAACTGCATGATTACACGTTCTTTGGACAGGTCTGGGTTAGTACGGTTTGCACATCCCATTAACAGGACTAAAGAAAGTTAAGAAACTATAATCTCTTTGTTTTACAAATCATATTTGTAGCTTTAGTATCAATGAGGTATGACTCGTATGAGATTAATATTCACCACGAATCAGATAAATATGATCGGATAGAGGTGTTCTGATGGAGATCAGCTGTCACCAGCAAGATGCATTCCAAGTTTCAATAATCATGACTGTAGGGCTCTAAAGTGTGGTTGTTGTGCTCATGCCCTATGAAGAAGGCTGGTCTAGCAATTTCACTCAATACAATAATCACATTGATGAAATGCGCTTATTTCCGCGAACGAACAATAAAAGTCACACATTAGTATTCCTAAAGATTTAATGAAAGGAAAATAATGCATTTTGGCTATGAACATGTGTAAGTTGCATTCGGAGGATTTAGATAAGCTATTAGTAGTTATTTAAATGAATCTAGAATGCTACTTGATACATAATGATAAGCTGATAATTAACTGTCACTCTTCACCTGCCGGCAACCAGCATAATACGGTACTAATGAAAAGAATTGTCACGGCCAGTATTAAATATTAAGATATTTAAGAGTAATAAGCTGATTAATTCCCACTGGCCGGCTACCGGAATGAATAATAGAGTACTAATCAAATCAAATTGTGCGTTGAGAAGGGACGGAACTAAAAATATAAGAAATCCTAATCAACTAAAAAAATGTGAATAACAATAAAGGTACCCAAAATGAATTTGTGCATTCAAACAGATGATTAATTTGGGAGATTAATTAAAATTCACAATGGACTGTTCATCAAGCAGAATTTTCTTCATTAACAATACAGGAATCCAAAATCATTCCTCTCAATGAATCAGGCTTTAAATTGTCTCTACTTGACTAGGATCGTTCCAACTCTCTACCTCTTTGATTGAAATTGCTGATGTACCTGCATAGTTCACTTTCCTCCGCGGTTACTTCTCTTTGATCCTTCGTAAAAACCTTCAATCCTTCAGTACGTTTGAGATAACAATCCATCTGCTTGACAGTTGCATTTTACGCTGAAACCTGCTGTAAAACATACCAAGATGTCATCAGTTGGGTTACAATAAAAAATCAAAAAATACACAGGTAGTGGCAGAAAGTAACCCAAATACCAGGATATCTGTCTGCCATGAAGTTGGCTTCTCTCGAAGATGCTCAACTCCATGGGCAATAATCTCTGTGAATAAGTAAAATACCAAGATGTCATCCGTTATGAGTTATAATAAAAACCAAAAATGCAGAGGTAATAGTAATAGTATCCCGTTAACTGAAAGTAAACCAACCAAACCTTTTGATGGAAAGAGCGCCTTATGAGATACCTGCAGATGGAGTTGACAGATCCATCAAAACAAATGTAAGATTTTATTTTCATAATTTTATGAAACAAAAATCACTTTTTACATTGAGAGTTGTAGTAGTATTATGATCTTACTAATTTCTTGAGAGGAAATATCATTATGCTGTCTTGATTAACGTTTTTTTTTTAGCATCTCTAGCACCACCACATTGCCATACAAAACACCTTTCCTATCCAAAAAATTCAAGAAAAAAACCATTTCAACACTAAAAAGAAAAAAGAGAAAAAAACAAAAATTAAGGTAGAAATTGTAGAACCAATCAACATTAAAAAGAAAAAGCATTAAAAAGTTTGTAAGAATAGATCAAAGCAAACCTCAAAGACAGATCGCCGAAAAATTGAGGCTAAGCAGTTGAAGTGGGAACAGATTTTTGGCAGAAAAATAAGATCAGTGATGAAGATGGCAATAGAGAGAGCTGAAATTTCCTCTGGTTATCTATTTTTTGTTGGTTAAAACTGGGGGTGAGTTCCAAATCTTTAAGTCTTAACCAGGGTAAGGTTAAAATTCCAACAACCTGCAATAATGATATGTACCATGTTAGCTACAATTGTGGTCATGGCTGACGAGGCAGGGGAGTAGAAATGAATTGTGGTGAGAATTTTTTGAAGGTGTGATAAATGAGTACCACCTAATTCACAGCCTACAGCTTTCTCTATCAATATCATCATTTCAGTCTGTTTTCCAAAGACATTACATACTTTTGCTACTTATTTCTTGGTTGTGTAGGCAGCCCTAACATAAAGATGTCGAATTTGATAGCACCCCCCCTAATCCAAATAAAAGTATGCAAGGTCTCTGATTATTGATAAAGGTGTTCGACGAAATTCAATCATCAAAAAAAAAAAAAAAAAAACTGCATTCCGGATAAACCTTAAAGAAAAAAAATTCAGATGCATAACCAAAGTAAACAACTGACTATTCGTATGGAAGACCGCACAATATTAGCCTGGAATAACAAGACTGCTCAGTTCACTAATAAGGGTGCAAATTACTGACAACTGCACTCAAATGTCATATAATACTTAGATATTATCTAAAACAAGCCTCTAACCCGGTGCATACGCACCGGATGGATAACATAAGTGGAAGATATATTTATGTAAAGTCTCTGAAATCATCTTTGTGATATAATCAGTTGATTATTACTGTATAATAATAACTAATGTAATTTCATTTTCTCCTTGAATTAAACTTGTAAAAGAAACGTACCATCCTTGGAATTTGTCATTGGACGTTTCGGACTCTCTACAACCATGTAGAGTTAATTATGTTCTTTTTAAAATTCTACCTTTGTGAACTGATATGAACTCCATTTGTTGAACCTTTACATTTTCCCGTACATGACGATGATGTTGAAGTTATTGTCACTGTTCCGAAGGAAGCACTACACACACTAAGAACCGCGTTGGCTATGAGACCTCCAATTTGAAATAAATAATTAGTAACAGTTGGCTGGGACACTTTGTTTGAGTGGAGACCCTTTGAAGTTTCCCACTTATTTCTTTTATTTCTCTTCTTTCTCTCTGAAAATTTTTCTCCTTTCTTGTTGGTCGTTGCTTCCAGGTGCGATTTCTTATCGTCCTGATTAGAATCTTTGTTTACATACTTTTTCTTTCTCGTCACTCCGTATTGTTGGTTTTCCAAAGACACATACGTAGAATAAAAATACGAACCTATTCATATATAGAAATTCCAAATGAAAAAAAGGTGCCGAACATGATTAAATGCTAGAATTCAGTAGATATTTGTTTCTTGCCTTCCACGAATCAGGAATGGTCTGCAATTTAACATACCCTGGCAACCTCTATAGTTCCTTAGTGCTGAATTTCATCTCTCTAGTTCCTTAATATTCATTGAGTGGTACTGCATCATAAGCAGATGTAGTATCTGAAGTGGTTATCAGATTATACTTTTGTAGGTTCGTATGTGATGGGTTTGCTCCTGTGGAACATTTATCTTTTCGTTTAATATCTTTATCCAATCTTTTTCTTTAGTGGATTAATAGAAATAGTTCTTCTCCATCCAGGAAGATGACTCAAAAACTATTCACTAGGTGTTTAAGGTCCATACATACATCATGGTTGTTAAACGGTATCTGAATTCTGTTCTTTCTTGTGTGGGTCGTTATGGCTTTCCTCTCTCTTACTGACCTTTAAACTTTATTATCTAATCCGATCTTTGTCGTTAGTGAACAAATTAGTAAAGCTCCCAGCTTCAGCCCTGATTTTATTTTAGGTGTTGTTTTGCACTGCTTAAAATACCTTTGGTGTATATCCGTGAAATACAATACGTTACTTGTGTTTGGGTTGCTTTGTGCTTTCTTTGAACCTTTATATTTTGCTTAAAGACTAGCAATAATATCTGATAATCATCTTAATGAATTTGATTACGAGTGTTCTTCATGTAGCAGACCAACTGAATCTGTGGCCCTCAGATGACAACACTTTAGATCTCCAATCATTGAATTTTGATTCCAGCTAGAGGTTGCCAGGGTATGTTAAATTGCAATTGCCTCCTTACTATAGAACTCCTGCCAATACTATTTTTGAAAAAACTGAATTCGTTCTTCATAAGTATCTCATAATCAGAGGGACGGGAAATAATCGCATGCGGTGAAAAATAAAACTCGTGATATCAATGGATAGTGATGGGTATCTTTCTAAAAGAGGTTTTCATGAATCCATTATCTCAGGTACTGATAGTATCCTAGAAATAACCAATTGGGGATGCGTCGTTCGGAGTTTAGAGAACTTGGAATGCTTTGTTAGTTTCTTATTCTCAAAGCACAAATAAATAGTGCCGGTTAGGATTTCCAAAGGGATGTGACGCTTGGGAAGTGAGAATATTGTTTTCAGTGGGTGTCTCTAAGAATACTGTTTTCGAAAGGGTTTCAATATGTGTCTGATATAAAGAGGCGTTTTTTTTGTTTTGCCACAATATGTGTCCGATGACATGGCGTTGAAATTGCAATGATGTGGAAAGATTACGCTGATGTGGCCTCACCAAAATTTAGAATGATTCTGAAATTGGAATGATTGTGCTGACATGGCTTCACCAAAATCAAGAATAATTGTGGTGCTGACATGTGGCGTTTTAGGGGTCCCTAATTATAAAGAAAGATATCTTCAAGGAGTCTCCACTCAAAAAAAGTGCCCAGCCAACTGTTACGCCACTTATTTATTTCAAAGTTGAGACCTCATAGCCAACGCGGTTCTTTGTGTGGTAGTACTTCCTCCAGAATAGTGACGATAACTGCAGCATCATCACGTAAGAGAATATCAAGTTTTACCTCAGCAAGGTATATCATAGAACTTTGTTTGTGTCTCTTTCCCGACCACATTATCCTTTCTTTATCGATCAAAAGAAAAAAGAAAAAAAAACTTGATATTCTCCACACTGACGCTAAAAAGGACCTATTATTTGTATTTCCCTATCGGCTTGGTTAGTTAACGTTTCCAGAAGCTAATATTATTGTCGGAATGTTTAGAAGAATGTTTATTTTTCTTCATTTGAAGAAAATGAATAAGGTGTCCATGCTTCCTCGGACATTTCTTACCGATTACACTTCACAAAGCGGATTTTACAGACTTCACATAAATATATCTTCCATTTATGTTATCCATCCGGTGCGTATGCACCGGGTTAGAGGCTTGTAACCCGTTGCATAGCACCGGACGGATAACATAACTGGAAGATATATGTATGTGAATTCTCTGAAATCTGCTTTGTGAAGTGCAATCGGTAAGAAATATCAGAGGAATCATGATGGACACCTTATTGGTTTTTTCCATATGAAGAAAAATAAACATTCTCCTAGACATTCCAACAATAATATTAGCTTCTGCAACGATTAAATAACCAGGTCGAAGGGGAAATTCTAATTTTAGTTTGGCGGAATATCATGTTTTACTTAGCAACGTATAACAGTTTTAACATTAGTAGTAACGACAAACTTTTTATGTCGGAATGTACTATTTTATAAAGCCTCTTAACATTTGCATTAACATGTCTTAACTCAGGACCGCAAAGTTTTTTCACCGTGGCCTTTCAACCATTGTGAACTGATTAGAACTCCATTTGTTGAACCTTTACATTTTCTCGTACATGATGATGTTGTCGTTATTGTCACTGTTCCGAAGGAAGAACTACCACACACTAAGAACCGTGTTGGCTATGAGGTCTCAGCTTTGAAATATATAAGTGGTAACAGTTGGCCAGGACAATTTGTTTGAGTGAAGACCCCTTGAAGTTTCCCTCTTATTTCTTTCACTTCTCTTCTTTCTCTCTGTAAATTCTTCGCCCTTGTTGTTGGTCGTTGCTTACAGGTGCGATTTCTTATCGTCCTGATCAGAGTCTTTGTATACATACTTGCTCTTTCTTGTCACTCCCTTTTGTTGGTTTGCCAAGGACACACACGAAGAATAAAAATACGATCAATACATAGACTGAAATACCAAATGAAAAAAAAGAAGAAGTGCCAAACATGATTAAATGCTAAATTTCAGTAGATATTTGTTTCTTGCCTTTTGAATCAGGTATGATCTGCAATTTAACATACCGTGGCAGACTTTACCCTCCAGCTTTCTCCTCCCTATCAACTTGTCTTCCAAAAAATCAAAGATATATATGTAGGAGAATTTGGGGCAGTAATTTTCTGAATATTACGATGCGAGAGAAACAAAAGAAAATATCAAAAGGAGAAGGCCACAAATTTATTTAAAATTTGTCTGGATGTTAAAACTCTAATCATCTCACCGGGTATTTCCTTCAACGGTTTCTCCAAATACATAGTCGGGCTTTTGCATCCTCTCTTGGATAATCTCTTTCCCTGATATAGGAATTGCAATAAGTATCGGTTGCTGTTACTATTTTTTGGCTCTTCCTTCTTTGGATATGCAAAAAATTTAAGTCAGGGTAATATCTATCCATGTCTTTTCCCTGGTTCTAGTAATTCTCAATAATCTCTCCGACACTATATCAACATTTTCAAACCTATATCATTTCTGGTGGTTGTCCCGATCCAGAACATGCTGGGTATATTTTCCCCTGGACCTAATAATCGAATACTCTTGCTGTTGATTGTACCAACCTCCATTTACATATTGGAAATCGAACTTCCTCCTTCCTAAAGAGCTCCTAACAGTTTATTCTTTACGAAAAAGATTTGAATAATCAATTGATAGTGATGGGTATCTTTCTAAAATAGGTTTTCGTGATATTATCCGGAAAATAACCAATAGGGGGCGCGTCGTTCGGAGTTTAGAGAACTTGGAATGCTTCGTTAGTTTGTTATTCTCAAAGGCACAAAAACTAAAAAGTGTCGGTTAGGATTTTCAAAGGGATAAGTCGCTTGGGAAGTGGGAATATTGTTTTCCGAAGATGTCTCTAAGGATATTGTTTTTAAAAGTGAAGTGTTTTGAAAGGGTTTCAATATGTGACTGATATGAAGAGGCTTGTTTTTTTGCCACAATATGTGTCAGATGACATGGAACTGAAATTGGAATGACATGGAATGATTGTGCTGACATGGTTTGACCAAAATCAAGAATAATTGTGGTGCTGACATGTGGCATTTTACGGGTCCCTAATTATAAAGATAGATACTTTACCTCTCCAATAATGCAAAAAAGAGGTAATCAGAAATAAGACATGGTAGATAAAATCAAGTTCATACCAGCCATTTACTCACTTAGAAGCAGAGCATTAAAATACATGTTTCTTTTTTCTTTTTAATTTTTTTCTAATTTAAGTAGAGACAAACTTCTCATATTCCTAATTTAAGCAGTTCGTGATGCATCAAATAGTTTTTGTAATCAGAGAAATTACATAAGCTATTAGTATTTTGTTCAACTATTTTTTTTAATGCAACTTGATACAAAATAATACTTCTAAGAGTACTTTGCCGCAATAATAACTCCTGATTAATACTTACTTGCCACTAATAATAATACTGGCTTAATCAAATTTTGAGTGCATGGTCATCCACATGATTGAAAATCAAAGAAATCCAAATCAACTAAGAAATCGTGAATAGTAAATACTGGTACGAAAACGAATTTACACACATAAACGGATGATCAATTTGGAAATTAATCAATAAAATTCATAATGATTGTTCATCAATAAGAATTTTTTGAACTGCAATCAAGTCAATCGTCTCAATAAACCAGGCTTTAACTTGTCTCTTTTTCATTAGCAAATCTGTACCCCTTTGTTTGAAATTGCTGATATAGGTGGTTAGTTTACTTTCCTCTGGTGTTACATCTCTAAGATCCTCCAAAACATCCTTGAAGCTTTAGATACCTTTGCCAAGATCACAATTTTCCTTACAGTGGCTAACCATCCACATCAGAGTTGAGTTACGATTTTGAATCCAATAAAAAATACCATGGATATTAGTCCGGGAGAAAATTTGTTTCTCCATGGACATGATTAACCCCATAGGCATAATGCTCTGCAAATTAAGTAAAAAGTACCAAGATTTAATTTCATAACTTATGGGTCAATTTACAAAACCAAAAATGCATAGGCAGTAATAGTAATTCCATCATTTGAAAATAAACGCCTAAATACCTTTAAATCGAATGAAAGCCTGACCAGATACCTACAGAGTTCACAGATCCAACACAACAAAGGCAAGTTTATTTTCTTTTATGAAACAAAAGTCATTTTTTACATTGAGAGTATTAGTGTAATGGCCAATCAAAAATAATAAAATAAAATAGTAGCTGTAGTTGTAGTATTATGATCTTACTAATTTGTTGAGAGGATATATCATCGTGCTGCATCTAGGTTCAGGGTTCTACCCCATTACCACATTCCCATACAAAACTCATTTTCAATCCAAGATTCATTAGTGATTTCTTGCCCCTGATTCAAAGTATTTAAGAAAAAAAACACATTTTTCAGCAATGAAAATGAAAAATCCAAAGCAAATTAAGGTATAAAGTACCGTTCAACACTTTAAAGAAAAACCACTTAAAAGGGAAACTATTAAACACTTAAAAGGATAGATCAAAGCAAACCTCAAAGATAAAAGAAATGTCTTTTTTTCTTCCTCCTCAGCTTTTTCTTCTAGTTCACCAGAAAATTGAAGCTAAGCAGCAGAAGTGTGAACAATTTTTTGACAGAGAAAGTGTAAAAATCAATGTGAAGATGTGAATACGCTACATTACAACAGAGATGATCTGATTTTATAACTGGCGGTGTAAGTCCCAAAGTTTTAACCAGGGGTAAGGTTGAGTTAGATGTAGCAACATGCATTTTTGTACCATTGGCTACAAAATTTTACTGGTGCTTTCAAAGCTGTCCCAAGCTGATGAAGAAGTGGACTGGGTAGTACTAGCTCCAATAATTCACTAGTTACTTAAAATTGCACGAGTAAAATGCAGTAACCTGCAATTATGTACCATCTGAAAGGAAACATTATTATCTCATGTGGTCAAGGTTGGCCTAGCTGATGAGGACTAGTACTAGGTCTAACAATTCACAAGCTCTTAACTGTAGGCACGTTACCAGGGCAGGACTAAGTACAGGCCCGCTAATTTCTTCTTTGTTGCAGATTCTACTCCATTAGCACGAGTGCAGGAAAGATCATATGTGAAACAGAATGTCCTATGAAGAGGATGCTCATTCAGGATTGATGTTTACAAGCAGATTAATTGTATACATTACATCGCAGATGATTAATTAACTGAAACCGATAATTGAGAATTTATTACATACATAACAGAGGATTCATTAATTTGGAAAATTAAATTCACAATTGACTGCTCATTAATTTTTTTGGCTTGGCTTAGGTTAAGAAAAAAAAAAACACTAATTTAAGCAGTAAGGTTTCCAATGATTCATTAGTTATAAATGCATCACATTCCCTAGGACTGTGTATTAGTGTTACACCAGTTAGGGTTTAGTTTATCGTGTTGGATTTAAGTTAATTTTGTATCAAAAATTAGGGTTTTGTATGAAAATTGAAATTGCTGGTTTTATGTGAGTTACGGTTGGTAATAACTCAATTACGAACCGTAACTGGAGATTTTGAAGAACATACGGTTGGTAATTGTTCAATTACCAACCGTATGTTCTTATATATGAGAATTTTCTTCAGTTACGGTTGGTTTCGAGCATTTAATTACCAACCGTAACTCAGTTACGGTTGGTATCGAGCATTTAGTTACCAACGGTAACTGGTTTTACGATTGGATCTTCCCCAAATTTAACCAGTTACGGTTGGTATTCGATAATTTACGAACCGTAAGTAAGAGTTACGGTTGGTAACAAGCAAAATTGCAACCGTAAGTTCTTCTGAAAATTCAAAAGTTTTGATTTTGTTATGTACTTTAGATAATTTGGAGAGAGAAACAGCTAATGGAAACTATTTTAGAAGTATACCGGGTCACTGGAATCACTCATTTTGGTTGAGTGAATCAAAATCTAGGGTTTCACAAATATCACATAAGTTTCTTTTTCTTCTCCTCTAAATTTTTTTTTTTTATAACTCTAAAAATCTGATGTTAGAGTTATAATAAGTGAAAATTAATTAACAACACTAATCTTGATTATTAACAATAAGGGATAATTAGTCATTTCCAGATTTTCTTTGATTAGGGGCACTTGAATTACCTTGTAATGACCTTTTTTATCTTATTAGGTTGCCGCCCCTCTACCATTTCTTGTCGCCCCTTTACCAAGATTGTTGTAAAAATAGGATTTGAAGGTGTGATAAATGAGTACCACCTAATTCACAGCCCACAGCATTTTCAATCAACATCTTCATTTCAAACTGTATCTATTCCGGTCTTTCAATTCATGCCACCAACAAGGTCACTATGAATAAATGATGGCTGCCGTTGCACTTGGAATTTGTGAATAAACAGATAAGATTCTACAACTGAGGTGATGTAACTGCATCTTTTCTGATGGTTACATCCAAATGAAGATAAATACTAAAACTTACTCTAACATTCAAGATTCAAAGATAAACAAGATATAAAGAGCATGAAAGTAAAGATTAACACAAGCATATAACGTGGTTCGGCCATGAAGACCTACATCCACGGGAAATAAGATAGTTTCTTTATTGATTATAAGGTCTTACCCTTGAAAGAGTTACAAATATCACTTAGATATCTCACTCTTTCTCTGTCTAGATCTCTCTCAGGAATTCTCTGTAGAAGGACCATTTAAATAATATGAGTTAACTTTCCCATTTCCTGTTACATGGGTTGGTATTTATAGACAAACAATACTCATGAAGGTCAGGCCTCGTCGAGCTCTCAGAGTATCATGTATCGTCTTCGCTTCTTCGGACTGGTTCTATACTATCCCCCGTGGTGGTATTCCGGGTTCTCCTCCGAGTTATCTCGCCATGTTCATCCTCGTGAAGATCTTCTCCAAAGGTCCTCATGCTTCTCCACTCACGAGTATAGGTCGCCTGAGTTCTCTGCTATGACATAGACTCGCTCTCACTCCTTTTGATCCTTCATTAAATGCAGTGCTGCTTTTTAGACTTAGCCAACTGAATCGATTAGACCACTCCTTCACACGCTTCGTTCATGCGATGCTGGTGGTAGGTGCCTTGATTCAGACGAGATCAGCTTTATGGATAATGATTCGATGCTCCTACCTTATCATCTCATCATGAAGTCAAGCCTTGAGATGTTGACACGTGGCCATCGGGTATTTTACCCTCACATTTTGCTCCTTTTTCTTGAGGTTTAAAGAAAAAATTGAGACAAGTATAAAGTAAACCTACGGATATGGTGAGAGGAAATATCATAATGATGTGTTCTTGATTCATATTTTTGAGAATCTATTCCACAACCACATTCCCCTAAGCAAACACTTTTCCACTCAAGATCCAGATCCAGATCCATTTGTGTTTTTGTTGCCCCCTATGCCAAAATGCTAAATCAATCAACATTGGGAAGAAATAATTAAAGCAAATGAAAGTGGAAATGTAAAGACAGGGTATAAAAAGAAGCACCTTTTTCACCTCCAGTCCTCCTTGCGTATAAAGAGAAGTAAGTATAAATAAAAAATTTGATAGAGAATGAGAGTAGTGAAGATGCGAATGTGAATACTGGGATGAGATATTATAACCGGGGTAAAAGAAGTCCAAAGTTTTAATAATTAACTAGTGTAAGGTTACTTTAATGCATGAGTTAACCTGTAATATGTACCATTTTCGTTTTTGTCGTGTGGTCAAAAGCTTGCCAGTTCGTAAAAAGAGGGACTGACTATTTGCTCCACCAAATTCATCAACTATAACTCCACTTCACGTTAACCATGCAGGCAGTAGTACTGGGTTTCTTCTACTGTCTTCAATATTAAGGTTGTGAACATTAGTTGTTTGCCTAAACACAAAATTGGTTAAATGGACCAAAATAATTAATTCCTAAGTGAAAAATACATGTAAAATTTGATAATGTTCAAATGGACAAAAATGTAAAAATAGTTATGATGTAATTTCATCCTACACATTTTCAAAACCTTTTTCTTATTATTAATTTACATCAGGATGCATCCAGTTTCATCCTAGCTATATTTTAAGTTTAAGCCAGCATGAATCTAGTTTCATCCTTGCTATTTTTTTGAGAAATCATTATTGTGCTCTTTGATTAAATTGAAAGGAATTTCGGTTGTCCCAGTACCACCAGAATCTCACTCAAAAACACTTCTTTTATATCTATGAGAATGAGCCATTTGTTGTTTCCCTAAAATAAGATGATGACGATCTCCTTTTTTCAGCAGATCTGGAATAATCAGAGTTCAAATACAAGAGAGAAACCGAAATTCACTTGATTCGAGTTCAGATCAAGAAGAAGAGAAAAAAATAAAGGCGGCGTATAAACTCTCTTCTTAGGGTTTTCAAGGAAGGAGAGTAGAGATTTCAAAGAAGTCAAGTGAAGAGTGAGACCCCCTAAAGTGACTACTCTCTTGTGGTATCTATTTACAGATTTTGGTTACACCTTTATTACATCAGACGTGTATGGGAACTACATGTCCCATGGGTTAGGACCCCTACAGCGCAATGTCTGACTCTAAGTTCCAATGCAACAACTAGCTAGGAGTTGTGCACTGCCGGGACAAAACAGAACAGTGGTAGTGGCATTTGGTGCAGGTAGAATGGTTTTCTCTAGTTTTGTCTTTGATCTTCATCATTCCATCCCACTAATTCTTCGCTGAGAGGAAAAGTGATTATTTGGAACAATTAGATGAACTATTAGTATTTTCTTTAACTGAATGCATTCAAGAATTTTCCGGAATCATACACTGATTAATTCCCACCCTTCACCCGCCGGGTAATTAGGAATTAATAGTACAGTATTAATAAAATTGGACGATTACAACCAGGATTAAAAACCATAGAAATCCAAATCATGTAAAAACTTGTCAACAAGAAATCGAAAATGAATTTACACCACATAAACAGATGATTAAGTTGGAAGATTAAAATTAATAATTGACTGCTCATCAAGCAGAATTTTCTAATAAACTCGTCTCTCCTTGTCTATACTTCTTTGATTGAGATGGGTGATATCTGGGTTACTTCATCAGAGTTGCATCCAAATACCTTTTAATAGTAGTAATAGTAAGATTAACGGAAAGTACATCCAAATACCTTTCAATTACAAAGTGCAGCTTTAGTATTTAGATTCATCAAGAGAACTTCTTCTGAAACTGAAGCTCAAACTTGATTCTCCTATTACTTTAAATCTGGTACCGAAATTCATCAAGAGAACTTTGATATGTATCTTCTGAAACTGAAACTCAAACCTGATTCAACAAATAATTTTGATTCTTGCTTATGTGTGGAAACTGAAAATTCTTAGTCTTTCCGACAAATTAAGTGCACCGAGTTCCAAAGATTTGATCACTTGTTTGCTTAAAAAAATAATTAAAATCAAGATAGATCACTTAACCGGAGTGAGATTTATAGAAATGATGATAATCATGGCGGCTCTGCAGGTGATGATAAAATTGGGAAGAGCGTACATAAAATTGCTTTGAGAGGAGAAATCATTATGCTCATTGAACTGAAAGGAAGTTCGGTTCTTCCACCACCACCAGATTTCCCATACAAAACTAGTTTTACATCCAAAACAAGCCATTATTTGTGGATATCGCTAGCTGTTTCTCAGTGATTGATTAAACTAATCTTGAGCTTCCTTTTCAGCAGATATGTAGATCTCAGAACTCAACAGAATGAGGAAAACTGAAATCCTTGTATGGAGTTCAGATCTAAGAAGAAGGGGAGGTAGAAGGGAGGCGTAGGGTTTTCAAGGAATACTATTTACTCTCTGTCACTGATATAAATAGAAGAGTTTTCAACCAAGTAAAAAGTGAAGACCGAAACCCTAAAAAATCATTTATTTCTTTTGTATAGAAAACTAAAACTTACACCCTGTTTACATCAGGTAAATTTCTTTAGTAAATAACGTTTTTATGTCCCAAGGTAATTTAGTTGACTAGGAGCGACATCACAATGTAATTACAATGCACTAGGAAGGACAAAGGCTCCCTAAGATATGTGCACCAACTAGCTAGGGGTTGTGCCATCTGGTGTATGTTTGAACACTAAAAGCAATTGAAGAAAATTCAAGAAAAAACATCCAAACATAAATTAGAATTGGGTTTAAACTAGAACACAACTCTCAGTACCCCGGAATGTGGTGGAAGAACTAAAAACTTTAAATACCAAAAATATGGAAGCGTAGTTTGTGTTGTTCATTTGCCCCGGTAATTTATTATTAAAACACCAATTTGTGGATTTTGTCATATTCATTGGTAGGATTTGCATCACCGACCACATTCCCATATAAAACGTACAACTCTTCAATCAAAGGCCGATATGTATCCTCTTGCAGTGTAGTAAAATTTTAGACAATAAAAAGACTAATGAAGAATTTGAGAATACACAGATTAGATATGATAACCAGGGTGAATTCCAAAGTTTTAACCAGGGTAAGGTTACTTCAATTCATGATGAGTCATGAGCGAACCTGAAAAATGTACCAATCCGCTACACACTTTTTTCTCTCGTGATGCCCAGCAGCTGATGGTGAAATAAAGAGGACTAGCTTATTATAACTGCATATTTGCACGTTCTTGTAAAGCGACTATGTTTGCACACCCCATTAGCAGGATTACATGTGGTAAAGAAAGTTATGAAACTATAATCTCTTTGTTTTGCAGATCATATTTCTAGAGGTGTTCGGATGACAGATCCGCAGTCACCACCATCCCAAATTGCAGGAATCATAACTTTAAGCCTCTATAATGTGGCTGTTGCTCTCATGCCCTATGAAAAAGGTTGGTCTAGCAATTTCTCTTAATACAACAACCACATTGATCAATGAGATGCACCTTTTTCAAGTAGAGGAATGAATGACAATAAAAATCTACAGTTCCACAAATTTGTATTCTCGGAAATTATGTTCACGCAACAAACAAAATACTAACAAAAAGAGAGTTAGAAAGACTTATCGGATTGGTTGATCGAGGCGAGGTAATCCTCTTTCCTTAAAGACAGTTCATCCCCGCATACGGTGCTCACGGTTCTACGGATGTCGCCTTTCAAGATACAACGATCACGCCTTATAGTAAGTAGCACTACAATACCATTAGGCCAGCGAATGTTGACAATTAATGTGCTCTTCAGTGACTCTGACTTTTGACTTCAAAATCTTGTTTTTTTTCTCTTCTAACTTGTATAAAAAATAATATAAAACAAAACTAGGAGATGGGTTTATATAGAGTCAATGGTGACTCTACAAGGTGTCTTTTCACCAATAAGTGACTCTCCATGGCCAATGGTGACTCTCAATAACACATATTCATGACTAGGTGCCTTATGGTGAAAAGGCATAACATCTCTTGGAGTTTAAACTTTCAAAATCAATTTTCACTCACTTAATAATTTTAACTAAAAATTCCAACAGTCCCCCACATGAGTAAAAATACTGACTCAACAAAACTTACAAACTTTTAAGAGCACAAGCAAAAAATATAATGCATCGGTAAATGGTTGATTTTGGATTTGAACCAAACCTAGTGAAAATCTACCGGATTTACTATCCAAACAGTGGACGCGGTGTCGTTGAACTGTCAGTCGTTGATGTAAATCGATACATTAAATCTCACACATTATATCTCCTAATAATCGTCAAATTCTCGGTTGTGTTCATTTCGGCCTTGAACATTCTTGGAATTCTATGAGTGCTTTATCATAGAAGCGGCCCCACTTCTCACTCATATAGGTGATCTCCTATATGAAAGTATCCTACCATACTTTTCTTAGTTAGACTAGGCTATAGGAATCATTAAGAGAAAATCTCAACCTATTACGTGATAGGAAACACTGACTCTTATCATAGTAATGGGAAAGAGAAAATCTCTTACAGTGTTATCTGGCGAGTACGTCACAACTTAGTTTACCCTTTTGAACCTAGACCATGGGATCTCCAATCACTTAGCTTGGGTTACCTCTGCAACTTACTCTTTAATAAGGCTATAAGCCCATTCCCCTCGATGATGCAATTATACGCTCTCACTAGAATTTGTATCCTTTGTCGACTTGATACAATTCTCAAACACTATTTCTTTTAGATGTGCGCACATTTGAGAGCAATTGCTTTATGGTATTACGTTGACCTTGTATTTAAAGGAACGTACCGTAACAACATTTAAGACACCCCCGCATTTCGATGAATGTATCGATATAACAATCTTGTTATTTGACAACCACCCCCACATTTCAGTGGTACACCAAAATTTCTCAGTGATTTAACACTTTTAGATGCCGATTCAAATTTCAAACTGAAATTAGAATTTCCAAGTGACACTTAGGAAACACTAGTTAGATTAATTCCACTTTTTCAAACTTATTCCAATGAACTAAGTTTTCCCGATTGAATTGCATAATGTCGACTACGGGCAATTAATCTATATCCAATTTCACGCTTTCAAACTTGTTCCACTGAAGTAAGTTTTGCGTTTTGGACAATCCAATTCTAGCACCTACTTCACTGTCCTGTTTTCTTTTGACTGTAATGAATTGCAGCATCATTTCCCAATCACTTGTCCATTTGGAGACTGTCATTCAGTTTTCCTTGTCCAATCCGTTTGGATATGTACAATACCAAAGCAGATACTCTAAAGGAAATCATATTCCTTGTCCCCCACATTTCATGATCATATTCACAAATGTCATGAAACTACAAAGTGCAAGGACATTATATAGCCAAACACTCTACTCATATAGAACTACAAACTGTAGTTATAAGTTTTGGCCAAGATACAGTATGTATCAATCCTTGATTACTAATAATTTGATCCCAAGCCATTTGATAACTTTCTTATCATGAATTATCCCAAAGTACTCTGGTCCCTGATCAAACTTTTAATAACACTTGTTTGACCAGCGTTCACTATTTTTTTTAACAAATTCAAAACCGGCATTCCGTTAGAGATCTGGTTAATTTGTTGGACCAAATAATACATGGATTTTCATATCCTTCTGAAAACGATGCTTCCATTAAGCATTGCATTTCAATTTGAGAGTGATCAAGATTGCATCATAGATAAGCACACGCCCAAACTGCTCATCCTTGTAATCCATATGATTACAACAACGTTTCAAGTTACAAGAAGTACAAAACTTGATAACGAATCTTAAGCGATCCTCATAAATTGTGATGAAAACATATTTACGGCCACTTCCTCCCATAACTCTAACTGCCATTTCTTAGTCTAAGAACATAATTAGATCCTACTTCATCCGAGAAGATAGATATCTCTTACATTAATAAAAATGACATCCTTTTGCAAGAGTTATGTCCCTTAAAAGGGATAGACAATGTCAACGATCAGAGAGGAGGGTAACGGTTTTGATCTTATAACCGTCAAGTACCCAAAGGTGTCTCTTTGCTTTAAAAGCAAGATAACCCCTTCTTCACACATGGAAAACAGTGTCCATGCAATTTATCTGGAATTTCAACTTAAACTGAGAGAAGAAGATCAGTTTATGCTGCAATAAATAATCCTAATTGATGCTCACCAATCTTAACAGATTATGATGAATGGATTCGTCAATACCTATTTCTTGTCTCAGTGATATCATTCAAACATACCTTTTTACTGTGTGAAGTCATACAAACAATAATTTCATTCCATCATGCTTTCCACTGAATGCATATATACAAATCCGAATAATGGCAGCAGCAAAAACATGTACATACGTGAAGTATACTGACTCATGACATGTATATATGGACAAAGAAAAGTCACACGGAGAATATAAGTATGTCATGCATGCAATTCTGAGAATTAGTATCACCGATCCAAATGTGCATGAACATGTATCCAGTAAGTGAAAGATGGAAACAGTATGAATGCATTTAATTATACTGCATAAAGGGAATGCTTTCTTAACAAACAGCCGAAATCAAATTTCCCAAGAAACCGGAAACAAAGAACTTGGATTGTGTTTAAGATTGTAGGAAATAATATTCAGTTTCGGTTTCTCGGAAATCACGCAACAAACAAAATACTAACAAAAAGATCGTTAGAAAGACTTATCGGATTGGTTGATCGAGGCGAGGTAATCCTCTTTCCTTAAAGACAATTCATCCCCGCATACGGTGCTCACGGTTCTACGGATGTCGCCTTCCAAGATACAACTATCACGGATTATAGTAAGTAGCACTACAATATCATTAGGCCAGTGAATGTTGACAATTAATGTGCTCTTAAGTGACTCTGACTCTTGACTTCAAAAACTTGTTTTTGTTCTCTTCTAACTTGTATAAAAACTTACACAAAACAAAACTAGGAGATGGGTTTATATAGAGTTAATGGTGACTCTACACGGTGTCTTTTCCCCAATAGGTGACTCTCCATAACACCTATTCATGACTAGATGCCTTATGGTGAGAAGGCATAACCCAAACACATCTCTTGGAGTTTAAACTTTCAAAATCAATTTTCACTCACTTAATAATTTTAACTAAAAATTCCAACATGTTGTTTCTTGTATGTTGCACATTCCTTCTGGGAGAATGGCACATAGGTGACGGTTGTTATGGGTTTAACTAGAACAAAACTCTGGGTGCTAGATGCCCGGAATGTGGTAGAAGAACAACCACCCTTGAATGCAGAAAATTTTGGATGATTATCTACTTTATCTTGTTTATAAATTTTGAAAGAAAAATTGGTATAAGGATCCCTTAACATCACTTCAATACACTAGTACTAATAAAACTTTCACGATAAACATATTTATCACTACTTATGTAACTAGCTACTTCTCTACATTGATTCCCAATAATATTTATATGCATTATGGCCTGATCTCTAGAACATAGAAGACAAAAAAAAAGGAAAACAATGGAACATCATGAAAAATAATGCACTGGCAAACCACTACTTTTACCGGCCATTACACTAAATGATGGCGGCCGTTACACTTTGAAGATGTGAATACACAGATAGGATTTTATAACTGAGGTGAATGTCAAAGTTTTAACCAAGGGTACACTTACTTTAATGAATGAGTTAGCCTGCAAAATGTACCATCTGCTAGACACTTTTTCTTCTCGTGATGTCTCAAAGCTGGCCTAGCTGATGGAGAAATGAAGACGACTATACTAGGTCCGCCAATTCAGTAGTTATAAACGCATAATTGCACGTTCCGTGGGCAGGAGGACTGGGTAGGGTTTCTGGTAAAGCAACTATGTTGCAAATTCCAATAGCAGAACTATTAAGTAGTAAACAAATTCAATCTAAAATGAGATACATATTACCGGCAGATCGGCCAACACCAGCAAGGTGCATCCGAAATTGCACGGATCATAACTTTAAGCCTCTATAGTATGGCTGTGATATTCATGATTCATGCCCTATGAAGAAGGTTAGTCTAGCAATTTCCCTCAACGCAATAACCTCACTGATAATGAAAAACATCTGCATTTTTGGCGATATTCTGCACCTTTTTTCAGCGACCAGCGAATGACAATAAATATGAGCTCGAGTATTCCCAATCACAGATTTGATCAAACGCAAATAATCCTTTTTGTCTATGAAGAAGATGTAAGTTGCATTTGGAATTTCGGAGCAAGCTATAGCAATTAGTATTTTATTTTTTTGCAACTTAATTTTTTGAATGCAACTTGATACATAGCAATACTACTTCCCACCCTTCACCGGCCGGCCAGCAGGAATTGATGATACAGTAAATATCAAATTGAATGGTTACAGCAGGGATAAAGAATCAAAGAAACCCAGATCAATAACAGTACTTGTCAATAACAGTGCAGGAATCTAAAATGAAGTTACATAAATAAACAGATGATTAATTTGGATGATTTAAATTCACAATTGACTGGTCCCTCATAAGTCTTTCCAGCACAAATATCTCTAGATTCCATTCAACCCTCTCGGCAAACCAGGCTGTGACTTGTCTCTCCTTGACTAGGCTCTTTCCAACTGTTCTACTCCTTTGATTGAAATTACTGAAATAGCTGAATAGTTTGTTTCCCTCCGGATTATTAGTCTGCAGGGAAGTCACTCCTTGTAGATTGCATCAATCTTCCCATCGGGCCTCACATAAGAGTCTCTACTCTCTGTACAAAACAATTTGGCTGACTTCGATAGTCTGCTGCGTGGTTTGTTTTTCCGTGGAAGTGAGTGCTCTGTGAATCAAGTGAAGTACCAAGATATCATCAGTCGGGTCATAATAAAAACCAAAATGCAACACCAAGGTAGTAGTAGTAATTCCATTTATTGAAAGCAAATCAAATACCTTTTTAAATGAATAGTCTCCTCATGGAACACCTACAGAGTTCACAGATCCATCAAAACAAATGTAAGATTTATTTTCTTAATTTTATGAGACAAAAATAACTTTAAATTGAGATCAGTACTATGATCTTACTAATTTATTGAGAGGAAATATCATTATGCTGATTCAGAAATTTTGAGTTTACACCACCACCACCAGATTCCCATACAAAACTCCTTTTCAATTCAAGACGCATTTGTGATTTCCTGGCCCTGATTAAAAAGTTAAGAAAAAAACCATTTCAACACTACGAAGAAAAGATTAAAAAGCAATTATAGGTAGAAACTAAAGAACAAATCCACCACTTCAAGGAAAACAAACTGTTGAGACTATTAGTCCCACATTGTATGGGTTTCTAAGATCCTGCGGTTTATAATCCTATGGGCCTCTCCACTCATTGCCAATTGGTTGTGAGTTGGATGCCCATATTCTAATATGTTATCACAGCCAGGCCCTGTATGAGACGTAAGACCCAAGAAGGCAGGGAAACCATACAGCGGTCCATATAAGGTGTGGAGCTACTCCACTTGTTGCCAATTGGTTTTGAGTTGGATGCCCGTATTCTAACATGGTATCAGAGAAGGCTATTTGCGACGAGTCATTAGACCGCGCCATTACTCCGCGTCACCCGATTTAGTTGTCCACGTGTTAGATGCAACGATGCTACACGTGAGGGGGCGTGTTGAGACTATTAGTCCCACATTGTATGGGTTTCTAAGATCCTGCGGTTTATAATCCTATGGGACTCTCCACTCATTGCCAATTGGTTGTGAGTTGGATGCCCATATTCTAATATGTTATCACAGCCAGGCCCTGTATGAGACGTAAGACCCAGTAAGACCCAAGAAGGCAGGGAAACCATACAGCGGTCCATATAAGGTGTGGAGCTACTCCACTTGTTGCCAATTGGTTTTGAGTTGGATGCCCGTATTCTAACACAAACCTATTATAAGGTGTGGAGCTACTCCACTTGTTGCCAATTGGTTTTGAGTTGGATGCCCGTATTCTAACACAAACCTATTACTCTTCCTCTTTGGCTTCTAGTTCACCCAAAATTTAAGGTCAGCAGTTTGAAGTGTAAACAAATGTTTAACAGAGAGAATTAGAGCACTGAAGATGTGAAACAGATATGATAAGATTTTATAACTGGCCAGGTGAGTTCCAACTTCCAAGAACTTGCAATAATGTTTTGTACCATTGGTCAAGGGAGGCCTAGCTAGCTGATGAGGAAGAGAACTAATACCAAGTACAATTGCATGTTCTCTTGGCAGGGAGGGATATGTGGTCAGAGTTTTTGTACAAGAGTTTCGATGAAAGAGGATTTCAAACATGATCAATTCCTGGCTTTAACTTAAATTTATGTGATTGGAATTTGGAACATCCAATTTCATGTCTATTACAAGAACTTTTCATTGCCTGCCTTGTTGCGCATGATGCTATACGAGTTTGAAGTGCAAACAAGTTTACCCAAAAACCTATTACTCTTCCTCCTTGGCTTCTAGTTCACTCAAAAATTTAAGCTAAGCAGTTTGAAGTGTAAACAAGTTTTTGACAAAGAATTTGAGAGTAGTTAAGATGTGAATACACGGATGATAAGATTTTATAATACCTGGGGTGAATTCCAAAGCTTAGAGTTTTAACCATGGTAAGGTTAATTCAGTACGTGCATTGAAGTTCCAGCAACCTACAATAATTTTTTGTACCATTTGGCTAGAAGAACCTTTTAGCTCGTGTGGTCAAGGCTGATGAAGAAGAGGACTAGTACTATGTCCAATTTTCTGCATTGCACGTTCTCAAGGAAGATATCTTTTTACATGAATTTGAGTGAAAGATTTCAAGCAGATTCACTTTCACGTCCTAATTCAAATGTGACTGACATTACATACCTTTTCTACTTTTTTCCATGTTGAATTGGGGATTACCGCCCTCATTCTAATTTTATTTTTTTTTTTTTTTATAAGCAAGGGCCTTCAAAAGAAGGCAAACAGTTTACCTCAATTGCTGGGGATAGCCAAGCAGGAGGACAAGACTGGTACAGATAGACATGCCAAAAAGGCAAGAACAACATAAGAAAGTATTACAACAAATAAAAAGATAGATGCTAATGTTCCAGATTGTAACTGAACGAGAGAAAATATAATCAAAGACTAAAGAGGCTTCATCCACGACTAAACAAGTTGTCAACGACTAA
Source organism: Papaver bracteatum (assembly GCA_023529315.1). Lineage (NCBI taxonomy): Eukaryota > Viridiplantae > Streptophyta > Magnoliopsida > Ranunculales > Papaveraceae > Papaver > Papaver bracteatum. The sequence continues at coordinate 21,402 of JAJJWX010001087.1, read as the reverse complement.
ACAAGTTGTCAGCACTACAAACGAACTGTAGGAGGAGAACAATCCAAACCACGAGATAATTCTATCAAGATAGGTAAATGCCCGGCCGACTTGAGGGTAACAAGAACTTGTACACCATAGAGGAAACGACTCACAACACACCGGTCCCAAGCCCTCCGAGGAGTTTTGGCTTAAAGGAAATTTGTCACGCTTCTCAGCAGAAGAATGATATTAATAATAAAGATGTAAATCCGAAGAATTACAGCTAAGAACATAAGCATCAGCAACAAATTCAGCCCCAGAAGAAAATGAGAAAGAACCACGACAATACAGTTACCAAAGAACAAGTAGCTAAGATAAGAGCCAATAACTTTAAACACACATTCTTTCCACATCCAAGCAATCCCTTTGTGACCATCAACAGAATACATCCTTCACTTTCCCTAGTTATATGTACTTACTGCCCAAGCCCTCTCTGAAGCAGACCAATGGCTTAAAGATCTTATGTCGAGGTATTTCCAGAAGAAGTGCAAACTGAAACCCAACCAATAATCCCAAATGTTTAAAATAATAGATTGTTTGAAGAGAGAGAACATAATCATAGGATCCTGTAGAACCGGCCGAGAAGGGAGAAAATTTCATGTATACATCAAACCAGACCACTTGTACCCAGCAATAGAAACCGCCTTATACCCATACCAGATATAAATAGTGACAGCCCAAGCCCCCGAAGGTTTAACCTGGCTTAAAGGTCTTCCAGAAAGGTATATCCAACAAGAATGTAAATCGGATTCCATCATAAGATCCTAATTTCTCAAGTGAAGAAATGCATAGAATGATAAACTTTAGAAACACTCGGCACAAAAAAATGAAGCATAAACCAATGAACTTCCACCTGGTTCCAGAAACCCATCCTAATTCTTGGCAAAATAATCTCACTAACATACCGAAAAGAAATCACAACATTCCCTTCAGGATTTATTTCAGAAATTAAAGTAACACGTACTAGAACAAAAAGCCAGAACATACTAATATCTTTACTAAACCAAAGATTTAACCTTCCCCTGAAAAAATCATCCCACCAACCATCCTTATTGTTCCAAACAGCCAAACCAATCAAACAAACTGCCTCATATTCCCTAAAGGCCAGGGTAATGATTCCTTTCAGCTCGCGGGAGAACAAGTAGATATAAGGTATGATCTGTCTAGAAGAGTTAATTCTCATGACTGCTAGATTATGACAAATTATATGGTTGATATTAAGAGCAATACAATCATGCATTCCTTCATCAATAGCCTTCGATTCCCTCTTCTGAGTTTGACGAATGTCACTGGAACGGATGTTATCAGTCTCCGGGAGACTATAATGCGTTTTTGAATCTTCAACGACACAAGCAAGAGGAGATGGTAAGCCTTCATCAACCAAAGTTTCGTCTACGTTACTGCTATTAACTGAGGTCCTAACTCGATCTGCTTGATCATTAAGAGAAATAATCCCGAGAAGTTGATTAACAAAGGGTTTTTTTGAGGTCCTAACGGCATACAAACTATGAACTGAAAAGCTCCAGGAGGGTTCAAACTTCAAACTTAACATGATACATCATCTAAATCAATAAATATGAAGCGCAGTGTCAATTCGAACTTCAAATATGGTATTACGACATAGAAACTATGAACCAAGAAGCTTTGGGAAGGTTATGACTTCAAACGTAGCATGATATATCATTGAAATCGATAAATATGAAGCTCATAGTCGATTGGAACTTCAAATATGGTATAACGGCATAGAAACTATGAACTAAGAAGCTCTGGGTGGGTTCTGACTTCAAACGTATCATGATATATCATTGAAATCGATAAATATGAAGCTCATAGTCGATTTGAACTTCAAATATGGTATAACGGCATAGAAAATATGAACCAAGAAGCTCTGGGAGGGTTCTGACTTAAAACTTAGCATGATACATCATAGAAATCGATAAACATGAAGCTCAGCGTCGATTCGAATTTAGTAAGGAACAAATTTTCATCCAATTTGATATTACTATCAGCTTCACTAGATGTCCATCTACCTCACTGAATTCAATTTTTTATCCATTAATTATACCTAATATCGCTCAACCTCACTCAATCTCTCCTAAATTCTACGGGTTTATATGGTTATCTATCAACTTAAATTGAATTTCCACCAGCTTCGCTTAATTTCACTTTTTATCCATCAATCATACCCAATATCGGTCGACCTCACTCAATTTCTATAGGATGTAATCGATTTCTCGTGTTATCCATCATTTTAAACGAATGTCCATCGACCTTAGTCAGTTTCACTCACATATATATTAATCTTATCCAATATCTCCCGACCTAACTCAATATCTCTCGAACTCACTCGTTATACATCAATCTTCGTCATAAGTCCTGAAGCAAACATTGAAATGACAATTTTACCCTTTGCCCAATTTTTATGGTAAAATGACTGTTTATGATACTTTGGAGCGGCCAGGACCAGCGTATCGATCCCCAAGGGATATAAGCTAGGTATCATGACTAGTTGTGCCTTGAAGACCAAAGGCTGAACAACTCTATCGTGAAAAATGAGTTGTATCCTTGTAGAACTCAGTTTGCCTGGATCGTGCCTCGCCTAACCCGATTAAGTCTTTCCTGCATGCATTGAATCAATCTCTCCACATACATCGATATTCGTCATAAGTACTAAAGCAAATTTTGAAATGACCATTTTACCCTTTGCACAATTTATATGGTAAAATGATTGTTATGGGACTCCCCCGCGTATCGCCTTGGGATGTAAGCTTGGTATCGTGACTAGTTGTGCCTTCAAGAACAAATGTTGAACAACTCTATCGTGAGAACTCAGTTGTATACTTGTATAACTCAGTCTGCCCGGATCGTGCCTCTCTTGGCACGATTGAGTTTTCCAACTCAGGTTAATTAATAATCTCTCCTCATACATCGGTCTTCATCATAATTCCTGCGGCAAACCTTGGAATGACCATTTTACCCTTTGCCATTTTTCTAGTAAAATGATTGTTTTACCCTATCTAAAAGTCGATGAAAATGTCTATGCTTCCATCGATTTGTAAAGTATATAAAATGACTATTTTACCTCTGATCCAAAATTCTCTAAGAAATGACTATTCGCCCTTTGTCGAAATTTTACCATCTAACGGTGGAAAACATTGCGGCAACAATTTTAGATGGCTGCCGCTCGGAATAAATTGGATAATATATTGAACAAAATAAAATGAAATCAGGAAAAAATAGATAGAAAAATCTATCTTGGATATTACAGATGAAGTTCAAATATAATCAAATTTAAACAGAATTGACAAATTGATGCAATCTAAACAAAATGACGTTGTAGTGTTATTTCATGAAGAAAATCACACGTAAATAATCCTCACATAATGAACAAGTAGTAAGGAAATGCTTCAAAAAAAAAACATATATATTCTCAGTTCTGCTTAAAAATACTGGGTGATTTAGGGGCGACCCAAACAGAATTATGGGCGACACAAAATGACAAAAAATGTCATAATCGGTAGGTTATTTCACAATCAGTAGGTTATTTTTGGGGCATTTTTTAATGACCAAACTACCCTTTACAGTCGGTAGATAACTTTACAATCGAAAGTTAATCCACAATCGGGAGTTAATTTAGTTTCTTTAACTTCCGAATATAAAGTATCCCCAAAATAAAATCCTATTTTTTTGAATCTTGATTATCCTATAATCGGTAGTAAATAAAATCCTATTTTTTTGAATCTTGATTATCCTATAATCTTGATTATCCTATAATCGGTAGTAAATAATTCCTTGTTCTATTATCCCTTTTAGTAACAAACCAAATAAAGATAAAAAAAAATGAATTTAATGAAAACATATACTCAATAACTAACAGGAACTCGATAACTCCATGCCGGCGATACTGCTACAGGAACTCGATAACTCCACGCCGGCGAAACTGCTTGATTCCATGAAGAGAATTCATGTTTATATCCATTTAAAAATATTCCAATTAAAAAATTCGGTGCTGATCATTATGACTTGAAATTTAAAAATTAATTTCATCTTGTGGTTTTGCAGTCGAATTCAACTTGAACAACATTTTTAACCTACAACTAATTAATTAATCTGGTACAAGAATTACATACACCACTTGATTCTCCTTGATCATAGCTGGCATGATGAATAATTGAAAACTTCAAAAGACCGACTTCTCTTTAAAACGGGCGGTGTCTACTACAACTTGGTGGCTGATAGAGGTTTAACCGACCATAGAATTTTTAGTTGGTAGTCCTTAGTCCCTCAAAGTAAATACCAGCACAAGTATTTCTGTAGTTTCTCTTGTTTACTTGATTGAAATATAGAGCGACCAAATACTCATGGTAGTGGCTGAGAATTAGTGGATATTAGGTGAAAGTAACCGAAATTTTGGGTAGTCGGAAATTTGGTTGCTTCTCTGTTAAAGCGACCAAAATTTTGTAGTCTTGCTAAGATTTTGGTCGCTTAAGCTAAGTTTTCTTGTAGTGCTTGTTAAGGATGCCTGTGTGATTGTATGTTTGTATGTTGATGATATGCTTATACTTGTGTTGATGGTGGTTTTTAGCCTAGGGTTAAAATCGTAAAACCCTAAACCCTAGTAGACAGTGACGTCACAACGTTTAAAGTAATAGGAATTTACTAGGCGCATTTATTGAAATCTTTAATGTGTCTGTAAATAATTACCAGGGTATCTTTTCAAATTAGGGTTGCGTCAAGCCAAACCCTAATTCCCCTCTGTGCCAATGGAAAATCATGCCATCCACACCAACCGCGCCAAAGCATGCCAACCATGCTAGCCACACCTCTTTGACAATGGAAAATCATGACAGCCACACCAACCGCGCCAAAGCATGCCAACCATGCTAGCCGCACCTCTGTGCTAATGAAAAATCATGCCAGCCACACCAACCGCGCCAAAGCATGCCTACCATACTAGCCGCACCTCTGTGCCAATGGAAAATCATGCCATCCACACCAACCTCACCAAAGCATGCCAACCATGCTAGCCGCACCTCTTTGCCAATAGCAAATCATGCCAGCCACACAAACCACACCAAAGCATGCCAACCATGCTAGCCGCACCTCTGTGCCAATGGAAAATCATGCCAGCCATACTAACCGTGCCAAAGTATGCCAACCATGCTAACCGCACCCCTGTGCCAATGGCAAACCATGCCAGCCATACTAGTCGCGCCAAAGCATGTCATACATGCTAGCCGCACCCTAGTGCCAATGACAAACCATGCCATCCACACTAGCCGCGCCAAAGCATGTCAACCATTCTAGCCGCACCCATGTGCCAATGGCCAACCATGCCAGCCACACCAACCGCGCCATGCCTAACGCACCTCGCCATGGCCCATGCCAACTTAGCCATGCCACCAGTAAGGTTTGTACCAATCATAAGGTTTGTACAGATCTGATCTCTTGGTTTGTACCAACTTAGCCATGCCTAACGTACCAATCATGCACCTCTCATCTCTTGGTTTTACAGATCTGATTTCTATCCTGAATATCAATAAGGTTCGTACCAATCATAACTTTAAGCCTCAATATATAGTGTGGCTGTTTGGACTCATGTCCTCTGAAGAAGGTTGATCTAGCAATTTCTCCCAATATAATAACCACATTGATCAATGAATGCACCTTTTTTCAGCGAGGAATGAATGACAATAAAAGTCTACACGTGTACTCCCACAGATTGGATCAAAGGAAAATAATGCATTTTGGCTATAGACATGTTTAAGTTGCACTCGGAGGAATTAGATTTTTTCAATTGAATCTAGAATGCAACATAATTGTATACTTTTAAGAGTACTTTCCCGGAATGATAAGCTGATAACTAATTGCCACTCTCCACAGTCCGGCAACCATGATAATACAGTACTAATAAAAAGATTGATCACGGCCAGGATTAAAAAGAGTTTTTTCTTTTAGATCGATAGGATTAAAAAGGGTTTTAAGGGATGATTCATTCACACCGGCGGCAACCACGAGTAATAGAAGTTATAATGAAATTGAACGGTGACGGCCAGGATTGAGGATCACAAGAATTCAAATCAACTAAAATTTTTTGAATAGCAATACAGGAATCCAAAATGAATTATTTACACATACAAACAGATGATTAATTTGGAAGATTAATATTTTGACTATTCATCAAGAATCAACCCTCTCAATAAACCAGGCTTCTAAACTTGTCTCTCCTTCACTAAGCTCGTTCCAACTCTCTACCCCCTTTGATTAAAATTGCTGATGGCTACACAGTTTACTCTAATCTGCGATTACTTCTCTTTGATCCTTCTGAGAAAAAACCTTCAATAGGTTTGAGAAAGATGACCAGCCGGATCATAGTTGCATCTGATTCTGAATCCTGTAAAACATACCAAGATGTCATCAGTGTGTTACCATTAAAAATCAAAAAATACACAGGTATTAGCAGGTATTAATGGAAAGTAAACCAAATACCAGGAGATTAGTCGGCGGGGTAGTTCGCCCCTCCGTGAAGATAATAAAGCTAGTAGGCATAATGTTCTGAATCAATTAATATACCAGGATGTCATGAGTTTGAATTACAATATAAACCAAAAATGCACAGGTAGTAGTAGTTATTCCATCAATCAAAAGTAATCCAACCGAATACCTTTAAACGGGATGAAACGCCCCTTGAAAACCAACAGACAGAGTTGACAGATCCATCAAAACAAAGTTAAGATTTTATTTTCTTAATTTTATGAAACAAAAATCAACTTTCCATTAGAGGAAATATCATAATGCGGTCTTGGTTCAAATTTACAGCATCACCACATTCCCATACAAAACCTATTTTCAATCCAAGATCCATTGGTCATATCTTGCTCCTGATTCAAAAAATTTAAGAAAATGAAAATTTCAACACCAAAAAGAAAATTACGGTAGAAACTAAGGAAGCAATTGAATACTTGAAAGAATTAATAGATCAAAGCAAAGCTCAAAGACAGTGTATATATAAAAAGAAGCACTTTTTTCACTCCTTCTCAGCTTCTTCTAGCTCACCCCCAAAATTTAAGAGTTTCAACTGTAAACAAATTTTTGACAGAGAATATGAGAGTAGTGAAGATGTGAATATAGAGATGACAAGATTTTATAACTGGGGTGTATTCCAAAGATTTAACCAGGGTAAGGTTACTTTAATGAATGAGTTAAACCTGCAATATGTACCATTGGATATTTCGTGTGGTCAAGGCTGGCCTAGCTGATGAGGAAGAGGACTAGTACTATTTCCAAGTTTCTGCATTACACGTTACCTAGGCAGGGGATACGTGGTAAGAATTTTTCACTTATTGGAGGAGGATTTCCAAGATGCAATGAGCTGAACAATTTCTTGTAAATCAATTATGTTGCACATTCCATTATCAACATAATTAAGGATACTCTTCAAAGGTAGATACATAATTGGAAGATGCGATAGTGTCATACTATGTGTTAAGGAAGTATTTTATCAGTAGCGTCTTTTTGGATACTCTTCAACCCAAAAAGAGATAAATATGTCCAGATAGACATGTTCTGATGGTAGATGCTGCCACCAGCAAGGTGCATCTGAAATTGCAGCAATCATAACTTTTATGTAACCAAGTGTTTAAGCCTCTGTAGCTTAGGCCACCTTGATTAATGAAATGAGAATAAAAATCTACATATGCAATTATGCATATGTATTCTAGCAGATTTGATCGAAGGAAAATACTCCCAATGGTTTTGGATATGATTCATATGAAGAAGATGTAAGTTTCATTTGAAGCAATTAGATAAGCTGTTAGTAGCTTTTTTAATTAATAAGCAGTTAGATAACAATGCCAATAGCAATACAGAAATAATGAAAAACGGTGAGTTTACATGAATCGTTAAATGACAATTGCGTAATTCAGATGCATCAATCTTTCCTGCAGAATTCTGTTGATTTCATTATGTGAATGGACCCTCTTGATTAACCAGGTTTTGACTCGGCTCTCCTTATTATTAACTCTCTGCCCTTTCGATTGAGCTGCTTCGACTCGGATTTTACCGCTAAGATCCTCTCAAAGTCCTTCAAACCTCTTGAGACGATCAATCTTTATCTCATAATACCGATGCATCCGGAGCTAAGTTGCATTTTAAGCTGAATCGAGTAAGAAAATACGAAAATGCCATCAGTTGGAGGTCACAATGAAAAACCAAAAATTCACAGGTAGTAGCATTCATTGAAAATTAACCAAATACCTCAAACTGAGAAAGGATCATTTGAGATACCTTCAGAGTTCAGATCCATCAAAGTAAATGTATTTTTCTTGATGAAGTAAAGATCATTATGCTGTTTGTAGAGTATCTCTACCACCACCAGGTTCCAATATACGGAGTAAAATTCCTGTTCAACTTAAGACCCAGCAGATCCATTTTTGTTTTTGTTGTTCCCTGATTCAAAAATATTAACCCAAAAGAAGACAATTTAAGATAGAAATACGAAGACAGAGTATCAAAAGAAGCACCTTCTTCATCTCCTAGTTCACCAAAAAATAAAAAGCAATTTGAGATAGCTGGGTAAAAATTATCCCCGCTGCAGCTGCAATACAAATGTCACCACGGAAAAGATGAACCCACTGTTTGCAGCTTATTAACAACTAAGAAATACATGTAAATCTACCGCATACACATACACGAAAAAGATGAACCCATGCCACTTAGTCCAACCTAAAAAAAAAAAAAAAAAAAAAAGTTCAACCTAAAAATGATATACCTAATGTAGAGATCACTTGATTTATTACCAAATTTTATGAATACAAACTGTTAGTTCAAAAGCAATGGAATCAATAAATCTCCAGTAAGGAAACCACCACTTTTGTTTCCTTAAAAGCAGAACAAAGAACAAACCCCAAAATCCAACTATAAATCCCAAAGAAGCACTAGCACAAAACAATAACAAATCGTTTTTGTCAACTTTATCTGAAAGATTAATTACTCCGCCTTTTTCTTCACAAACTTTCTCCGTTGGGAGTCCACACAACAAATCATTCCCACTGAAAGCCGAACCATCCACACTCAATGTATCAAAATGACTCTCTCTTGGAATCCTGCCGCTCAACATATTGTTAGATAAATCTAGAACTCCGAGGGAGTCTATTGTTGTCAAAGATTCCGGGATGTGTCCTGATAATCTATTAGAACTCAAATCCAAAGACCCCAACGCTGACAAGCTTCCGATTGTTGCTGGAATATTTCCCGAGAAATGATTATAAGACAAATTAAGCGAATAAAGTATTTTTAATAAGCTTATCTCTTCTGGAATGGTTCCATCAAAAGCATTGCACGACAGATCAATTGATGCGCTATATTTGTATATTCTCTGAAGTTCTGTTAAGACCCCTTTGTTCACCATCTGCAATCCAAACCCGGTAACATAACTGTCCGACTGCTGAGAACTCGTTATTAATCCATCCAGATTTCCTAATTCCTTAGGAATATTACCCGAAAGATTATTTAGCGATAAGTCTAGTATCTGAAGTTTTTGCAAATGAATAATATCTTTGGGTATGGACCCATTTAATTTGTTTGACCTTAAAGAAAAGATTTCAAGATTTTTGAGTGAACCAATACCCGCTGGAATACTCCCTCCAAAATTGTTATTAGCTAAGTTGAGAATAATTAAATTCGAACTCAAGTTATCTGGAAGTACCCCGGAAAACAGATTATCGTTTATCATTAAGTTTGATAAACTAGGACATTTTGCGAGTTCTTTCGGTAACTCCCCTGTAAATTTGTTCGAAAACGCCGAAATCCCATGAAATTCACCACCGAAGCATAGATTCTCTGGTAAATCTCCAGAAAGTTTGTTATCGAATACTTCAAGGACCTCAAGCTTGGAATGTAAACCGAGTTCTTTGGGAAGCTCACCTGACAAGTTGTTTGTAAACAATCGAATGTTGGTAAGTAATGAAAGTAAACCGATACTTGTTGGTATTTCTCCTGTTAATTGATTCCGATACATAGCTAACCTTGTCAGATTCCTCAATTTACCAATACCTTCAGGAATCGATCCCGTTAACTCATTTGTCGAAAGATCAATTCCTTCCATGCTCGAACATTCAATTCCTCTTGGAATTTCACCTGACAATTTGTTTTCATATAAATCCATAATTTTTAAATTCTTCAATAAAAACAAACTCTCTGGAATTTTCCCGCTCAAATTATTCGTTGAAAGACTTAGACGATCCATATTTGAAAAATTACCAATCCAATCTGGAATTTTTCCGAATAGATTTATTTCTTGCATCCAAAAGTTTCTCACCTTCGTCATTTTACTGAACTCATCAGGAATTTTCGACGGCAAAAACTTATTATAAGCCATTCCAAGAAATTCGAGATTTGATAAGTTTCCGATTTCTGGCGGGAAAGTACCGTTAAACTTATTCGTAAGAAGACTTAATGTCTGCAGAAACTGGAGGTTCCCGATGGAAGAAGGAATATCACCAGAGAATTGATTATATCCCAGATTAAGAACCTGGAGATTTAAAAGCCTATCGATATCATTAGGAATTTTTCCGACGAAGTGATTAATGGAAAGATCTAAAAACTGAAGTTTAGAACAGTTCAAGATAGGAACCGGAAATTTCCCGGGAATATAATTCCCAATGAGATCAATTTTTGTTAAATTTTTCAAATCACAAATAAAACCTGGAACTCTTTCCTTGATAGTCATAAATCGAAATAGAATTCCAGAAACAGAATCAGAAGCATCACATTGAATACCTTCCCAATTGCAGTGATGAGATGTATCCGAACTCCATGATTTTAAGAATGATGGATCAATCCCAAATTCTTTCTTGAGTTTTAGAAGAATACTTCGTTCTTCATTTTCTTCCTGAATTTCGAGTGAGTTTACTACAAATATTAGTAGAGGAAGAAAAAAAAAATAGAGAAATAACTTGTTTAGAAATCATCACTTTTTAAGAAGATTGAATTATGATCAAACAACTCCAGCTTGTTCGAATATATATAGATACATTAATTCATTCATTGAAACGTAAAATATACGTTGCACTGCATTAGGTCATCCACATCAGACTACATCTGACGACACCTATTACTACATTAATAACGTGATTGATTTTTCATTCATTGAATAATATCTCCATCAATTCGACCACCTAATAATAATTCTCAACACTCAACATCTCTATTAATATTTCCAATAATTTAGTCTACTCCAACGTAATATATACGTTGATCTCATTGCCGACTGAGAAAACCTCTGACACCTAGTACAACATTAAATCCAGTTTGTTCAAATATATATAACAGTTAAGTCACTCTGTAATCTACTCCAACGTAAGATATAAGCTGCACCGCATTACGTCGTCCACATCAAGTGATCAAGAACATCAGACACCTATCACTGCATTAATGCGATTGATTTTTCACAATGAATACCACCACTCAATAATATCTCCATCAATTCAAACACCTAATAATCCTCAACACTCAACATCTGTATTAATATTTCCAACAATTTAGTCTACTCCAACGTAAAACATACGTTGATCTCATTGCCGACTGAGAAAACCTCTGACACCTAGTACAACATTAATGTGATTGATTGATGCGCACCTTGACTCAAGAGTCTCCAGCGATCGACAAACATTTTAAAAAGTCATATTCCATCATTATTATGACTTTAAGACTATTGAAGTTGGTGTGACAAAATAAAAAAATTGCATTATTATGACCAACATTCTGAATGACCCAACTGGCCCTCAAAACTATTGTTTCTCCTGATTTTCTTCTCCAAAGATTTTATTTGAGTGATTCTGGACAGATCCTTGAAAGAAAACCCAAAACTGCCTAAACATCAAAATATCCCCAAAAGGAGAACCTGATTATTTTTTTTTGGGTGCCATTGGTCTCAAACTGAGTGTCACGGGATCCAGCATGACAATCTGTTTTTTGGACGGTTTTGGTGGTAGTATGATAAGAATTTTTGAAAGCTACAGACAACGTAATTTTACTCCATTTGGGGAGGACAAATCACCGTAAAAAAGACAACAAGCTTTTCTAAAACAACTTGCAACTTGTACGAGGACAGCTTAGGCAATCACGACCCGGACAACTGTGAGATATATGTACATATCGAAATTTACCCTAAGTTATACGCATATTATTGTTGTACCTTTATCGATTAACTACCTTACTCAAGGTTCTGATTAAACTCTCCACCCTCCACACACTTTACCCGAAGTTATACGCAGAATATTGCTTGCATTATCAAGTCTGAGCACTAGTTTTATTTCATACTAGAAATGCTTTTTTGAGCTTCAAATCCTCTTTGAACGACTCTTCAAAAGTTATAACTAATGTGTGTATGTGAAGGCCATTGCAGACTATTTAAAGAGTGACGTAGCAGATGACATCGGCCTAATCACAAGGAAAGTGTGATAATCTTGCGAGATTGAAGAGCACGTGCGAAGAAAGCCCTTGTAAACTTGCGAGAATAACGCAAGCCAGATCCGAAAATAAAGGTTGACTTAGCTGTCATCCACCATGTAATACCCTATATAAAGGGCCAAGCAGATTTGAGAAGGGGGAGATCTTTTTGGTGAAAATAAGAAAGCAAAGTGGAGAGATAAAGTCTAGAATAGCTTCTATTTCCTTGTATTCCTAACATTCTTGTAAAATATTCATAAAAGCATTAATAAAACTTGGTGATTGATCTTGGAGTTTGGATAGATCTTTGTGAAATCTTATTAGGGTGTGATTGTGGGGAAACCTGCAATTACATATTGGCGCTAGAAATTTGGAAAATTATGAAAAGAATTTGAAAAAGTTTTTAATTTGTATGAAGATTGTTATTGTGATTTGAAAAAATTTGGAATAAAAAGTGAAGAATTTGTGTAGTTTTAACAGATTATTAAAATCTAAAAGATGGTAAGGAGAACAAATGCTTTGGAACAACCAGCAACAATTAGGAGAAGTATGAGAATCGCTGGAAGAAGGAGAAATGAAATTGGAGAATCTTCTAGGATAGGAGCAGGAAACAATGGAGCAAAACGAGTTCAACCTCCAATTCATCGTGTACCAGTACAAGATGGAATCATGGATTATGATAGAGTCAGTGTGCACACTTGGCAAACAGACTCAACAGAGGAAGAAGAAGAAGAAGAAAGAAAACAATTGAGACAAATGGAGAGGGATAGAGAAATCGAAGAAGTAATAATTCATGTAGAGGAGGAGAATGAAACGCTAAAGGAATTAAGACAAAGATTATTCGAGGAAACAAGATTAGAAGCAGAAGAACGTGTGAACTTAACACGACAAATCCATGAATTAAGAATGGAAAACATAAGGCTGCAAAATACAAGGTCGAGAAGTACTACAAGATCAAACTCAAGATCAGCTAGAAAAGAAGCGAGACGAGATGCTTCTCCTATGGAGGTGTTGATGGTGGTTTTTAGACAAAGGGTAAAATCATAAAACCACGAATAACCTAATTTCACCGGTGACACATTTATTAGAACATTTAATGCATGTATTCAGTAATTAATAGGGGGTATTTTTTCAAATTAGGGTTACAACGAGCAAAACCCTAAATCCCCTCTGTGCCAATGGAAAATCATGCCATCCACACCTAGCCCGAGCTAGCCGCACCATGCCAAATGCACTCTGCCTTGGCCCTAGCTATGCTAGTTATACCAAACGCGCCAAAGCATGCCAACCATGCTGGCCGCACCTCCGTTCCAACGGCAAATCATGCCATCCACACCAAACGCGCCAAAGCATGCCAACCATGTTATCCGCACCTCCGTGCCAATGGAAAATCATGCCAGCCGCACATAGCCCAAGCTAGCCGCGCCATGCCAAACACACTTTGCCTTGTCCCTAGCTATGCTAGTTACACCAAACGCGCCAAAGCATGCCAACCATTCTATCCGCACCTCCGTGCCAACGGAAAATCATGCCAGCCACACCAAACGCGTCAAAGCATGCCAACCATGCTAGCCTCACCTCCGTGCCAATGGAAAATCATGCCAGTCACACCAAATGTGCCAAAGCATGCAAACCATGCTAGCCGCACCTCCGTGCCCATTATGCCAGCAGCCACACCTAGCCCAAGCTAGCCGCGTCATGCCAAACACACTCTGCCTTGGCCCTAGCTATGCTAACCACACCAGACGCGCCAAAGCATTCCAACCATGCTATCCGCACCTCCGTGCCAATGGAAAATCATGCCAGCCACACCTAGCCCAAGCTAGCCGCGCCATGCCAAACGTACTTTGCCTTAGCCCTAGCTATGCTAGCCACTTTCCTTACCGAGCCGCTATGCCACTGACACATGCCAAAGTAGAGCCCGCGTCATAGGCTTGCAAAATCGTGCAACCTAGGACAATATGGATGTGTGTTCCATTGGCACATGCCAACATGCACCGCTAGCCATTTTTCCAAATCCGCTACCGTGAAACCAAGGTAAATATGGCCGTGCGTGCCATTGGCACATGCCAACATTCACCGCTAGCCATTTTTCCTTTTCAGCAGATATGGATATCGCTAGCTGTTTCTCACTGATTGATTAAACTAATCTTGAGGTTCCTTTTCAGCAGATATGTAGATCTCAGAACTCAACAGAATGAGGAAAACTGAAATCCTTGTATGGAGTTCAGATCTAAGAAGAAGGGGAGGTAGAAGGGCGGCGTAGGGTTTTCAAGGAATACTATTTACTCTCTCTCACTGATATAAATATAAGATTTTTCAACCAAGTAAAAAGTGAAGACCGAAACCCTAAAAAATCATTTATTTCTTTTGTATAGAAAACTAAAACTTACACCCTGTTTACATCAGGTAAATTTCTTTAGTAAATAACGTTTTTATGTCCCAAGGTAATTTAGTTGACTAGGAGCGACATCACAATGTAATTACAATGCACTAGGAAGGACAAAGGCTCCCTAAGATATGTGCACCAACTAGCTAGGGGTTGTGCCATCTGGTGTATGTTTGAACACTGAAAGCAATTGAAGAAAAATCAAGAAAAAACATCCAAACATAAATTAGAATTGGGTTTAAACCAGAACACAACTCTCAGTACCCCGGAATGTGGTGGAAGAACTAAAAACTTTGAATACCAAAAATATGGAAGCGTAGTTTGTGTTGTTCATTTGCCCCGGTAATTTATTATTAAAACACCAATTTGTGGATTTTGTCATATTCATTGGTAGGATTTGAATCACCGACCACATTCCCATATAAAACGTACAACTCTTTAATCAAAGGCCGATATGTATCCTCTTGCAGTGTAGTAAAATTTTAGACAATAAAAAGACTAATGAAGAATATGAGAATACACAGATTAGATATGATAACCAGGGTGAATTCCAAAGTTTTAACCAGGGTAAGGTTACTTCAATGCATGATGAGTCATGAGCGAACCTGCAAAATGTACCAATCCGCTACACACTTTTTTCTCTCGTGATGCCCAGCAGCTGATGGTGAAATAAAGAGGACTAGCTTATTATAACTGCATATTTGCACGTTCTTGTAAAGCGACTATGTTTGCACACCCCATTAGCAGTATTACATGTGGTAAAGAAAGTTATGAAACTATAATCTCTTTGTTTTGCAGATCTTATTTCTAGAGGTGTTCGGATGACAGATCCGCAGTCACCACCATCCCAAATTGCAGGAATCATAACTTTAAGCCTCTATAATGTGGCTTTTTCTCTCATGCCCTATCAAAAAGGTTGGTCTAGCAATTTCTCTAAATACAACAACCACATTGATCAATGAGATGCACCTTTTTCAAGCAGAGGAATGAATGACAATAAAAATCTACAGTTCCACAAATTTGTATTCTCGGAAATCATGTTCACGCAACAAACAAAATACTAACAAAAAGAGAGTTAGAAAGACTTATCGGATTGGTTGATCGAGGCGAGGTCATCCTCTTTCCTTAAAGACAGTTCATCCCCGCATACGGTGCTCACGGTTCTACGGATGTCGCCTTCCAAGATACAACGATCACGCCTTATAGTAAGTAGCACTACAATACCATTAGGACAGCAAATGTTGACAATTAATGTGCTATTCAGTGACTCTGACTTTTGACTTCAAAATCTTGTTTTTTTTCTCTTCTAACTTGTATAAAAAATCATATAAAACAAAATTAGGAAATGGGTTTATATAGAGTCAATGGTGACTCTACAAGGTGTCTTTTCACCAATAAGTGACTCTCCATGGCCAATGGTGACTCTCAATAACACCTATTCATGACTAGGTGCCTTATGGTGAAAAGGCATAACATCTCTTGGAGTTTAAACTTTCAAAATCAATTTTCACCCACTTAATAATTTTAACTAAAAATTCCAACAGTCCCCCACATGAGTAAAAATACTGACTCAACAAAACTTACAAACTTTTAAGAGCACAAGCAAAAAATATAATGCATCGGTAAATGGTTGATTTTGGCTTTGAACCAAATCTAGTGAAAATCTACCAGATTTACTAGCCAAACAGTGGACGCGGTGTCGTTGAACTGTCAGTCGTTGATGTAAATCGATACAATAAATCTCACACATTATATCTCCTAATAATCATCAAATTCTCGGTTGTGTTCATTTTGGCCCTGAACATTCTTGGAATTCTATGAGTGCTTTATCATAGAAGCGGCCCCACTTCTCACTCATATAGGTGATCTCCTATTTGAAAGTATCCTTCCATACTTTTCTTAGTTAGACTAGGCTATAGGAATCATTAAGAGAAAATCTCAACATCTTACGTGATAGGAAACACTGACTCTTATCATAGGAATGGGAAAGAGAAAATCTCTTTCAAATGTTATCAAGTAGCACGTCACAACTTAGTTTACCCTTTTCAACCTAGACCATGGGATCTCCAATAACTTAGGTTGGGTTACCGCTGCAACTTACTCTTTAATAAGGCTATAAGCCCATTCCCCTCGATGATGCAATTATACGCTCTCACTAGAATTTGTATCCTTTGTCTACTTGATACAATTCTCAAACACTATTTCTTTTAGATGTGCGCACATTTGAGAGCAATTGCTTTATTGTATTACGTTGACCTTGTATTTAAAGGAACGATCTAGTAACAACATTTAAGACACCCCCGCATTTCGATGAATGTATCGATATAACAATCTTGTTATTTGACAACCACCCCCACATTTCGTTGGTACACCAAAATTTCTAGGTGATTTAACACTTTTAGATGCCGATTCAAATTTCAAACTGAAATTAGAATTTCCAAGTGACACTTAGGAAACACTAGTTAGATTAATTCCACTTTTTCAAACTTATTCCAATGAACTAAGTTTTCCCCGATTGAATTGCATAATGTCGACTACGGGCAATTAATCTATATCCAATTTCACGCTTTCAAACTTGTTCCACTTTGAAGTAAGTTTTGCGTTTTGGACAATCCAATTCTAGCACCTACTTCATCTGTCCTGTTTTCTTTTGACTGTAATGAATTGGAGCATCATTTCTAATCACTTGTCCATTTGGAGACTGTCATTGATTAGTTTTCCTTGTCAATCCGTTTGGATATGTACAATACCAAAGCGATACTCTAAAGGAAATCATATTCCTTGTCCCCCACATTTCATGATCATATTCACAAATGTCATGAAACTACAAAGTGCAAGGACATTATATAGCCAAACACTCTACTCATATAGAACTACAAACTGTAGTTATAAGTTTTGGCCAAGATACAGTATGTATCAATCCTTGATTATTAATAATTTGATCCCAAGCCATTTGATAACTTTCTTATCATGAATTATCCCAAAGTACTCTGGTCCCTGATCAAACTTTTAATAACACTTGTTTGACCAGCGTTCACTATTTTTTTTAACAAATTCAAAACCGGCATTCCGTTAGAGATCTGGTTAATTTGTTGGACCAAATAATATATGGATTTTCATATCCTACTGAAAACGATGCTTCCATTAAGCATTGCATTTCAATTTGAGAGTGATCAAGATTGCATCATAGATAAGCACACGCCTAAATCGCTCATCCTTGTAATCCATATGATTACAACAACGTTTCAAGTTACAAGAAGTACAAAACTTGATAACGAATCTTAAGCGATCCTCATAAATTGTGATGAAAACATATTTACGGCCACTTCCTCCCATAACTCTAACTGCCATTTCTTAGTCTAAGAACAAAATTAGATCCTACTTGATCCGAGAAGATAGATATCTCTTACATTAATAAAAATGACATCCTTTTGCAAGAGTTATGTCCCTTAAAAGGGATAGACAATGTCAACGATCAGAGAGGAGGGTAACGGTTTTGATCTTATAACCGTCAAGTACCCAAAGGTGTCTCTTTGCTTTAAAAGCAAGATAACCCCTTCTTCACACATGGAAAACAGTGTCCATGCAATTTATCTGGAATTTCAACTTAAACTGAGAGAAGAAGATCGTTTATGCTGCAATAAATAATCCTAATTGATGCTCACCAATCTTAACAGTTATGATGAATGGATTCGTCAATACCTATTTCTTGTCTCAGTGATATCATTCAAACATACCTTTTTTACTGTGTGTGAAGTCATACAAACAATAATTTCATTCCATCATGCTTTCCACTTTGAATGCATATATACAAATCCAATAATGGCAACAGCAAAAAACATGTACATACGTGAAGTATACTTTGACTCATGACATGTATATATGGACAAAGAAAAGTCACACGGAGAATATAAGTATGTCATGCATGCAATTAGAATTAGTATCACCGATCCAAATGTGCATGAACATGTATCCGTAAGTGAAAGATGGAAACAAGATGAATGCATTTAATTATATTTATAAAGGGAATACTTTCTTAACAAACAGCAAAATCAAATTTCCCAAGAAACCTAAACAAAGAACTTGGATTGTATTTAAGATTGTAGGAAATAATATTCAGTTTCGGTTTCTCGAAATCACGCAACAAACAAAATACTAACAAAAAGATCGTTAGAAAGACTTATCGGATTGGTTGATCGAGGCGAGGTAATCCTCTTTTCCTTAAAGACAATTCATCCCTCGCATACCCAGTGCTCACGGTTCTCTGGATGTCGCCTTCCAAGATACAACTATCACGGATTATAGTAAGTAGCACTACAATATCATTAGGCCGATGAATGTTGACAATTAATGTGCTCTTAAGTGACTACGACTCTTGACTTCAAAAACTTGTTTTGTTCTCTAACTTGTATAAAAACTTACACAAACAAAACTAGGAGATGGGTTTATATAGAGTTAATGGTGACTCTACACGTGTCTTTTCCCCCAATAGGTGACTCTCCATAACACCTATTCATGACTAGATGCCTTATGGAGAAGGCATAACCCAAACACATCTCTTGGAGTTTAAACTTTCAAATCAATTTTCACTCACTTAATAATTTTAACTAAAAATTCCAACATGTTGTTTCTCGTATGTTGCACATTCTTTCCGGGAGAATGGCACATGGGTGACTAGTTGTTATGGGTTTAACTAGAACAAAACTCACGGGTGCTAGATGCCCTAATGTGGTAGAAGAACAACCACCCTGAATGAAGAAAATTTTGGATGATTATCTACTTTATCTTGTTTATAAATTTTGAAAGAAAAATTGGTATAAGGATCCCTTTAACATCACTTCAATACACTAGTACTAATAAAACTTTCCACGATAAACATATTTATCACTACTTATGTAACTAGCTACTTCTCTACATTGATTCCCAATAATATTTACATGCATTATGGCTCGATTCTAGAACATAGAAGACAAAAAAAAAGGAAAACAATGGAACATCATGAAAATAATGACCGGGCAAACCACTACTTTTACCTACTATTACACTAAATGATGGCGGCGTTACACTTTGAAGATGTGAATACGGATAGATTTTATAAGCTCGAGGTGAATGTCAAAGTTTTAACCAAGGGTACACTTACTTTAATGAATGAGTTAGCCTCGCAAAATGTACCATCGCTAGACGCACTTTTTCTTCTCGTGATGTCTCAAAGCTGGCCTAGTGATGGAGAAATGAAGACGATCATACTAGGTCCGCTAATTCAGTATTTATAAACGATAAATTACACGTTCCGTGGGCAGGAGGACTGTAGGGTTTTCAAAGCAACTATGTTTACCAATTCCAATAGCAGAACTATTAAAGAACAAAATTCAATCTAAAATGAGATACATATTCCAATGTAGATCGGCCAACACCAAAGAAGGTGATCCGAAATTGCACGGATCATAACTTTAAACTATCCCATCATTATGATGCCGTGATATTCATGATTCATGCCCTATGAAGAAGGTTAGTCTAACAATTTCCACTCAACGCGATAACATATCACCGATAATGAAAACATCCAGATTTTTACGATATTCGCACCTTTTCAAATAATTAGTGATGACAATAAATATGAGCCGGAGTATTCCTAATCCATGATTTGATCAAGCATGAAATAATCCTTTTTGTCTATGAAGAAGATGTAAGTTGCATTTGAATTTAGGAGCAAGCTATAGCAATTTGTATTTTATTTTTTTGCAACAATTTTTTGAATGCAACTTGATACATAGCAATACTACTTCCACCCTTCAATAAAGTCAAAGTGGGAATCATGATACAAGAAATATCAAATTGAATGGTTACAAAGTAGGGATAAAGAATCAAAAAACCTAGATCAATAACATACTTGTCAATACAAACATAGGAATCTAAAATGAAGTTATATAAATAAAGCGGATGATTAATTTGGATGATTTAAATTCACAATTGACCTGTCCCTCATAAGTCTTTCCTTACAAATATCTTTAGATTCCATTCAACCCTCGGCAAACCAGTGGCAGCTTGTCTCTCCTTATTCGGCTCTTTCAAATCGTTCTACTCCTTTGATTGAAATTAACAAAATAGCTAATAGTTTGTTTCTCAGGATTATTAGTCTGGCAGTGGAAGTCTCATCAGAGATTGCATCAATCTTCCCATCGGGCCTCACATAAGAGTCTCTATCAGACAAAACAATTTGGCTGACCGATAGTCTGCTGCGTGGTTTGTTTTTCCGTGGAAGTGAGTGCTCTGTGAATCAAGTGATACCAAGATATCATCATCAGGGTCAGTAATAAAAACGAAATGCAACACCAAGGTAGTAGTAGTAATTCCATTTATTTAAAGCAAATCAAATACCTTTTTAAATGAATAGTCTCCTCATGGAACACCTCAAGAGTTCTGGATCCATCAAAACAAATGTAAGATTTATTTTCTTAATTTTATGAGACAAAAATAACTATAAATTGAGATCAGTACTATGATCTTACTAATTTATTAGAGAAATATCATTATCTTGCTTC